>JAOXNO010000024.1:97038585-97062258 GCA_028565335.1 Limnodromus scolopaceus
TGTCCCTCTTGAACTGGGGAGCCCAGAACTGGACGCAGTATTCCAGTTGTGGCCTCACCAGTGCAGAGTAGAGGGTCCTGGATTTTGGTCCTGGATTTCAGGTCTTCTTCATTCTGTGTTGGACAGTCATTAGCTAAAACTCAGAAATTATTCAAGAGGCAGACTTGAATCCAGATCTGCCAAATGCGTGATAAATGAGCAGCCCTGCCGAGAAGGACTTGAGGGTACTGGAGGAAGAAAAATTGGAGATGAGCCAGCAATGTGCACTCACAGCCCAGAAGGCATCCTGGTCCACGGATGATCAGAGGACTGGAGCACCTCTGCAGAAAGACTTTGTGATACTGAGAAATTCTATGTTGACACAGATACAGTAATGCCATGCCCAAGGAAAGGCCAATTTTGCACACAGCAATGGGCTCTAAAGTACCCATTAGAACTCAGGACTTCTAGAGAAGCAAAATCTCTCTTTCTATTTATGATACCATACTCTCCCCCAGTCCAAAGCAACTGGAAACAGCGAGCACAGAAAAGTCACTGTCCCTTCTTATGGCTGGGCTGGAATATGTACTATTAACGTGTGAGCGTGAGGTGCACGCTCCCTGTTCAGTCCCAGAACCTGCAAGAAGCTTGACCATGCACACTGAGGAACGGATCAGTGGAGATATACTGTCTGTTCTAAAATTAGAATTAAAATGCAAAATACTGTGTCATAAGGAACTCTGGTTTTGCTATATTTTCATACTGATACCAGAGACATACAGTGACTCCACCTCCCAAACTGATTTTAACAGAGAAAAAAGAATACTTTCCTCTAGTTTTGAATTTTTGCTTAAGTAGAACTAGATAACGAAATAAATATTATATTTGCATATTTAAGTGAAATAGTATTTTTTAATATTGGTCTAGGAATTGGAAGAAAACAGCCTTAAACATGCCATGCTAGTCTTGTAAGAAATGGTGCTATTTAACAAAGTAATGAATAACAGCAATGAGTGCAATAAAAAAAATGTTATCCTTGCAGATACCCTTGATAAATACCACATGAACTCAAATAAAAATATTTGTATGGATAGAATTTCATTGAAAATGGTTTTATTGCCAACTGGTTTTAATGCTAAAGAAAGAGGAACAAAAAATATCTCTATGCTAGAAAAAAAATTCACCAGGCAGATTAGTAAGAACATCACAGTGTTATCCCAGAGAGGAAATCAGAACTTTCTCACCTGAAGCACTGAAGAACTCTCAAACTGGAAAACATCAAAATATTACTTTTTTTTTTTGGTATTATTTTCAGTCTGAAATCTAAACATTTTTTTTTTACATCTGACACATAGATTATCAGTTCTTACATGTAAGCTAAACCTGCAGGAATATATCACAATCACCTACATGCTTATTTTAGAAACACTGATTCAGCCAGGCTTCTTAATTGCATAGATACTATGGAAACTCTTGCTGTTGGGAAATGAAACATCTGCTAGAGGTGCCCGTCTACTCCTGTTTGCTGTTCTGTGCAAACATTTTTATCTTCATAATAGGCAAGTTCTTGTCTGTATGGGCATGCACTGAAAAAATCTGTGGTTTACGAATCAAAACTAGTTTTGTTCAAGGACTTGGTCAATCATTTCAGTCACTACCCTTTTTTGAAAGGTAAATATCTTTGAGCGGGTTATATGTGAAAACAGCAGTCTCATGTAAGTTTTGCTTCAAGGAATATCTTCTCACCATGCAAACTCAGTATTTCAAGGTTTCAGACACCTTCTCCCACTGTGCAGTTGGCTATTATCTAATTATTTCATAACTTGCTGTGTCTTAATTGACTAACTGAAGAGCTAAGCTGTAGTACAAAACTTCTTTCTTTTGTGAGAAAATTGTGTCTTCTCTCTTTATTATTCATATAGCTTTTTGTCTTTGTGGGGAATGACTTTCAGAAAAATTACTGTGGCATTTTCCCAAACCTTTTTTATGGTCTTCTGCCACTCACCACTAGTCCCGCTAGTCCAGTAAGGCAGTTAAATCATTCTCATGTGAGTCCCAAAATGCAATATGAAGTTTCCAAGATCACTTTATAATTCATAGTGTCTAAGTGTATCAAAATGGCATATTTGAAGAGTGGGCACAAATTAGGCACACTGTTGCAAACTAATAGATGCTGTTTAGTGAAAAGGGTCCATGAAAATTAAGGACCAGACTGGTATATTCTTAGAAACAATTGTTTCTTACTGAACAGAAAGGGTTTATTCGTAATAAATTACTGCTAAGTATAGTCTCATGGTGGCAATCAAATTCAGGCACATGTAATCCTTTTACTTGCCTCTTATTGGGACAAACAAGAATAAAAATATTTTTATGCAAATGTTAGCTCTGTCAAAGCTCACATAGTATGAATGCTTCATGGGAACTTTCAAAAATCCTCTTTATTATAAGCATGCAGTTCAAGCCATTCAGTAGTAACTACTATCACTGTTAATATTGATCAGCTACTATAACTGTTGAGTAGCCTGGCTATTTATAATATATATATATTTTTGAATTGTCAACAAAAAAGGTCTTACAAAGAACGGGAAACCAATGTATGTTAGCTCTGTAAGTATTTCACATGAAGGCAATAATATCCAAAGGTTAAGAATGGTTGATAACGTGCAACTTGTTTGTGTCTGTCAATGAGGAAGAGAACAAAAGTGTTAAAGCATTTCACCACTCTCATTGTAAAAATTTCTTCCATATATCTAGTGTAAATCTACCCTCTTCTAGTTTAAAATCATTATTCCTTGTCCTATCCCGACAGGCCCTGCTAGAAAGTTTGTCCCCATCTTTTTAAACATTCTCTTCACTTTTTTTTTAATAACTGTAATACTTTTAAATATTCTGTTCACTTATTTTGACTCCTACAGTTTTATGAACACATTACTTCAACATTCCATCTACTGCACAATAGTTGTCCTGAGTTCTAATAAGTACTTTAGAGCCCGTTCCTGTGTGCAAAATTGCCTTTGCTTGGGCATGGCTTTACCGTATCTGCGTCAACATGGAATTTTTCAGCATCACAGTCTTTCTGCAGCTCTTCACATAGCCTTTCTGTAAAGCAAAGCAAGTGAAATGGCAGCTGAAATTCAATATCTATTGCATTAAAAAGATCATATTCAAGAGTAAATAATAAAATGCCTTTACCAAATAAGCATTTGAACACTGAAGAAGGGAAGGAAGGAGGGCAGAAAGGAAGGAGGGGAGAAAGAAAGGTGGATGATAGAATCAGCGTATGTGTTGAAAATTCAACTAGTGTTATAGTTGATCTGATGTGATGTAGCTAGTGAAGACATGCCGGCTTATATCAAATGAAAATCTGCAAAGTGTGACACAGAGACAGTTGGCTTGAAGAGGGCAATGTGGAGATAAATCAAAGCTATTTAATAATATGTCTGTTTTGTTGATGACATTTTCTTTTACAAATGGCACCAAGGGGAGATTTGGGAAGGTGGAGCTGGTGTCTTGTGTTCTGCAAGTGCTGTGATTGTAACACAGCTATACTTTTATATATGACCCTTGATGTTCTTTTTCATGGCTCTAGCTGGTTTAAGAGACTACAAAATCCACACTTTATAAATGCAAACATGGAAAAATACCTGTTATATCAAATGGCAAGAATCACAAACAATATTTGCTTAATTTTTTAATTATCTTATTTATAATAATGTGGTTTTTCATCACCAAATTGTGATTATAAACTGCAGAATGCAGTGAACCTTGCATTTATTTTCAAATAAATGCTAGTACTTCAGATTTTTCTGTGACATTGTAAGAACATCGCTGGTATGGACTGGATGACTCCAGCTGACAACCATTCTGTGAATTATACAGCTTTTGCAAGTATAGGTTACAATGACACAAAGAAGATATTACAGCTACCGTGTTTTAGCTGAAGCATGAAACAGCATTTGGCTGTCTGTCCAGCAAACGGCTGTGGAAAATATAATTTTACAGTTTCTGCCACAAGAGCCATATGTTCAGTGTTTTCTGTATACATATGATTACATTCCACCCAGAATAAGAAAAAGTTGTAGATAGCAGGGTAAACTGGGAGTCAGGTGTGCTAAGGGTATGCTAGAGGTTTGTGCTTTCAGAACTTCAAGAGTAAATCACGTCTAATAACTAGTATGAGGTGGATTGAATTAATATTTTATAGGTGGTTGTATAAAAACTGTGGTGCTGGCAAGGTTTTTTACTTGTAGTGGCAAGAATAATTTTAATCTAGTTAAAGCTTGTTTTATCATAATTGCTAATCGACTAGTCACCTCAACTAAAATAAACACTTTTTTTCAAATCACTGCTGTTTTTTCTGTCTTTTTATGTTTTGTAACAGAAACATGCCTGTCAGATGAGATGTAAGACAGCATGAGATAACGCAGTCTGATGTAACATGAGTGAAAGCTAACATTCTGCAGTCTTATCCTGCTCTTATTGATGGCCGTGAGCAGTCTCCCAAAGGCATGTCCACTTCTATCGAGCCATGCCAATTGTTTCCCTCTCAGATTTTGCCTCCTGCTGGAAGCAAGCAATGTAATGAATCTAAGCCTGTAGGTACAGAGTTGATCCTTCTCTCACTGAGGTCTAAAGAATGCTTGTCATTGACTTCAACAGGAATACAATCACACTCCTGGACACTTCAATAGTCAGATACATTGTGTTATTGTTCAGAAAGGCTAGGATCTCAGGATCAACCCCTTCCACCATCCATCACCCCCGTATCTCAGCTATTTTAATGGAAGTTAGATGTCTTGATTATCACAAATCTTGAATATCACAAATACCTTGCCCAGAAAATTATTGGCATTAGAATACTTATGGAAGAAGATCCATAAAGATAACTCCTGTGAGTGGTAAATTAAAAATGTCTGTGTGAAACCCATCTACGTGTCGGTTTGGGGAAGCAGTGACTATGAACATCAGAAGAGCTCGCAGGTCTGAGGGCAGTTCTGCACCACAGACCTGGCACTGCCATGGCAGCTCAGCCTACATTTCACCCACCCTGGCACAACCAGCTTTAGCAGTGCCAACATGAATAGTGTCTACTTGCTGTGCTTCTTCTGGCTCTCCGTTTCCTGTCAGTCACACAGGCTCCTGGGGATGAGTCAGTGATGCAGGCAGCTTTTTCTTTTGTACAGTGTTTAATGTAAAACGAACATAACAGGACTTTGCTCACAATATTCCTGCAAAGGGTAGATTTCTTCTGCTTGTTTCAAATATGCCTTAATCAAGGATTAAAAATCCTGTCAAGCAATCCAGTTCAGAACTAGTCCCTGAGATAGTGCTTGTGTGTCGTGATGTACAGGCAGTATGTGAGGGCAGATGCAGAATGAAAAGGCCTGAAGGAACCCAAGTTCAGTTTCTGGAACGTCATGTGCTTCACCTCACATAAATAGTTGAAAATTTGGGTGATTTTTCAATTTGGTATTTCAAAAAAGCATCCACCATAATTCTATAAGAAACAATTTTGTAGTATAGGCAAAACAGCTCTGAGAAGTACAGTGTGTTATGAAGTGTTTCATTTTTAGGAGAAATAATTTCTTTGAGTATGTAATACCGTAAAAATCCTCTTGCCTACTTTACAGTTCCAATTTGTACTATCATCTCAGTTTCTTAATTTATTTGAATTCAATTCATTGTGTACATTTTTATTTCTGTAACCTATCTGAATCACGTGCATAGGCTGAATGTGCTTAATTAGTAGATAGATATACTTTATACACTGTTTAGAAAGTATTATTCTAATCAGCTTACCTTAAAGCAAACATTAATTGCATTTTTGTCACAGTTCACAACATTACTTGCCATTATTTACAAATCTAAATAATTGCTTTGGATATACACAATGGAAAAAATAAAACTGAAACACTGTATTTAGTATGAGAGAAATAAAACTTGATCTTATGTAGATACAGAAAAAATATCTTATTCTTTAGTCATTTACTCCAGTATTAACAGGGGGCACCAAATGAGACTGGCAGTGTTTTGACACCCATTTGAATTGGTGTAGATAAGGCCAAAGGATTCGGAGCAATGCTGAATCACACCTATAGTTACTCACACAGTTGTGTTTGTTACTGATTCTTCAAGGTGGTGGTTAACTACTCTGTTCTCAATATTATTGTGCATAAATGTCAGCTACTGGCATCATGACTCAGGCACAGGAGCTGAATTGCCCTCCATTCCATCCCATTGCCCCATTAAAATCAGTAATTACTTTAATACTGTGCAAACATATCAGTAAGATACAAAACATAAGGTACTAAATTTCCTGTGGTTAAGATTATTAGAACACATCATTTCAGTTCCAGTCATGAATGTCTCAGGCAGCTGTACTTTGAATTTATAATCTCCAGGGAATATGTGTCTGTTGCATCATTCCCACCCTGGTAATGCTTATGAATGTCATAGGTTGTGTATGTTTAGTGTGTGTAAAGTTAGTAACATCAAAAGTGCAATGAAATTCATATTTTACACATGCACGTGTTGTCATTCTACCTATATTTTGGTTATATTTACTTTGCTATCACTGTAATATGGTTTGCTATGTTATGTTATTAATCTTTCATAGGAGAGTTCTTCTTTTTTATATGTGCATTGCACAAGACAGTAGTGCACATATTCTGACATATAAAATACAAATCTAAATAAGAAGCACAATTATGTGTATGTGAATAATATACCCATCAAGAGGAATGTTTCATGATTTTGGCAGAAGATTTATAAAATACAATATTTTTTTTTAGTGTGAAAGCTAAAATTCTTCCTGCAAATGCATTTGTATTAAGAAAGGCGATTATTTTAACACTAAAATCTAGTGTAATGTCATCTGATCTTTCTAAATTCAGTTCTAAAAATAACTCTTCCATCTTTGACAGTGAAACTTCTCTAATGACTACTGAAGAATTTGTTGCTGCTCATTCTCTTTCCTCAAGTTATAATTTAGCTATCTAATTTGGAAGATAGTTTTTGTCCTTCTCAGTTGATGTCAGTTGACTCTGTACTGGTAATAAAAGCACACTGAACTAAAAGGTTCTGTTTTAAATACAAGGAAAACATAAATTAACGTAGCAGAGATTAAAAAATTTGAAACCTTTTCTGGACTGATTCTGTGGTCCCACACAGACAAAAAAAATGCTGGAAAACCTGCTGGATAACAGAAGTGATGCACAAAGTAATAACTGTCAGGGAAGAAAAGGTAGTTAAGAAGTAAATGATGCTCATGGAACAGTTACAATGAGACAAATGGATTTTTCCCAGTTTTCAGGACTGGACTTTTTGACAATATGCTCTTTTAGTAGTAGTATAAAACCAAACAGCTTGAACTGCATTACATTTCTCAGCCTCATGATGTAGGCATCCAGTGACAAAGATGGTAATAAAAAAACCTGCTGTAAGGTCCTGATATGTGAGCAAGGCTGTCAGTGAGGAGGTCTGGGAAAGTGGCATCAATAAAAAATGAAAGTCAGTGACAGTACTGAAGTGATCAGATTTGGTACAGACAGTTATCCTGTATGTTGCAGGTGTCTGGCAGAAGGGAAATAAAGTCCTTTTAGAGTAGCTTGCCTACTGTTGAGTTGCTTCTATTCCAGTGAAGCTCAGAAGAGAAGTTGGACTATTGTCTCAGTATTTCACAAACAATGAAATCAGCACTTTTCTTTTATTTACCTGAGCTGTACCATACTGTCTCGGTCTTCTAGCTGTTGCTAAGCAACTGTAACAGTAATAGCGAAGTTTACCTAAGGCCTCAATTTATTCTACTTTATTTTAGAAAAATAAACAAATAAAATCCACCCTGTCCTCAGTGATCTCCATCTGCAGAATGAGTTTCCATCTATGAAGAACAGTTTTGTTTTAAAGGGCACTAAAACTGTCTTTAGCTCAGCATTTTACCACATAGGATCTTACCCTCTGTAAAAGAATTTTTTTCAACACCACCTCCTACGTATTTCAAATCTGGTATACAACTTGCATTCTTTTCCTCTCTTTTTAATGCATTTTCTTTCCTTCATTTTGATGAATCTTAAAAGCAATTGGAGTAAATGCAAAGAAAGAACAAAGAGAATTTGGAGAACTTTACTTTCCTGGGCTAAAATCATTACTTTTGAAAGAAAGGGGATCAAACAACATCATATAATCTAGTTGCTTTTAAGTAAGAACTTATTGCTTTGTCAGAAGAAAGTACTGTCAAGCTGTAGCCTTGAGAGTATGGTATGGTATTTTTATTTTATTTGTCTCTACCAGCCAGTGGCACTGAATTGATAGTGCTGTAGACTGGATTTTTAAAAAAGCATTAAAAGCCCTTTAAAAAAAAAATGTTTTCCTGCAGAGAAACATATTTTGCTGCATTTTATTTCCCCATTAACTTGTGTGAATACTGATTTATTGGTCTTTTTGGACATTCCAGTATTGAAAAGGGAGCATGAAATATCTTTTTCTCAATTTGTAATGGCATGGTAATCTGGCTGATGTATAATATCCGTTTCAGCATTGAGAACTTCATTAAAATAAAGAGAAAACTTCCACATACCAGCAATTAAGATGTTTTGCTCTGGTACACAGCAAAGCTACCATTATGGCAGGATTTGTTTCAGAACTTCTTGCTGAACAGTAATATTAATCTTTAACCTTCAGGATGATTTAATTTTACTTGGGTGCTGGATAAAGGCTTAAATATACATAGGAAATTGCACACAAAGCTGTTGCCTGACTCTCAGAGTAGTAATCTGAGACTAAAAATTTTACACTAGCTTTTCTGTTTCATCAACACAATCAATGAATATATATCCTTCAGCTAGAAGTAAGGTCTGAATTTAAAATGTTTTATAGACTGATGAAGATGCAGTCACTTTGAGAATGTCTGCATCAGAATTTAAGGTTATTATTACATGCATTCTAGCATTTACCAGCTGCTCATCTCCTGCGAGATGGACCTAGTGAAGTTCCCAGACTGGTCACTGGACAAAAATTGCAGGGTTTGAATGGGTCTGTATTTAAAGGAAATCAATCTAAATTTTGCAATTTAGCTGCCATTTTTTCTCTATTTTCAGCGTTAGCTGCCAAGCAACAGAATATTTAATGATTCAGATCGTGTTAGGAAGGGTTGAATCCGGCAGCTGACAGAAGTGATGCTGCCCCATCTCTGTGCCCCAGATGCAGGCAGTGGCGAGACCAAGCAGCTTTTCCCAGTAGGTACATGCAGACAGAGCACACATATACACTGCATACATATGTATAGATATGGTGGGCCACACGGGTTAAGAGAGGTGGACACGTTCAGTGCTTGTATGAGCTCAGGCGTCACCAATGGCCTCATATTGTTTCCTATCTCTGCCTGAGCAGGATGGAGATCCATACACACACACACATTGCTGACCAGGACTCCCCTGGTCCCCACTAACCACCCTCCTGTGGTCCCATCCTTGGAGAGGATCATCCTGGCTCCCCATGCAAACACACAGGCTCTGGCCCCGGTCCCAACCTGGAGCTGGCTTGTCAATCGTAGGGGTGTCCCTGGTCATGGGCACCCATGCACACATGCCCTCTGGTCCACGGTCCAGCCCAGCTACTAATACCCTGACCCACACTTGTCCCAGGCTGGCACCACCCACCCATGGGCCCCTATGACCCCTGTGGGGGCACGGCCAGACAGACCACTATTTGCATGTGGCCAGCTCTGTTTGTACCCTCACGCCTCTATTTTCCTGCAGCTGTTCCTGCCCAAATCCTCTAAATACATCCCCTTCTCCACCTCTGGTTCCTCCCCTAAACATCCCATAATAAGTTTTATGCAGTCCCAAAACACTCTTTCCCAGCATCCCGTATCATGTCCCACACCTCAGGCAGCAACCCCACCAACCCAGAAGTGGACCTGGAGCTGGTCCTCTTGGCCCATCATGTTGGGTGTCATATCTAGACAGTGGGGCTGAGGCGTTCTTGTGACAGCCCTGGCAGGCCCTGGACAAGGGCATCCCTTCTTCTGAGTTCTTCCTTTGGGTTCCCACCTACCTTGGAGCCCTGTGCTTCTCTGGGCCTATGGAGATAGCCCTGCGATGGGCTCCTCGGAGGAGCAGGAGCTGGGGCAGGGTGGAGCTTGGGCTTCCCCATCCACCACTGTATCTCTGTGCTCCTTTGTGGACGCACAGATGAGCTGTTTATCATATAACCTAACAGATCATTATTCATTATTTCAGATCAAATACGTTTAAAACAATTTTTCACTAATTCTTTTGAAACTACTTCGGCCGGGGTCTTGCAAAAACATAACGTCATGAGTAAAGAGACACTGTTCTCATGTCACGTTGGGCCGGGACCGTGTTGGATAGGTTACAATAGCGGTGGTGTTGAAGCTTTGGGGCACCGGTTCTCCCTGGCGCTGAAGGGCGATGGTGGGCACAGCAGGCAGACACTGGCGCGACACAGGCGGCTGCTTCGTGCTGTCACCCGTCAGTCGGGGCGTACTTCAGTTTTGCCAGCAAAGACAGTGGCTTGCAGCAGTGAATAAATCTTCAGTGATACCTGAATTAAAAAAAAATAAAATAAAATTGGTACTTTCTAAATTGCTTAATTCCTTGGAAAGTGCCTTTTAATTGTGTTGTGAGGTTGACGTAAGAATTGATTTTTAAACGACACTTGAAGTAGCCAAATGCTGTTTAAAACAGTCCTCAAAAAAAAAAAAGTAGTGCCTTTGCTTCTCTGGCCATTTGGCATTGCTGTTCTTGATTAAAAGTTAATTTAGGAAATAACAATTTTATTGTGTAGTAACATTGTCAGAAGATAGCTTTGGGATATACTAGTGAGGAAGAAGCGATGCGGGCCAGGGGCAGAGCACAGCCAGGCGGCAGCAGGGGCTGGCATGGGCCTGCAGGCCTCGGTGTGGGCCTTCAGGCCTCAGCGTGGGCCTTTGGGCCTTGGCAGAGGCAGGAAGCGCCAGGAGCTTACAGGGAACATCGACGAAGATAACATATTAAAATGCAAAAGAAAAGAAAAAAGAGTAGTTGCAACAAGGTGTGCAACCACCTATTTATGTCTTACAGCTATCTAATCTACTGCTCCACCGTCTCAATTGATGGCAGCAACAATTTAAATCTGTTGTAGCTCAAGAGGAAATATTTTTTGTTCTTTGTGTCTGTAACATGTCTTTGCGCTACCAGGAACATCTGGTTTTAACCTTTCTTGTTTAAAGTCACATTTGCAAAACCGTTGCTGTTGTGACCTTTGCTGCTCAAAGTCATTTAAGTTGGGGCTAATACTGCAATATCAACGTTCCTGCAAGCGTGCACGCAGATGAGTTAGAGGAATCATAATTGCAAACATGAGGTGCTCTGGGGACAAGAGAGATGTGCATTTCAATTTTCTGTGCAGGAGGGAGAATTTAAAATCTGTGAAGGCTCTAACCATCAACTTCTACAGTTAAGACCTCAAATATAAGTATAAAAAAGACATGATGGAGTCAGGGATTGATCCTGCTGTATATGCAAAGAAAGCGATTACTGCTGTTTTGTGCAGATTGACAAAGGGAACTAATCCCAAGGCAAGATAGGGGAAGGAATGTGTATCAGTGAGATCCCAGTAAGATTTTGGGGTTGCTGGGCCCTCTTGGAAGGCTTTCCTGGAAATAAAACTTTAGTGTCTGAGGGCATTGCAGGCCAACATTGTAAAACTGAAAATTATTCTTCCTTTGAACATAGCTGGCGCAAGTAACCCACAAGACAGCCTTGCTGGGCTAACAGATATTCAGACTATAAAGGGAAGATTATTGAAGACAGCAAAACATATATATGTTTTGTTATTCCCATGCCTGAACTGTTCTTTGTGGAAAATTGCATCTGTTTAAAGCTGAAAAACTGGTAGAAGAGGTTATGGAACAAACAGGCAAAATAAACAGTAATGTCACAAGCAGCATGTGCTATATAGAGTTTAAAAGACAATCAAGGAAAAAATTGCTTCACTGCTTATGTAGCCTCCAGCTTCAATTCACCTGAGATGCCCATACTTAACAGGGACTGAGGGGAGCTAAGGAACTAAAAGCTGGAAAACCCGAAACTTGTCTTAGGAATCTATATTAAAGACAAGAATTGACTGATAATATGATATATATGATCCACTGAAGAAGAATCAAGGCTTTATTTTAAAACTATATGCTTTTCAAACCTATTGGAGTTCTCTGAATGAGTCAGCCTGAATGTGGATAAAGGTGATCAGAATTTCCAAAAGACATTGGAAAAGGCTTCCCAGGAAAGACTGTAAAGGAAACAAATCAGGAAGAAAAAAGTCTGCGCATTGCTAAAAGATTGGCTAGAAGTTGTGCCTCACAGACAGAAAAAAATGGCCAGTTTTTGCAATGGAAGGAGTCTCCATGGCATCGTAGAGAGGGCTGTGCTGGCATCTGTGTAGTTCAGCACACTCATAAAGGATACGCAAAAGAGGGTAAGCAGTGAAGTGTCTGTGATGAAAGGAAGTTATAAATTAATGAAGATTAGGACCAATTGTGAAGAGTTCAAAAAAAGGCCTTATGATGTGACCAAGTAAGGGGACGTTGATGTAGTTGGTGAAATTCAGAGTACATGAATGTGATGTCATGCACATAGTTAAAATCATATGAAATCTAGAGAGGAAAAAAACATATTAAATCCTAATATTCCATGTAAAATGACAGGGTGTATCTTCACTGTATTTGGGGAGCAAAGGAATCTTGGTTGTAATACATAGTCCTATAAAAATGTCAAGCTAATGTTTACCTTAGCAAAAGAACAGATCAAATTACTAGGAGAACAGAAAAGGGATTAAAAATACCACTGTGTAAATGATGTGTATACATTTTCAATATTACAAGAAGTTCTGGTATCCCTGGCTCATGAAGCGTATAACAAAGCTGCAAAAGGTTCAGAGAAAGGTGAAATGGCTTCAGTACAAAGAACAGCTATATAAAGTAGAACTTTTGAACTTCGAAAAAAAAGATGCTTGGACATGATAAAGGTCAATAAGATGGTAAGTGGCATAGAAAGCATCAATAAGAATCATCTGTATTTTCTCTTTTCATACAAAAATTTAGTGGGGAATCAAATGAATCTAACAGATGGTAGCTGCTGAACAAACACAAAGAAGGGTTTTTCATGTTATAGGATTCCCTCTGCAATATATTAAACATCTAGAAGCTAGTATAGACTCAGAGTATGACTGGATGAGATCATGGAAAAGAAATGAGGCTACTGGGATGTGTGGCTTTTAAGAAATCCATGAGATGCAGATTTTGAAGAGGAGTGAAGTTTTCTGTCGAAGTCCTTCCTAGATACCTCCTTCGGCTTGCTGTTGGAGAAAAGACACTGAGCTGAATGAGCCTTTCATCTGGCTGAGCACAGCTGTTCCTACTTATTAAACTTACTAGTAAAACTGTAACTCATAGGAATCTAAAGACAGGGAGATCTGCTCTTGCTAGACATCTCTTCTCAGCCTTACTAGTAGTTGCTGTATTTCTCTGTAGCTGCAGAATGGAAGATGCTACTCAGAGTCACAAGAAGAATAAATGTGACTTCCTTTTCATTATCATGATTGTGAAAAATATCTTTAGTGTCACTGACATTATAGTTAGTTTTGGTGCATTTTATAGTTTTCTTGTTCAAAATACATATATCTTGCAAAAATTGCTTTCTATGTAAATATGTATGCATATACATCTGTATATATGCATAAAATATCTTCAACAGAATACCTTCTGAATTACAAGAAGAGAAGTGGTTGTCTTTTTCTTGTTTTTTTGTAAAAACATTTGAAACTTGACAAAAAAATAATAACGAATCTGTACTTTGCTAGTTCTGATTATTAGATACTGGTAAACACGGGTGGGGATGAGGTGTTAAAAATAGTCAGGATAAATACAAAAGCCCAGGAAAACAAAAGTCCAATTTTTAGAGAATATTTTGACAGAATCATAGAATACCACGTTGGAAGGGGCCTCAAGGATCATCTGGTCCAAACTTTCTTGGCAAAAGCACGGTCTAGACAAGATGGCCCAGCACGCTGTCCCGCTGAACCTTTAAAGTATCCAGTGATGGGGAATCCACCACCTCCCCAGGGAGATTATTCCAATGGCTGATTGTTTTCATTGTGAAAAATTTTTTTTTTGTGTCCAATCAGAATCTCCTCAGGAGTAACTTATACCCATTACCCCTTATATTTTCCATGTGATTCCTTGTATAAAGGGAGCCTCCATCTTCTTTGTATCCACCCTTGAAATACTGCAACATGGTGATAAGGTCTCCCAGAAGCCTTTTCTCAAGGCTGAATTTTGTAAGTTTGTATTTTGTGAAGTTTATTCAAAATCTTCTGGCAAAGCAGTACTGATTCTTAGTGATTCTACCACTCATTTGACCTCAGCATTTAAGACAAAATTGCAGTGTTTTAAGTTTCCTTGGTGAGCTCTCACCTAGGGGTCGCAACCGAGAAATGTTGAGCCTGAGCAGGTGCAAATAAGGCAGGTACACGGTACGCAAAGAACCTTTCTAAGATAATATAAGGCTGAAATCAATGTAAATAATTTTCAACTACAAGCTGAGAGTATCAGTTTTCTTGGATTACACTTTTTATATCATAAAGATAAAATCACGATCCTGAAATATTTTCTTACAGACAACACATGACAGAAAATTAATGCTAACAGCATAGTTTATATTCATATAAGCAACGATGTGGTGTCATACTAATAAAATTTTGGCAGTCTAATACACCTTTAATATTAAAATAATTCAGTGTACTGATATTGTACTCAATCAATGACTGCATGTCTTGTGAAAAATGGCAACATTTGTTTTTTTATTTGACACAAGGACCAGAGCTGAAGTGAATTGTTTGGGTAGATCTTCATTTAGGGTATATTCAGTTGTATTCAGCCTGCATTCTTTTCTTTTCTTACATGTGCTGCAGCAGAACTACTTAAACTCTGCAGATATTAATATTCTTTTACTATTTTCTTATCTATATGTTCAGTTTCTTTACTTGTTCTTATTTGTTTCTGAATTCCCTGGACTTTGTTGACATTTTCTGCTATTAAGGCACCCATAAGAAACAAGGTATTCTTAATTAATTTTATTAGTGTCTTCATACTGCTCTGTGGTGTCTCTGCAGTCAGAAACTGCATTTTCTGTGGGATGTTGCATTGCCAACTCCTATCTAATTTGCTGCCACCTGTCACCCATAAGTCTCTTCATTCCTGCTCTCCAAGTGTATCCTCCTACTAAATCTCTCTTAAGTGATCTGGTGCTGAATTTACTCCTTGGCAGAGGTGTGACATTTGACAGTTCTGAAGGTTTTAGACGTATATATTGACAAAATAGTTTTTATGCAGATAGCAGCTGACCCTCTTTTCCCAGTATTGCTCTGTTAACATACTTCATGTCTTAACTGGGCAGGGGCAGACCCAGAAGGGTGTCAAGTTTTCTGGGCCTGCACAGCTCTTAAAGTCTCTTTGAGTATTGCTTAGTTCGGAAGAGAGATCCTCTTTGCAGCTGTCAGTGTGTAGCAATGGGATCGCTAGGAGTTAACCATGTATTAAATTTCTTCTAGGATTTTTATTGGGATTTTTACTGAACACTAAGTAAAAAACTATGTATTCATATATATGTATATAAAATTAAGAGCAAACCTAAATAGCATTTAGTAAACATCTTCCAGTAATCATTTGCCTTTATGGTTCTCCTTTGCCTCATGTTTCTTGGGTACAAAGTGAATAGGCAGCATGTTTATGAGTAGATTCGGAACTGGAGGGATATATATATACAGGAGGGCAAAAGCAAACTGGAGAAAGAATGTCCTATGGATGGTAAGAAATGCTGGCATTAAACAGGGGTAAAATGTTGGCTGCCTTGTTTATTGTTAAAATTTGATTATTTTTCAAGAGAAATGCACAATAGCTTGAATTTACAGTAGGAAGTAAAAAACACCTTTTGGAATGCAACTGGGAGCAACCACTGACAGCTGCAAAAACTTCTGTGAGTCAATAGCAAGTGCCTCTGTAAGGAGACTGCTGAGCAATGGCTATTTTGGGGGTGGGTTTATATTATTACACTATATATAAAATGGCTCACTTACTACCCCAGTTTTACCTTAATCCAGCTGTAGGGTTTTCCTAAGAGATAGGGAAGGTAATTTGATTGTCTTTCTGGAAGTCAGAAATGTAGTTAACACATTGTATTCACATACACAATTACATAGGGAGTATTACATTCTTTATATACCAGAATTAAAATTTTCTGATCCTAAAAGGTAATTCTGTCTCTGATAGACTTTAGACAAATTGTGAACTTGCAGCTAATAGCTCTCCTCTTTGAAAGCAACTTTTTCACACCGAGTGGTAGGAAAGCTGCCGTGCAACATGGCTTGCAGCAGATACTTGATTTACACAAACCAATTTCTGGATGGTGGTGAGATGAAGTAGCTCATTAGAATATTAGGGTGGTGGGCTGTCACTTTAATTTTCATTTTCTGTCTTCAGAACATTATTTCTGTAGTAATTAAATTATTTTAAATTGGTTGTGACGCTTGTATGATATTTCCCCTGTGGTTGTAGAAAGAGGAATATGATGCAAAGCGTCTGCAGGAATGCTAACAAGTTCCAGTGAACAGTACTTAGCTTACTTAGCTGAAACTTTCATGGTGTAATAGATTCCTTCTTCAGGAACGTTTAATAATTCCAATGTTTTATTAAAGTAATGTGAATCAATTGGTAGATGTACTAGTGAAGATTTTTACTTTAAAGGCCTCCTGAATCCCCATAGCCTTTTTATGTATTCATTAGATTTTTGTTATATTTGAAATTTAGTAGAAAATGATTACTTATTAGGTTTTTTAGTTTTAGCATCAAATCCCTTTTATTAAATCCATTTTATTAAGATTTAGAAACCTCCCACAAGCATTTGACAGCGCTGCTCTGAAAGATTCAGTCTCAGAGACCTACTGCTGGGAAGTTAAAAATAAAATTGCAGCCTGAAATACTTTTCTGGTTTAGGTGTAACAATAAAATGCTGGGATTATACTTGTTCTGAAGTACTTAAAATGCATGTAATAATCCAAGCATTAGAGTGCACAGAATGTCCTTAAACTTTTCTCTGTTCAAATATTTCATTAACGCTTCTCTCCAGCTCAGAGCCAGTACACTATTGTGTGTGGGATTAACAAAATCAAGTAGGAAATTAGCAAGAGTGTGCACTGTAAATCAAGGTTTCTTGCTGAGGACTTCCCGTTAATGAGCTACCATACCCTCACAAGGTCTGTAGGATGTACAACCAGACACAAATGCCTGCTGAGTAAACTGTTAGTGTTATTTTTTAAGAATACTAAAAAAAATTATTAACACTTTCCTGATCACAATGCGCATGGCACTAGAAATGTCATACCACAGACATTTTCCTGTGTTTTCAAAGCATAAAGATCTTAATGTTGTTTGGAACAGAACAAGTAATAAACATGTCTGTATTTTACTCTCTGTGTTGAAAGCATGTTTCAGAATAGCAGAAACTCTAATACTTTAGTATTTATATAAAAACTTTGTAAATGGTATTCACCGAAAAGCCCTGAACCGTCTCTGGCATTAAAACTGTCAGTCTGTTGAATTTATGCTGTCATGCTAAAGCTTAAAATTCACATTTGAATGAATAAATCATGCATTGTTAATACCACATAACCTCATAATTCATTGCATAAAAATGATGGTTGGTATCTCAGAAAATCCAGTGATGGGGGGTTTTAAATCCAGAGGGAAGAATGGCTTTAATGCAATTTTATGTGGTGCTTGTAAAATTGTAAAATTTGTTTTTAAAATTAAGTTTAGATGTAGTGACTCGTATAAGAATATATACTGAGAGAGGGGAAAAATACCAAAAAAATACCATATTTTCCTTTCTTTTTTTTCAGGTCAGAACTGTGGAGGATTAGTACAGGGACCAAATGGTACTATAGAAAGCCCTGGATTTCCTCACGGTTATCCAAATTACGCCAACTGCACGTGGATCATTATCACAGGAGAACGTAACAGGATACAATTGTCATTTCATACTTTTGCCCTCGAGGAAGATTTTGATATTTTGTCAATTTATGATGGACAGCCACAGCAAGGCAATTTAAAAGTGAGGTAAGGTACCTTTTTACTTTCTTCATTTTTTTCTTTCTCTCTCTCTCTATCTCTTTACCTCTCTCTCTCTCCTGAATAGGCGTTCCGATGATACGCTACAACTACATTATGTTTCCTTAGTTCTTCCCCAGCCAAGAGGATAGCAGTGCCCCAACATTTCACAGCATTAATCCAATTTTTAGATCTTTATAGCCCTAGCTTGTGTACTTGTAGCATCAATCATACTTTAAATGCGTACAAAGGTCCTGAGCAAAGGAGTAACCCACAGTGCAATAGCTTGTTTTTATTTATTGTCCCTCAATGGAATCCAAATTTGGCCCAGAGACTCTTTCCTGAAGGCACCTTTCTCCAGTTTTTGAAAGAGCTCTCACTGAGGTCATGCTTTACTTTTCTACCATGCTTACAGTATTTGAGTCAGATGATAGGTATGCTGCTTGTGCTAACAGTGGCCCAGGGTCTCTCACTGAATGTGTCACAGAAGAAGGGATGAGCGATATAGTAGTTTGTGAGAGGCACAATCTCATTAGTGAGTATTAGGCAACCTCTGGAAATGCTTGCCAGATTAAATCCCTCAGGTCATTATAGCCTGCCTTGCACATGAGTTGAGCTGTAAATTTTTTGACTTTGCCAAAATTGAAATTTTTCTCCATCTCTAAGTAAATAGAATTATTAAGCAATTAGGGACCTTTAAAGGTGAGAAACAGCGATATCTTGTATATCCAAATACCACTGAGGTTACAAAGATACTTTGTGGAAGCTTTTTGATCTTGAAGCTTTTCACAACTTCAGATTTTGGAGTATTAATTTCACTGTTGTCTTATTTTGGGTTCTTCTGCCATTTGCTGGATCTGGACTGTAGAGTATTGCTTTCAATGCTGTTCTGTCATTTTCTGTTCAGGCATGAGATTTATGAAATACTGTAAAACATTGCTGTCAGTTACTTTGTCTGATTACTCTTTTACATACTGTTGATTTATATTACACTGCTAAAACAAATGTGGGGACATCACCATTTTGTTCCGTGTTTTGGTGGGTATCATCATGTATTTTTGGCAAGAACAATGTTCTGATTGATTGTTTACTTAGTTCAAAAAGTTCTGAAAGCCGTGGAAGGTAGTACACAGCTACCGAGGCTTGAGTTGCACAGAGTATGTGCTTCACTTACTGTATTTCATTGACCTTTAGTACTTGTATCACCCTTATACAAGGATTAATATTTCTTTTTCAATCAAATGTTTTTATTGTCAATAGCTAACATGCCTGCTTGTTTTGAACTGATCTGTTAGTAGAAAATTGTTTCAAGGAAGAACACCAACTGATGATCAGTGGGTATGAGTGTAGAAGACCTAAAATTCCTAAGTATGATCTTGATCCCACTGCAGTATTTGCTACTGATTTCAGTAAAACAATGATTTAATTTTTAACTTCCAACAACAAAGCAGATTTTTTTCCCCTTGCTTCTATTGCCAATTAGTTACCTTCGTAAATGGTGTTATAAGGAAAAAAGCTTTTTGTTGGCTTTGAAGCATGCAGAGGTTAAAAAAACAGAATTGAATGACAGGTTTCTATTGACACGTCTCATACCCTGTGACATACTCTTTGTCGCACAAAGCACATTCACAGGTGTACCCCTCTACAATTGCACATTTTCAAGACAATTCACTCAGCAGATAATGGAAAATTATAGTCTTGGTTTTTTTAGCTGACAGCATGCGAATGCTAGAGAGCATTTTGGAACTTCTGCTTTAGGGTATGCTTTTTTTATTTTCTATTATTCATAGGTAAAATTACTCTACTAGATTTTTGGTAATTATATTTCTTTAGCCATCATGCAAAATCTGGAGATTATCCTTAAAAACAGATGTGTAACTATATAGGTCTCACAAACTCTAATAATAATTAGGTAATATCCATGCCATATTTTTTATAGTCTTTTTCAGCTGCTAAAGCAAAATTGGATAAAAATGAATAGTATGTCCAACTAGTTTACTGTGCTGCCTGAAGGACCTTATTGTATGCCAACAATGCACCAAGGTACTTTCACTGCACATCGACTGTAAAACCCAAGGAAGTAGAAACATATATAAACTATATTGAAATGATAAGGGAAAGGAATAAATTGTTTTACGCTGTTTTTGTAGAGGAAGAAAAGACAAACAAATAGTTGTAAGATGTTTATGAACTTCTTCAGATAATGCATTATTAAAGCATATACTGGTTTAAGGGATAAATTACACATGATAGAGATCATAGGTTATTGTAAACTATGTTATGAGGAGGTTGGGAAGTACGATAATAGCAGGAAGAACAATATAAACAAAAGTTAAGGCACTAAAACGTGCTATTTTACATCTTCCTATTTTTCAAGGTAAAACCCAGCTAGCATTCTGCAGTTCTGCGTAATTACTGAGATCCATGGTCCAAAGCTGTCCTTAAAATATTGCTTAGAGCTGCTTTATTTTTATCACTGTAAAGTTCATAAAACACAGAACAGAATTTGAGATGTGTGTGTGTGTATATATATATAAAAGAGGAAAAGTAATTTTAAGTCTAATGCCACTTGTTATGATATTGCTTTGTAGGGTACTGTAGTCTTAATTGTATAAACAAACATAAAGTTAGATAATTAATTTTACCATATATTGTAACCTAAACATATGTCTCAATTCTACCTTATTGAAAAAAAACTTATCATAAAGCTTAATTATTGGATTATCAGTTAATGGGGAAAGATTTTACAATACAACCAAATTTGAATGAAGCTGTGAAAAGACGTAAAATGTATTTTTTATTTACATTTTAAGTTGTAAAGAAGTTGTCATTCGTTACACGCAGTTGACCACCAGCATGCAGAATTCATATGGACAAAACTTTAGTGAAGAGGAGATGCAAGTGTAGTGCACTGAGACAATAAAGCTAGTACTCAGTTGTATTCCTTGTGGATTGTTTCCCTAGGTAAAAGTTGCATTCAGTAGTTCAGGGTAGTTCAAGTGCTAGCAAATATTTATTTTGACTTTTTTCTTTGTTATATGTATCAGATATAATAGTAAATGGTAATATTTTTAAATAGACATGAGAAATGTATCCACAGGACATAGGGAGTAGGGACACAGGCCAGCTCTGAAGAGGCTCAATGTATGGGCAGATGTGAAATGACAATATTGACCTATCGCTTTATGTATTGCCGATACATACATTACCTGCAAGTGAATTCCAACCAGGCGTTTCAAGAGTTTATGGATTTCAAAAGTCATTTCGGGGCTGGTTGTACTACATACCTATCTTCAACAGCTGAAAAGAGAAAAATGCTCATTAATCTTAGCATAAGTCTTGTTATAGTATATTTTTCTTATATGCAGAATTCCTAAATGGGGTTTCATGCTGAAGAGGTGAGGTGGGATAGTGGGGTGTTAAGTGGGGTGTTAACCTTGAACTGCAAATGTTAAAAAAAAGTCATGGTGAACCAAGACTTTGCAGGTGCAGTTGCCTTCTTCTCAGTTTAGGGCCTGAGATTCCACATTTTTTCCATGTCAAATACAGGTAAATGCTGTAATTTCTGTGTTAAAGTGTCTTTCAGTAAAAGTTACATTTTTAGTATCACACACTCTGTTTACTTAAGAGTTAGTTATGGAAGATCTGTGCGATATACCTGCAATAATCTTTTTCAAATAATGAATTTAATCTTTCAGACAACTCTGAAAAGCCCTTAAAATGGATTCCAAGCAATTTTGTTTATTCTTACCCAGAAAAGCTGCTAGTTAAATTATGTACACTGATGGCAAGATGGAAATGTACAGACATGAATATTTTTTGTTGTGTGTATATGCAGCTGTCACTTCTTTTGGATATACATAATATATATTATTTGGAAAGTGATTTTAAAATATCTGCTTGCCTTCATGGTTTCTCGGGACTTCTAAGCATTATTTAGTTTACTGCAGCCTAGGTAATGATATAATAGATGCTGCTTGTTATTACTCATATTAGTTGAAGCAAACATTGTTGTTTTAATGGAGCAGTAATGCAAATGGTGGAAGTTGCTAACAGAGCGTGTAATAAAATAAAGCTTACCAAAACTTTTCTGACAGTCATATACACAAAGAATGCTAAATAGCAACATGTTCCCTCTGCTTTCTTGAATCATGTAGAAATAATAGAGATTACATATGAATTATTCACAGTATTCACTTTTTCCTGTCTCCAGCAAACAATAAAACATATGTATATTCTACACTTCATAATGCAAGCATGGAGATAAAAAAGTGTTCACTGAACTTAAAGTTTGGGCTCCTGTTTATATTAAACCTCTCTTACCTAAACAAACCAAGATTTTCATGCATTTAACAAATTTTAATTTTTTTTTGTTTGGGTTTTGTTTGTTTATTATTTGTTTGTTTCTTTGGAAAACATTTTCTACCTTCCTTCTCTCCAGGAAAAAGAGAACAGTGAAGCAATGAGGGAGGGATTGACTTTTCTACAGTATTGCTGACACTGCAGCAGCAAGAGCTCTGTGCAGTTTGCAGTTATTTCTTTTTTTTTTTCCTTCCACATGAAAATTTCACGTCATTTTTTTTAACCTTTTTATTGCACATAATTTTCCCCAAGTCGATTTCAACATATAGGGTTTTTGTGGGTGTGTGAGCTTGTGAGTTTTGTGAAGGACGCAATACAAGAATGAGTATAGTAGCTATCTTTTTTCCAGTGAAGCCTACCTAGAACACAGCACAAAGTAACAGAAACTGAGATAATGTTCTAATTTGCAAAACAAGATTATTGAATAACTTCAGCAAGATATTATCGTATTTTATACATCTGTAAGAAAAGGAAAAATATTATTGTATGGTTATGCAAATTGATTACTGAGTTCCTGCCAGTGGAAATGCCTGTCAATGCCTCTCCTCTCCTCTCCTTCCCCTTTTTATGTTAAATCAGTTTTCCCTTGGCTTTTTCACCTATTAAAGTGTTAGGAAGAAGGAATAATTTATAGAAGAGGGCTTAAATGTGATTCATTGCACATCACATAGCTATTTTAGGAAAAAAAGAAACTATGATTTGATCAGCTAAATGCTGACAGATAGTTTCTGTCAACAGCAAAAGGAACATGCAATGGAAGGAAATATAATTTATGTGTGCATTACTGGCAGGTTCAAGCTTATATATGGCAAATTTCTTTTCACATGTGGATAAAAGGCAAAAGTCCTATTCCCAAAATTTTTAGCTTCTCAATTCAAAATCTTAAGCTTGCTATTTTTGTTGGCAAGCCTACAAACTACAAAGATTTAATGAAAATTTTATTAAATATAAAGTCAAATAAGGAGTCTGCTTACTAACAAGTTACTTCACCAAGAATTATAGGCCATATAGATTACATGTTTTAGGCTGATGCTAAATGATGGTTCCAAAAACCATGGAATACTGTTTGAACTCCCATCTAAGAAAATCCATTTCATATTTAAGGAACTAATTTTGCAGTGTGCAGTCACAAAATCACAGTCAAGACAACTACTTAAACTTATGGTCAGTTT
>JAOXNO010000024.1:97062268-97074810 GCA_028565335.1 Limnodromus scolopaceus
ATATTTAATTAACTATTATTTATAAAAAAAAAAAAAAAAAAAATTAGATTCATTTAACACATCATGTATTTATACTGCAAGTTTCTGCATCAGTTGATCAGTTGCTTAAAGCTTTTATAATGTAGTTGTTTAAGTCATCACGTTTTTCTTTAAAAAATGAATGTGACCCCATAATGCAAATGCAGTTGTGCTCAGTTTCTTTGTCCTCTCTGGAGGTAGATCTCTTTTCTTTTTTTCATCTGAAACTGGCCATAGTACATCTTCAGAGAATTTACAGAATTTACAGTCTTTGCCTCTGCTATACTTTTCAAACTGGACCTGTAGAAGTGACAGCAGTGATTTAGTGCATTTGTTTGGAGTGTTTCACCATCAAATCTATGACTAGCAAGGGACACAGAAGGCGAGAGTTGGCATGTAACTCTATAAAATATTCATTTCTGTAGTTTTAGAAAATTAGCCCATGTTATGTAATCATAGCTATGCAACCAAGTTAGAAAAAAAGTCGGTATATAAACACCTTTCTAAAAAAGTAGAAAAGCATTACTCAGTATTCAAAGTAGTGGTATAAGTAGTATACTATATAAGTAGGATAAGTATCATAGTAGCCTGCTGAGAAAGATAGATTATTCTTTACGAATAGCTTCTAAGTGTTTCACATTACAATCTTTTAGAGTAGATCTTTGCTTTCAGGTGAGGGTGCGCATCATTTGCCTCCCCTGTTGTTTTAACTGCATATTGATTTATTACAGATAATAATTATTTACCTTGAAACAATCATATTTATCGTCATACTAAGCTAAACACCCATACATTCCTCGATTAGTTACTTGACAAAACAGAACACTTTGGGTATCCATTATCCATTATTTAAGCTACAAAATCACAGAAAATTGCAAGTTGTGAGTGTGGGTATGGATGTACATGTACCTGGGTTTTGAAGAGGTCAGATTACATATTTGCTTTACCTGAAATCTCAGAATAAGGTTATAATAAATGTTACTTCAGTATTAGCCAAGTATAAGAAAATTGCCTTCACTGATATGATGTCTGCTTGAGGGAGCTCGCATGATCCACAATATTTTACGGAAAGCCTCTTCAATTCTGTCAGACTAATGAGTTTGTAATGTGCAGAAATACAAAAACTTTCAAGATTTTTTGAACACTACTCAGTACACAATTTGGCATTTCATGCTCTTTTGAGAGGGTTTTATTTTTTTGTTTTCCCTTCATTTACGACAGCTTCTGAAGCTCCTAAAACCTCCACTATTTGGCATAGTAACAATAAATATACATTTTGACACTTACTTAAATATGATGAATTCCTGTAAGATTCTCACACTCCCTGGGAATAAGATACTAGAATCGATTAAGAATGCAGATAAACAGTTTGGGGAATTACAGGTCTTAAAACTTAAATGCACTTTAAAAAGTCTTTTAGTGTAGCTTGGTGATACAATTGACACCAAAAATTTCACACAACTTTCCAACTAAACAGGGGACAACTTTAACTGTGTTGCTGGTTGTGCAATTAATTTTTGCTCTGTAATACATTAATTTTTAAGAGTGAGGGGAATTGCTTACTTTTATTATCTGTCACCTAAATATATATTACACATACAGTATCCATAAAGCAGTTTTATATCAGTCTTTCTGCATCTCCCATCTTGTTCAAAAAGAGTCTCCTTTTTATTTTAGATGATATATGTTGAATTAACATAATTATGTATAGAAGCCCTGCTGATCAGCGTCACTAAATGCTGTGTATAGAATGACTATTGCAGCAGCTCTTGGTCAGAGAACAGTCAGTTCCCTTTGCTTGTGTTCTGACTGCAAGCTAATAATTAAATTACAGCCTTTAGAAAATCTGTAGCTGGAAACCTCAATGAGAAGAAAGTCCAGTTGTCAAAGTCTGGCCCCTTGATTTTTCAGAGTTTCTATATAACTGTGATAGATAACTTCTTAATTAGTAGATAACCTGTATGCCATGGAGAAATTTTGTCTGCTTGTTTGTTTTAGAGTGGAAAAATGTATTTTAGCTGTTAACTGGCAAATTAAAGGAAAAAAAACCCCACCTTTCTAGAATGTAATAACTGATTCGTCATATTTCTGATGCATGTAATTAGGTTAAACTATGAATCAAGTTTTCTTACTGTCATTTGGTGATTACCTGCCTGTCTTAACTGATTCTTGTGCTTATTGACCGTATGCTTAAAGTTTGGTTTTGGGTCATCCTGTGCTGGAACTGGATGTAGCAGTCATGGGACACGTAGAGGATCATAAATGTTCAGGTACTGGAGAGGAACTCTGCAGTGTCTCTGCTCTGAATTGAGTCAGTAGAAAATCGGCATCCTCCTCTGCGAGCCAGTCACACACAATCAATTCCGCTTGTAAAACCAATTTTATAGACAAATGTTCTCATAATCTTGCACCTCCCGATATTACTTAGAGACTTTCCTTAGTTTTCATCCTGTTTATATTCACGAGAGTATCTGCTGACATTACCAGGACCCTTGGGTTTTGACAGTGATGGTTTTTCTCACTTAATGGAGACTAAAATATACTTCTGCTGAAGTCCTGGGTTATTCCTACGCTCATACTTTCATTTGAATGAAAACTATGTATTCTTAGCTCCATTTGACTCAATGAATTTAATGAGAAAATTGCTAGTCATTGGCTAACTGACTAGAAGCACATAGAATGAGAATGACACTGATCGTAAGTGCAAGCAAATTTTGGTAATAGGCTCAATAACAATTTGGCAGGGAACAGTGCCCTTAGAAGACTTATAAGTCTTTGCTGTCCACTCTTTTCATTGATTTATCAAAGTTCTCTTCCATCGGCAGACGTCATTTATGTTTTGTTATCTTTCAGCAAAAAGAGAATTTAAAAAAAAAAGTTATTTGCTCATCCCGTCCCCACACCAACACACACCTGTGCGCTGTGGTTTTGTTTGCAGAATCTAGTGTGACCTGTGTTGTGAAAGAGAAGCAAAATGGCAAAGAAAAGAAAGTAAATACAGATGCCAATATTAGGCTACGTGTTTGTCTTAGCTATTAAGACAGGTCAGTTCTCTAGGCTTCTGAAGTTAAATATGCATAATAATACCATAAATAACAAAGTTATGATTCATTTTTATACAAATTAATATACAGTATTTAAAAATCCATCTAATATTTTTAATTCATTGAGATCATTCTGTAATTCATGAATTAGAGAAAAAAGTATGTTGTAGGACTAATTAATGAGTATACTAAAGTTAAGTCTAATAAAAAAACACATAAAAACTGTTACTAAAACTTGTAATTTTTAAATTACATTTGAATGCTGAAGTCCCATAGCTAATTTTTTTTTTTTTAAATATAAATTTAGATTTAAATTACAGGTAGCTTTAGCAGTTTTTATTTGACTATTGAATTACAGAACAACAAAGCACACCTTGATTTGATTATTAAAATAATGAAAAACAGGGCGCACAATAATCCCATTGATCCAGAATAACTCTTATTTATAAGGGTTCTTTGAAATATACCTATAGGTATTAAAGTTTCCACTACTCAAAAGATAGCCTCCTAAATACTGCCCACAGAAATGTCCTTAAAGTATGCGTGCGTACCTGTGTTTACCTTTTGGCAGAACTTTCAGCTGATCATAACTCTCAAAATAGTACAGTGAGAGTGTAACTCCTGCACTGAAAGGCTGTACTTTAGTATAGAAATTGTTTCTCCACCATGCTTACTGTACGCGTCAAGTAGCGCAGGACTGGTTTTCTCCTATGCCATTGCAGAATATATGGCTGAGCTATTAATTTTGATACAAACTGTATGAGCAAGGGAAATCTGGTTAAGAAGTCCTCATTTGTAGTAGAGCAGACGTATTATCAATGTTAGGTAGGATTTTTTTTTTAATGTACAATTGTTCGTGGCAACTTATTTAACTTTGATGCGTCTTTCAACTGAAATAGCTAGCAACAGGTAGGCTAGGGAATTCACTTGAGAGGTATGGAAATCCAGAATTAATCTCCTGAGTTGCCTGGTTGAAATACAGGACTTGGTGATAATGTTTGTCTCAGTCTCAATGTCTCCTTTAGTTTAAATACTGCTGTTGTGGTTTTTCTGTGAGATGGAGAAAATCTTTTACATTGTGTGATTACCTGCAAAACCTCCCAACTTTAAAAATTCTCTGATTGATACGCTGGGCACTATGTATGAAGAGGTAGAAAGGAGTTTTTTCATATATTGTTAAGCAGGTTGCTATGTTCAGTTTAACTAATTTTAGATATTTACAATATTTTAAAACCCATATATTTTTTCTTCATGATAAAAAATATACAATAATAAATGTACTTCATTTACCATGCATGAATTAGCTTTTTTGTGGTAGGTCATAGCCCCTGAGTGGAATAGGCAGATGCAATGTGTTGGAAAGAAGTTCAGCTCCGCACACTGTAGGTACTCTGAGGCATTTCTGAGGGAACCTCCACAAAAAAATCTAGTGAGACATTTGTATAGCCTTAAAATAGAAGTTAATTTTTATGGCATGTACTGGATTTATTATAGACTTCCAAGAAAATGTTACCAACAGATCCAACCAGAGATGAGTTTTGCAGTTAACAGTCAAATAAAAAGATGCATACGGGGTCCCTATTTTTCTATTCTCTTCCTGAAGGCATTTTCCACCTTCACCAAGAGAGATCTGAGCAAGTGCAATCACTAGATAGTAGAGATATTTATATATACTTTACATAAATAGCTGTGTTCATTACTACTTGTTTTACCTTTGTGATACATTCCTTTTTGAAAAATTTCTTACAGGAACATAAAGCAGGTGGCAAGATAACCTTAGCATAACCCTGTTTATTTCTTCTGCATCTCACACTTACTCCATTACATTCATTATTACTTCAGTTAGGTGGAGCACATTCCTAACTTCCATAAAAAGTTATTTATTTTATTATATTTTATTTTATTATATATATATATATTTATTTGAAAACAGTGTAAAAGTCAGTTAGGCCCTTTCCAGGAATGTTTGTGCCTCTTTTCATACCAGATCCATTAATGCAGTCAAAATTAGATGAGCTTCTTAGGGCAAGAATCTTGTCTTCTGACATCTTTGTTAAATGTTATTTCCACCTCCAGTATGTCATAATGTGTTTGATGAAGAAGAAACAGAGGATAGTTGCTTTAATATGGGACCACTGCTCTTATGTTTGGTGGGTTCCTGTGTGATAAAAGAGAGTTCTTAATAGATGGATATGCAAGTTTTGTCTCTGGTGAACCGTTAACACGCACCTTGTTATGAGGCAATAGCTGAGGGAGATACCGAGCATTTCATACTGTACTGTCCTTTACTATACTTAAAAATTGTAACAGTTTGGTGTTATAATTTTGAAAGCTGCCCTCCGAACTTTTCTTAGAAAGGAAAGTGAGACAAGGTCCTCACTTCATCTGTGGTGATGAAGTAATGAGGTAGGGATTCCCAAGAGAACCATGCAGGGATTTCCTTGGACCATGTGTCTGCAGATTTAAGGTAAAGAGGAGAGACATCTTATGTCATAGTTTATAAATTAGCCATCATAATATTGATTAAACTTTCCAATTAAAAATATTGTTTTTTCTTTACATTTAAGCTGCCATATGTCAGGAAATTAAACCAGGAATTCTTTAGTGACAATGAATGCAATCATTTGTATACTGATTTTGAAAATGTGCCTTAGTTTTTTCACTAAATGGAAGATGGTTACACGCTATCTAACAATAGAAATTAGAAAAATTTTTTACCTTATGGTGGAGGGGGAATAGTGTGGAAATAATTGATTAGTAGTATAATTTCACGTAGCAAGAGATGAAGAATTGTAAGGGGGTTATGGAAAACAATAGTTCAATAAATGATAAAATAAAAATAAATTCCTTCAGAAATAAATTCCTTCGATAAATGTTCTGCAGCACACAGAACATGAGTCATTGCCTGGCATCTTGGAAGATAACTTCTCTCCCCCAGCCATAACTTCATCTTTTTTCTTGTAGAAATCATGGAAAATGGATGAAACTGAGAAAAGTCTCTCTTTCCTTACAAAGATAAAACACCAAGCCATCAAAATCTCCATTGTGTGCTACAAGCATGAGAGAGCAAATTGAGCATAACAAGTAAACACAAGGATCATGAGCAAAATTTTTTGTTTGTTTGTTTGTTTCTTTTTACTGTTTTAGGGCCTTTAGCCAAGTACTCCAGCGTCATGCTGTGTGAAAAAGATGTTAGTCTCTCTGCTTGCTGTGAGATGTTCCATGTTTGGAACAGGTTGCCATTAAGAAAAAAAAAATGATGAAAGAATACATTAGCATGAATAACTCAACATTCTCTAGTGAGGAAAGAACAGCAAGTTATTTACATATAAAATAAAAAAATTACACTCCAGCAGTGAATAAGTATCTAATATCAGATTGAAAAGGGGCCAATTTTAGGCTCGTGCATGTGAAGTTTGCATGTGAATTCCTTACTTATAATGAAGGCAGTCGATCGCAGCATTCAGTGCGCAGGGACCTGCTATGCGCAGTGCATACATTGACATCCGTGAATAGAAACAAAATCATGCAATTGTCTAGCAAATTGAATTTTAAATTTGATATCAGTTAAGCATCTTATTAATAAAGACTAACATAGTGGATATTCAGTGCCATTTTAGAAGAGGTATGAATAAGACCTTTTAATAAGAGCAGAAACTGTGGCTTGAAGGAAACGTTCCCAATTCCAGTTTTGGATTGCACTAGTGGCTGCACAGCAGTGACCAAAGTCTGAACGGCTCAAGGAGCAGTGTGACTGATAGTGCCACTGTCTGCCCACCATCCAGGGGCTCCACGGTTAGTCAATATTTGGCTTTTTTAAAAAAAATCTAAGGTTTCCTGAAGCTTTTGTTTCCATCTACCTGAAGAAACTACTTTTGTCTCAACTAGATGGCCCCTTTTATGTTTTATCTATTTTTTCCAGATCTTATTTCAGATTTCCCACCCGTGATCTTCCCACATCTGCCAAAATAAAACTTGCCTCATGCACATATACTGATTTGTCATTTTTTGTTAAGAGAGAGCATCTTTTAAACATGAGTATTGTGAGTCAGCAATTGAGAAGATGTGGACCTGGAGAAAAACTGAAAGATAATGCATTTGAGTGGACACAAACTAGGTCTGTGAAACTCTGAGAATTATAGACTATGCTCTTTTTTTTTTTTAATTCCAAGAAGTCTAGGATTCAACAACCAAAAAGCAAAGAAACTACATGGACACGCAGGAATCTTGCAAAGAGTTAGAGGAACAAAAATATTTTATTCACAAACTAGGCTTTCAGAATTTATCTTTCTTCAAATACTTACTCCAGTTATGACACTTGGGAGAAAATGGAAAAAGCACAAAACACATAGAAAAGGGAAATTAAAATTTAAAAAGTTAATGAAATAACGTATTCAAATACATATTGATGTGGATCTTAGGGAAGATCTATTTTAAAAGTGCAGAAAACATTTAAATAACACTTTTCCTACACAAAACAAAACCATAATAGAAGGATTCCGTAAGTAAAATAGAAAGCCATGGCCAGTATTCTGAATCCCCCTTAAAATGTGGCTTCTGAAATCCTCATTTCAAATGCTATGCTTCTATCACTCTTAAGGCGAGGAAAAGCAAAGGAGCAGAAGAATGGTATTAGTTGTCACAGGACTACATTATACCACAGATCACCAAAAATATACAATGCCAAAGAAACTAGAAAGAGTAGATGCAGTTCCTATGGATTTAGGTAAATTAGTGCAATTATTGAATTATGTATTTTAAATTTTAAAATAAAACACTAATTTCTAACATTATCGTAAGGGGCACAGTGATTCGTTTTATCAAAGGCAGTTTTCAAAGCTATTCAGCATATTTGGCAGCTTGTTACTAACTGTTCAAGCTTGCTTTCACAGTATAGTATTGTCCTCATTTATTTTTTGTTGCTGCAACCATTAATCATAGGTTCTCTCATTCTTTTCATAAAGGCTTTGCCAAAAGGAAAGCTTGTCAACTTCAGCATTTCAAGATATAGAGCACAGAAAGGAAAAGTTATTTTAATACTATACATTCTGTAGTACTGTTCCACTATTTTCTCTTTGTCTGTGTTTCAAATCCTCTGTCTTGTCACTGATGGAGAGAGAGGATTTTTTCTGCACCCAGTCTGAATAAGTCTTTGCAAGCTTATAAGCACAAGATAGAGCTGATAGTATCTTCTTCTTGAGAGGAATATGTTAACACATTCTTGTCTATAAGCTTTATTTTCCCATGCTCAGAGATGGTGCTCATATGTAGGAAGACTCTGCCTAAAAAGAAGGATGAATATGCTTAGCTAAAGCTTAAACTAAAACTTTCTGTCTTGGTTCAAGGCACTGATATTTTAGGAATCAATGTATGACTTGAAAATTGTTATTATTTTTCTTATTTTACATATATAATATGAATACAGGCATTTGACATCATGTTGTGGAAGTGAATTATGATGTATACTAATACAATATTGATATGAGCAGATGAAGTTTGCATTATTGAGTACACAATTTGAGGTTTAATTATCATAAGGAATTTACATATTGACCTTACACTTGATTTTTCAAGTGGACAGCTATAAGGATGAATCCAATAAACCATCTTTGCCTGTTTTAATGATCCTTACTGGCTGCATTTACATGCTATATTGATTAGTATGAAGATTTAATGAAGTTTATTCATTGCAGAATTGAATTAAAAGACTTCACTTGTTATTGTATTACCTCTTTCAGATTTTATATTTGAAATCGCTTAATTGGTCAAGCATTTCAGTAGTTCATAGAACTGCATTTAATTTGAGAAAAAAAACATGGAGAGAATAACTACAGTACATGATGCAGGCTATACTACATTACTTAATTAATGCACCTAAAAAGCCACATGTATTAGAAACCCAAATCTAAGTTACCTGAAATGTACTTGGTTGGGGTCATTTTAACTTGATTTAACTCATTATTTTCTTCAAAGAATGGAGATTTCATATTCATTCTGTCATAGTTCTCTATGACCGAGTAGAAGTGAAAACCTCAGTCAGCCAGCCAGCTCTTAGAAGCAGGAGACTTCCTAAGAAATTTTCTACTTTTTAAAATTTCACTTAATCTCTGTTTTATTGTTTGTGAAAAACAGTTTTCATTAATGTTTTCTTGCTAAATGCTGTATTGTTTATTAGACTCTCAGGGTCTTTGACTGAAAGCTGTAGAAATATAAAATATTATTAATACGGGCAAGTAAATTAATTTTACTGTTTCTATATCATGATTTCCATATCTATAAGAGGAAGCTGTTTTGCTTTTGCCAAAGTGCTCTGAGATCCTGTTTCCAGAGTGTTCACATTCCTTTGTTGTTTTCAGAAAACTCTTTTCAAAATGCTATGTCTGCAAATCTGTATTTTCTGAGCATCTTTTAACTTTATATATGCTTAAAGGTTTTTAGAGCCTTGGGACCATAATCCAAGGGAAGCAAGCTGCCAGCACATGTGGAGCTTCCACAGCTCAGCAGTAAGGCAGTCTAGTATGTGCTAAATCAAGTCTTTTGTTTGTAGTTGTAAAGACAGATCCAATGAAAGCAGCTGTACTAACACTAACGTGTCGTTTATGGGCAATAAAAGACACACTTTTGACGTAACACCTCTTGGAACTTTGAACGGGGGAAATAAAGTGGATATAGAGCAGTAAGTATATTACCTCACAGCAAACACACACATGCAGCAGAGGCATCAGGACAGGCTACAATGCTTACTTGTGTATAGAATGATGAAGAGACAAGCGTATCACTGGAGACTATTTTCCCATTGCCTCAGTAAATCGGGGAAATGTTGTTCTGTCCTGCTACCTCCTACCATTAGCAGTGCCCTGATACTACCAGAAGAAAGATTTCATAGCAGAGCCAAAGCTTCTCTCTGATTTTCTGAGGCCATTAAGAAAATAGGTGAATGTTTGGATTTCATGTTTCTCTTTTCCTCCACCACAACTACTTCAATTGTTTGTGCTTCTTACATCTCATCTGAATCAGCTGATTAGAAATAGAGGTGCTTTGAGACTGAATGAGCCCTCAGACTCATGGATGGATGTAACCTCACTGTCTTGAGATTGGGTCTATGTTTTCTATAAACCCAGAAAGGCAAAATCCTTATGTTTTAGTTAATTACATCAAGTTTATGCTGGAGTTAATTTCAGAGCCAAGTTCAGAGTGGAACTGCAAAGTCAGGTGATACAACTGAAGACAATATGGATTTGTTGGAAACAGTTCTGAGGGAAACTTGGGAAGAAGCTGTCAGATCACCTTCTGTGAGCATAGGACCAGGAAGGAAGGAACTACACGTGAAGCATGTGCTACAATGCTACCAAAGTTTTCAGTCTTATGCAATAACCACATCGGATTCAGGGATTAATTTTTTGGACTGCATTATTGTAAAGACTGAAATAAGTTCAAGATATAAGGTAGTTAAATCTCTCAAATTTCTGCTATCCATGGTGAAGACTGTAACATTCTAGTTTAAAAAAATATTGTGGATAGATCCTTAGAGAAAGCAGAATGCTTCCCCCGCCCTAAATAAAACAAGAAATCAGCAGCTCAAAGCCAAAAACCTTCTAAAAGAAATAAATATTGTTTGGTATTTTCTGTGTGGACTTTCTGTTAGCAAGGAGAAAGTGGAGCCTTATATTTCTTGCAGATCAAGATTATCTCCTGGCATTCTTTTATTGTAAGTAGGGGAAAGGAAGTTATAATTGCACAAGAAATAACCCAAATGGACAGAGGGACTCCTGGGAGTTGTTGTGTCTTTAGTTCTCTTGGAGGAATTTAATAAGCAGGATCCATAAGTATTCAGATTTTGATATTCAAGTTACACTACAGCAGTGACAAATAAGTGATCTATTGATTCATGGTGGGTTTTATTTCTAAAAGTTAACATCCAATTCTTTTCAACTCATCGTACTTAAATTATTTTCTTGTAAGTACATAATTTACCTTTCAGTAGACAAAAATCAATAACAGTTTGAGACGTTGGCCTCTTAGCTCAACTGGATGAACAGCATGAGGTGCACAGAATCCCAGTGCTAATACAAAGGGTTTGTTAATTTAATAGTCATACTAATAGATTTATCTTTAATTGGAATGACAAGCATTTCCACAATGATTTTACTGGCTCATCATTTCCTGGATGAGGCAGGAAACAAGAAAGCTTATGTCCTCATTTCCTTATTTTGTAGTAAAATTAATGTGTAAGATAAATAATGCAATTACATTTTAAGTGTCCAATTTTATCATGCAAAATTAAATGCAGGAAAACAAAGTGCATGTGTTGAATAAAGTAAATCCCCCTTTCATCCATTTTACCTTAATCTTGACCATTCTTTCATTCCTCTGCTTGTTGCTCCTTCTACTGTAATTGAGTTCTTTTATTCTTATATGTAAATTGCTTTTTAAGTAATGCGATTCTAAATCAAAGCCTAAAGTACTTAGTAAGCATATGTTTGTCTCCTTTACACTGGGCTTCCTCTTACATGGGGCAAATTTCAGACTTTAATTATTGAAACAATCAATCTCTCTAGACCAGCACAAAGTAGAACACAAAAGAAGTAGAGATTGATTGTATTTGGGCTCATCCTTCCAGAGAAATTAAGGTATGGCAAATTGTGTGAATTTAGAGCATTCACTAGTCCGTACTAACCAGATGTGTAAGAATGTTTGATTTGATCACAGGAGAGCAAGGGTATTAGTACATTCTGTCCACATTCAGCACTAGCAGCATCACATCCCCATGTGATGAGTAGAGTCCAGACTTCTCTACACAGCTTGTCAGCAAGGGCAATTAGGTTGTGCTCAGCAAGGCGCTGTGTGCTACTACAAAGCTTCCTGCTGGTTCAGTGTGGGCAGTCTACAGATCTTATCTGTCTGCAAAATACCTTCATAGGCATAACCCCACAGTGCCTTTAGGCAAGGGACCTCAGTCTATTGGGAAAAAAGAGTATCGAACATTTGGTTTATAATAAGGCTGAGAAATCAGTGAAGAATAGCTAGTATGCTTAATTTTAGTGTGCATTAAAATCTATCAGCAGGTAGGTGAGACTTTAGCATTTAGTTTCATAGAATAGTTCAGTTGATATAACTCTACACATAGACTGGAAAAAGTGGTCCTGGTCCTTCTCTGCCCTCAGTTCCCATCTAAACACTTTGCCGTGATGCCTTGCACCAGCACAGTGATGTATCTAACAAACTTGTGTAATTCTCTACACTGGCAAAAAACCCCTTAGTGATTCTTTTGTCTTTATTAAATGGATCGAGCAGAATACCAGCCACCAGTGTAAGGTAGGAAGGAGCACCTCATGTGTTAGGTTAAAATTAGAGATACGAGACTATCCCTGTCAGGAGCATTCTACTTGGCTCAATCATATCAATGCCTATAAGTATCTAAAGGGTGGTTTGAAGGATGATGGAGCCAGACTCTTTTCAGTGGTTGCCAGTGAGAGGACG
>JAOXNO010000024.1:97074910-97105883 GCA_028565335.1 Limnodromus scolopaceus
GCCCTGGAACAGGCTGCCCAGGGAGGGTGTGGAGTCCCCTTCTTTGGAGATTTTCAAGACCCGCCTGGATGCCGTCCCGAGTAACATGCTCTAGCTCTGGGCAATCCTGCTTTGGCGGGGGAGTTGGACTAGATGATCTCTATGGTCCCTTCCAACTCTAAAAATTCAGTGAAATTCAGTGAAATATTGTAATCCATATCTCCCGCCTTCAGTAATATCAGTTTTCATGTTTAGCATTCTCATGGATTCAGAGGAAGTGGCATTAGGATAAGGAATAGAAGTATCAGAAGTTATCTGACAGATTCTTATTGGAAAATTCTGAAAGATATATTCTTTGGACTGTTAAATGGACTTTGGAGAAAAGTAACAGTCTTTTCCTACACATTTACTATGGTTCCAAGACAACCTTTGAAGATTCTGGTATAGGACAACTTGAGGCAAATGTCATACTTTAACTTTCAAAAAGCTCTTTCCCAATGAAATTAGTGAGTAAAGAAGTGAGTAAATTGGTATTGGAAACCTAATTCTAACCAATAACCTCATTAAGGAGGGAAAAGGGAGTTGTTGCTTGTTTGTTTCTTTTTCTTGTGAGATGGAGAGCTTTTAGAAAATAGAATTTGTGTTGTTTAGAAGATAATCAAAGCTTGGAAACAAGAGTACTGGTAAGAGGTAGTAGCTAAAAGTAACAAACTCTCATACCCAGGAAATCCCTTCCATACAAGCTTCCCTCCCTACGTATTGTAACTGAGGGGGTGGGGTGGAAATCAAGGAAAAGATCAAATTCTCTCCTTACCTGATAGGCTTCTTTGGTTTTGAAAAATAATTTGCATTTTCATTTCTGCAGAAATTTAAAGCTAATTGGATAATTCAAATTTCCATACAGACCAGAAGTACATCCACTTTTACAGGTTTATTTCAATTGGTCTTACACAAACAATTCCACTGGTCTTGCTCAAAAATATAAATGATAATTGATTTGTGCTCCTTAGAGAAGCAGATCACATAGTTAACAAAAATGTCTTATCTTGCCATTTTAATGATCTTTACTTTTTATATTTCATTTCTTTACTGTGAAGGTTTGTATCAACTCAATTCATTTCTGAAAAGTTAATGGTAATCGTAAACAGCAAGGTTAAATAAAATATGATACATAGACTACCTCGAAACTGAAAGATCTCGCTATAGTGAGTGATGGGGAAACATTTAAGCAGTACCTGATAGTACATAATGTGAGGCTCTCTCCATTACCTTTAGGCCCTTGTTCCTAATAATTATTCTTTTTTTTGTGGAGAGACCTGTCTGAGTTCTCTCAGAAGTCCCAGATCCATTGCTGTGAAGTGCTTTGAACTGAAATGAATTGCTAACCACCTTTACATTCTCATTATCTGATATATGACATGGAAACTTTTGTTCTCCGCTCTCTTCATGTGTGGAAAAAGGAGTAAAAGAAGCACCTTCTTCCCTCAGCCTTTGGTTTCGCTTCAAATCTTTGAAGTGTAAACAAAAGCTACTTTGAAGTAAATGCTAAAATCTACCTCTCTAAAACAGGTAGATCCCCTAAGCTTTGGTGTTCCTTATTAGTAATACAGAGAAGATCATCAGGTCTCACTGTTGTAAGGTTTCCAGTGTTTCACAAACGTAATGTCCTTTTTAATTTCATGACCACATTGAAGTTAAGCCAGACTAGTATCTTTCATGTCTGATAGTAGTTTCTTTACTTGACAGATATAATTTTTTTTTACAAGTCCACTCTTCCATTTAGTATATCAGCCTTTCACAACACCATTAACTTCCATAAAAGGTCATCACAGTGAGGAAAAATATCTGAGAAGACATGTGTGCACATCAGCATTCTTCTGTATTGTACTTCAAATGGCTTTATATGGTGGGGTTTTTTTCAGTCTATTTTTAGTTGACTTTTGTATTGAACTTTTGCAACTATTCTTGGTTTAAAAGTATTAAATACCTTAGTTTGGGTCACTCATAGTTAGCATTAAATTTATAGGACAGCCATCTGGCAGTCTTGTCTCCCCCATCGGCTGTGGAGACCTAGAAGAAATATCATGAATGCATTATTCTATTTATGGCTCACCGGACTTTGGAAGACATATTTAAAGAAAATGACATGTGGCTGAATATCTTTTATCTTCAAAGACACCTGAAAGCTTAGTGCTCTCATTAATTGTCAAGAATGACTGAAATGAGAGAAAAAAATGGCAGAAAGGAAAGGAACATGTGAAGAACAGAAACTGGAAACCAGGAAATTTGAGTTTTATTTCTGATTCCTTCTCTAAAATCTTGTGTGATTTGAAAGGTATCAATCACAAAACTTTTTTTTTTATTAATACGAAAAAATACTCTCTCAAGATAGTTTTTGGATTTAAAACATTAATTAGCTTTTGATAAAATATCTTAGAGAACTGAAAAACATGGATACATAGTACAGTTTTCATTTAGTCTTATCAACGTATCTGTATATTTTCAGTGTAGTACATTTAAAGGCTTGACATGGGCAAGAATCACTGAAAAATCTGATGCATATTCACAGTTGAACTGTAAATAGTCTCTAACTCAAGAAAGTAAGAGATAGTAAGTGACAGCAACAAAAGAACAGCATCTAGAGAAGGGCTGAAATATCATCAGCCCTCTGAATCAAAAATAATTTTTTTCCCCCGCGTTGTTTGTTCCTCTGCAGTTCTCTCAAAGGTATACTGAGAAGTTAATTACTTGTGGGAAGGGAGGGGAAGTTTATGGAACACAAAATGGTCATTGTTTTTTTTAAAAACAAAATTATTCTTTAAAATATGGCCTTTTGTTACTGTTACTTAATCTATACAACTCTGAAGAGCCAGCCTGGAAATCATCCAGGAGTACCTATCCTGGATTAGAATGTTGCAAAGTTAACTTAATGAAAAAGAAGCCTATTTAAAGATATCAGTGCCATAACCCATAAAATTGTTGGTGAGATTTATAGGTAATAAGTTTTGATTTAAAAGATCAATATATCCTATTTTATGAGGACATAGAATACATCTATTCAGAAGGGATTTTATGAAAAATTTTAGACTTCTGATTTCTTGATACATAATTCTGTTACCAGGTGTAGACTTCAGGTGCTTTCCAGTGGGTTCACATATGCCTTGAGATGAGTTTTAAATACTGTTGTATCTTCTGGACATGATTTTGGATTTTCACAGAGAATAAGAGACCAGGTTTCAATTCTGTGTTTTACTTTAAAGGTCTTCATGTCTGTTGGAAACATTTTAGGGGTGATAGTATCATGTCTACTGGATTTATACGATTAAATATTTAATATTTAGCAATCCTTAGTTTACTCAGCAGCAGAGCAACATGGATTCATTTCAACTGAACTGTACACATTTTGTATAGGAGAAACTGCTCTCTGAAATTACTTAACTCCACTGGTTAAAGAGGAAATCTTAGTGGCAGGTTTTTGTTATGTGTCTGATTTGAACAGCTAAAGTTGGGTAGGATGAATCTCACCAAAATGAACACTGAAGGAAAAAACAGTAGCTTGAAATGCAAGTTTATCTTCAAATGTGTTTGGAACAGTGTGAGATCCTGAGACAGAGATTGCTTGTACTTTTAAAATTATTTAACAGTACTAAAACTGCAGAAAATATTTAAGGAGTTCCATGCCCAGGACACTTTAGACAATATTTCAGTTTTGAGTTCTCTGCATTTATGTTATCCACCTCTAAAGCTGGCAAAATGCTTTTTTCATTTCTCAAATACTTCTGTAACGGAGGACACAGAGCTACGTCTGGGTGAAGAGCAACTCGGCCGAATTTCTTGAATCTGTTAGAAGAAGATGTAATTTTCTTCCCTGTGAGCAGTAGTCACCCTTTCAGTTAAGAGAGAGCTAAGTGTACAGGTGTTGCAATAAAGAAGCATGTTACCAGTTTCTTTTCTTAAGATTTCTGATATATGAGCCAGCAATATTGATTATCACGGGTTCCACGTAGTGTTATCATCCGTCACTTCTGAGTTCTCTTGTAGAAGCCCAGATTCTGGCTTGAATTGAATTTTCCATTCTTGATAAAAATAAAATGATTTGGAAAATTTGATTTGATTGCTTGTTACCAGAATGAAAGAAGAAAAGGATGAACATCTTTTTCTGATAGGTCAGTAGGTATATATTTATTTGATCTAAAGGTGATCTAAGAGGACAATAATGAGTTTCTGTATTATCTAGTTCCAACAGGAGTTTAAGTTTTGTGGCTTTTTCCCCAGTTTTACTTCTTTTACAGCTAAAGTAAAAAAAGCCTACTTAAACTCATCTTATTTCAAGTACCTTTCTCTGCAAAGAAAAAAAATAATGATGCAGATCTCTAAAGAATTTATGATGCTAAAATTAGCTCTCAGCTCATGAGTTTAGGTTTCCAGTGTGGGAAGCAATGTTAGATCACTGCCTATTTGTAATCTTGCTCTTTCCCGAAATAAAATCTATGTGATTTATGCATTTATCTTGAGGTTTAGTAGGAGCTGTGAGAGCTGATGTATGGATTTGGATGGGGCTGTGTAGCAACTTCCTCTTCTGCCATGTGAGCCAGAGAAGATGCTTCATCTGTGTGTGCTGGAATATAGCCAAAGCCTTGCATCCCCTTGCAAACCTACCAGGAAAGTCTGATACTCCTTTACTTTCCAAAAATTGCCTCTACTTTGCCCAGTGCACTGGGAGGCGCTGACCATGTGTGGAGGATTCTCACAAAGATGATGTCAGCGTTAGAAGTAGTTTTCCATTTTGTCATACCCAGCAGTGACAATGAGCTTCTGGGTAAAGGGACTGCTTTGCTATTTGTGTCTAGAGTCAGACCGGAAAAAGAGATTTTTATGTCCACCTGGAGTTTGCTGTGGCCTCGCTTTCTTTTTATTTGCCCTCCATGCTGCCAATTTGCACTCAAGTGCAAGATTCTTTTAGAAGGTCATGGGAATTTTTTTACTTTCAAACCCCATTTAAGCCAAAGCAAAATAATCCTCCACTATAAAACATCTTCCTACTTCAACTATAGAACTTTAGAAAATTGGTAATTTTCTTAATAAATACTCAGTCACACTGTTAGTTTTATTCTTTATGAAAACTATATTCTTCATTAATCACTGTCCAGAATTCCCAGTGATGATAATGGGGCTGCCCAATTTTTAAGAAGTCCATGTGGTACTGCCCGCACTGAGATTTACTAATAGCAAGCTGTGTTGAGGAGGATGTTGTTCCTCCTGCTGCCTATATCTGTGAAGCTTTGCAAATGGTTGCAGTCTGCAGTGCTGATCTAGAATCAATGAATAGATGGAGAAGTGTTTTTGTTTTGATGATGAGTGCAAAGAAATCCAGCGTAGACAATAAAGCGTTGATTCAGAGATAGCGTTCATTGCATTGCAGTTAATTTCTAATTGTTATGACTCATTTTGTATATTAGACTGAGTTGATGAATGTGCTTTAGAAGCAGTTAATGAGTAATGAATATGTTATTTAGTGACACTGTTCGCTATATAGCTGGCAGAAATGTCACAGTTCTGTTACAGTAATCAGAATTCATTCGTGACCTGGGTAATCTCATCTAGTGTCAAAATTCTTTGGGATAAACACTTTGTACACAGAGCTAAAGTATTTGGCTTTCTCGTATAACTCCACAGGATCAATTTTTGAGAGGAGCAAAGTAGCTAGCTGCCTTGGGTGGCAGGTCTCCCAGGCACTACTTAGCTTAAGCCTTCAAGATTAAGTGAGCTTTCCAGTTGCAGAATTCCAGTTTTGACTTACTGCATGTTGAATCAAGAGTTCAGCAGCTCTACGCTTGCACAGAGGGAGGTATGCCTGTAAAAATTAACCAGGTAACTAAGTGTTTTCAGGGAGAGTCTGTTTTCTCTGAATTCTAGCAGCACCTATTTTGTATTTGGGTGACTAGATGCTTCTTAGGAATTTTATTTCAGAATAAAAAATGTTTTTCTCTTGGTAAGCTTGTGAAAGTAATGAAAGGAATGTGCCAATTCATGTAAGTCTCATGTGAATGTTAGTGCCATTATACATTTCTTCACTTAGAATGGCTGCAAGTGATGGAAAAGATAAAATAACACCTTTTGGGACCAGCTTCTGATATGGATATGATGTTTTGAAGTTATAAAAAAATTCACATTTTTAAATTCAACTCTATTTCCAAAACATGATCCTCGAACTTGCTAAGAGGGAGTTCTCCAGCTAGACACAACGTATATTTTCAACCAAACCTTTTTTGTATTGGTCTGTGTCAATGCATGCTACTTGTTCCAAACAGGTGGCCAGCCTAGCCTAATTTGTGACTGCTTGTTTTTGAACTGTGCCAATAGAGAATTTTATTTAGGAACCTCAAATTGCTGTAATTCAAACAACTGATTTTCTTTCTCCCATTGATCAGGTCTAGTTAGGTCAGAACACTTACAGTTCTTTGAACATCAATTTACTTCTGTGATAATAACAGCTGTCTACAGTGCTAGACGTAAAAAGATTAATGGAGGTCTTAAAATTATTTACTTTAGGGATAGGTTAGCATGTTTTATTGGACATAATAACTTTACAGTAATAAGGTTCATTAGAAAAAAAACCAAAATAGTTAAAAGCAGGATGCAGTTGAGAAAGCTGTCCATGGAAATTCTTTTACTTTCTAAAGAAGGCTATCCTATGTACAAGTCAGTGGAAATACAATGATTTTATATATAATATTTTAGTAAAGAGTATACTTCAGGCATATCATTCTAGTTTGGACTAACAAAAGGTCTATAATTCAGGTTCTCATTATTTTTTTTTCCCTTTCTGTTGGTAATTTAACAGTCCTTGAATGGGAGTGCAAAGGTGCTTTAATCCAAACGTAACATTACATTACACCATTAAGGTGACGTGGTAAAAGTGACAATCTGATCGTACGTGTTCTACAGTATAGTTGTATAGATAAGAAAATGCAATAATTATAAAGAGCCTACAACAAAAGTCATTATGCCATCTTTTATCGCAGTAACAAGAACAGAAACTCAGTAGTGCACAGTGTTTAATTAATTTGTTATGTGCAAGTTAAAAATAAAGATATTAATACAGTGATGATCATAAAAATCATATTAACATTCAGGTTCCTGCAGAGACTCCATTAACCTTGCCTCAGAGCTGTAAAAGCATATGCCAAGTTCTTATCCCTCCTAGACAAGGGAACAGATTAGTTTCTGTCTTGAACTAAGCACATGGCTGCTTATGTGAAAAAACCCCAAACTACAGCTACCGAGTTTCACTTGGTGGCACAGATTAGGTACACTGTAGTAGATGGACATCTAGAATACTATGGATATTGTAAGCAGCAGTTCCAGTAAGTGAATCTTAACTGCATGTTGCCATGGTTCTGAAGATGCTCTCAGGGAATAGATGGAAAAAGCATTGTGAAAGGTTTTGAGTTTGGTGTGGAAACAGAGAACTTCAATTTAAGAGTTTGTTCTGTAACACAGGGTAAGAGTGAAGTTGGGTAAATAAATACTAATAAAGCCAGTCTTAACTAAGGACCCAAACTAGCAAGAAAAGAAATATTTCTCTTCTTTAGTCTTTAGAATAACAACTGGGATGAACTGTAGCTGCCTTGGCAACCATATCTAACATATGCTTTGGAATTAAAGCTAAACATGTGCTAGATTTGAATTTTACTTGATGCTTTCTTTTTAATCCTTGTTTACCTTCTAAGCTTTGTAACATCATAATTTCACGGAAAATGCTGTCCTATCAACTAGTTGTTGAATTACCTATTTCCTCTTTAATGATAGTGTAGCTGTATATGCTTTGGGGAACATGAAACAATCTGCCATTTTGAGAACCGATTTAATAATTCAAAATGGTGAAACCTATGAAAGCCTTTTGCCTTTTTTTTTTTTCATAAAATAACCTTCTAAATAAGCCAGACAAAAACACTGGGTTTGCTACTTCTAGTGTAAATCAGTTGGAATATTGCTAGATTTTACCAACTTTTTTCTCAGTACCCATGACCATTTGTCTTATATTGCTTGTAATTTCATGACAACAGTAGTTTAATCAAGAGTTAGATGGCAAATGTGAGTTTATCTTATGCAAGATTTATAACAGGAATCTAGAATGTAGCATTTTATTCTGAACTTTTTTCATAAAATGCATGGATTTGTGCTATTATAGATCTTCACACATTGAATAGCTTATTAATTTTTGGAAAAAAAAAAGCAACCACGTTATGTGTGCAGATTTTTTCTCAAATATTTTTAAAGCGACATAGTTTGATGAAAGTTACATTTAAAAATAACTTTTAAATATATTAACTTAGGAGGAAGAAGAAACACCATTATCTGTGTTTGTTTGAAAGAAGTTCCCTGCAGTAGATTCTTCTCTGTTCAAAAAAATTTTCAAGAGAAGACTAAATCCTGTGCTGCTCACTCTACTGTTATTTGTCTGTTGTTTCTGCTGCTAAAACGTCTCTCCACAGAAGTTAGAAATACAAAAATCATCCTTTAACACATACCACACTCGCTGAAACATCAGCCACAAGACATGACCTTTCTTCTAGTATTCTGAGCAGCTTTTGTCACCCATCCTCAATGAGACTTCTGCTTTTCAGAATAAGCTTTAAATATTACAACTTGTCATGACAAATGACAAATAATTTGCCTTCATACTGACAGTTATAGGAAGCATGGGTTTCCAGACAGCTGGGTGATGGGGTGAGAGCAAAGGATTAAATAGTTTTCAATCTCCTACTGGCAACCAGTTGCCTCCAGTGAAGGGCACACCTTCTTTCCTCTAAGGCACATATTCATCACTTTATTTGAGGTTCTTAATGTTTAGCCATCTTTCTAACCTCATGAAATGTTTGAGTGATGTTGATTAGGACACATATCTCAATAAAAGCAGAAGCAGTGAAGGGTATGAGCACCAAGCTAAAAAGCTTACACTGCTTGCAAGTGTTTTCCAACTCTCACCTTTTACATAGCAGGTACTTCAATGGGTCCAGAGCTAGAAATAATTAATCACCTTCTTAGGTTACACTGTGAATGCCCAGGTCTAACCTTTTTGTTCAGAAAGTTTTTTCAGTTCGTTTGCAAACACACAACAAGCAGATAGAGCCAAACAGGTGTTCTGGTTTGTGTCGCTTTCTCAGGGTCATCCAGTAATCTCACAGCTATTTTCTGCATGGAGGTGCTGGTCCTTTTTACCTTCCTCTGCATCGTGTTTCAGTCCTCATACAGCCCTGCCTGATCCGAGTGCTTACTCTGAAACTCCAAGATTTGCACACCATTTCACATTTTCTGAACTGGGTAATAATACTTATGTCTCACCATCGCTGCATATGACCATGGCATCCAAAACAAGTTGTAATATTAAAAATCAATTTTCTTCCTTTCCATATCGGCTGGATTAATCATGCTCCTATTCAGAATGTATAAGCATTTCTGTTCAGGCCAACCTTCTGTTTGACTGAAACTATGTAAACAATCATGCATTACTCTGAATCCTCTCTCTCAATTTTAGCTTAGATCATTTGGAGGAGCTGAATAGGCTGGACATTACACAGTCATAGTTTATTTAACATGTTAGCAGCTGCAGTCTGACTTAATCACCCTGGCTGTGAATGTGGGGTTCATGAGCAAAGACTGCCCAAAACCCCTGCTTGTGGCTTTGCTTATATTGTCATTTTTACCTTCTTGCTTATTTGAGCAAGCCAACGTATTTATAATTCAGTTTTCTTCCCAGCACCCTCTTCCATGCAATTCTTGGTGGTGAAAGCTCCAGATACAGTTATGATTCTTCGTGAATGCTTGCTGTGGGGCATTTCTTTTTCAGAGGATTCTTCTTCTGCAGATTGCTGAAAGTCGCTACCTGAATGGAGAGAAATTTAGAAACGACTAGCTTGCTTTTGCCAACTGGCCTGTTCACATTGTAAATTGAGAGTTCGCTAAATCTGCTCAGGTAATGAGGCTGATCAGAGAATTCCACTGTCATCTGTTTAACATCCTTTCCCATTCAGTCCTTGCTTCTGGCTTGTCTCACTTTCAATACACAGGTTTCGGGAGTGTGAACATTTGCTGGAAGACATCTGTGCATGCCCCCTCACCAATTTTGAAACTGTGGCTTCCATCAGATTAAAAATACTTGACCATAATTTACCCTAAGAACATTCAGATTTAGAACACTCAATTTACTGAGTCAAAGAAATATGCATTCTGGGAAGAACTTCAGGTCTTTTTATTTATATATATGAGTATATATAGCAAATTAGATTAACTGGATCTGTTACATTGTTTTGCCTTAATAGTCTTTCCTTTTGACTTGACAGGATTCATGATCTTATTGCAAAAGATTCTGAATAATCAGGCACTGGGAAGGTTAGTCTAGAAATGGAGGAAATATGAAAAAAAGACAAATTTCACCTTAGACAAATTTCACCTTTTCTTGATGATGCTTACAATTATTTATAATACTCTGGGCAACTGTGGGAGTAAAATGAGATTTTTTAAAGCAGCAAATGCTAAGGCCATTTTGGTGCTTTCAGGGATACTAAGGTGGAGCCTTAAAGCTCTGAAGACACACCTGAACGTGTATTAGCATTAAAGTTTATGTTGTGCATATGGACCAAATGCCTGGCACACCGGAGACTTCACAGAACAAGGCTTCTTTTTGGAGACATTTCCAGAGGATGAGAGGACACGCGAGGGAGCCCAGGTGGCGTCTGGTGGAAGACACTGTTTGGGAAGGTCTGGCTTGGTGGTGGGATGCTGTGAAAGCCCTGTAGGAGGTCCATTAAGGCACTTGAGTTGTGAAGTCAAAGAAAACAGGGGAGATGAGGCCCCTGTCGCATTTCACAGTGTCTCTTCCTGGACATCAGCCTAATGAAATTACAGGTGGTATGTAAATCCTTCTTTTCACCTGCACATCCTAATCAACAGCCACTGCCATCCATGGGGAGGGAGAGAGCATTTTCAGATTATGCTTCATTGGTAATAATAAAATGATGCATTTTAATGTTGAAAGTTGAAATTTGTGACAATTATTCTTTTCTGTGCTTCACTTAGGTCACTAATTTTGACCATCAGGCTGATAATTGTCAAAACTTACAAACTGATTGTGGTGCTTCATTATCCAATATTTTGTGGAATAGAAAAAGTCTGCAAATATTATGTGCATGCAGCAGGTTCTCTGTGAAGAAACACATTTGCATCTATGAGTGTTAAAACTTAGCAGTGTTTCGTGCTCCTAAAAATAAGAGGGTGTGAACTAGCTGCAGTCTTTTCAGTGCTGTAATTGCACATTTTTTTTCTATATATATGTAGAAAAACAACCAAGAATTTTTTGTCAATAGTACTATTTTTAGAAATACGTCTGGCTTTCTTAAGTTTACTTACTATTTTTGTGATTGCTTATAGTTAGCCGGATTTGGAAGTTGAAAAAAATAATTCTTTTTCCACCACTGAATTTTCTAACGGACATTAAAATTACCTTTCTTTTTTAACTTTCCTTGCTTATGCATCACTATATTCGGTGCCAGCAGAGTGCTATGACTGGCCTTGTTAGTTCACTCCTGTAGCAGAGCTGGCTAGCTAAATACAAAACAGGGAGCCATATAACACTTCTGTTGAAGTTGTGGGAGGTATTCCATTAATTTCTGAGGAAATAAAATAGATATACTGTAATTCCTCCTAAGCATTATATACTTTTTTTTTGTATTTTTTTGAGTAACCATTGCATTTATTACGGAGAGAAGAAACAGAGGTAGTCCTCAGTATTGAAGATGAGTAACTTGTAGGAACATCCTGAGAAATTCTTTTATAAATGCCTTTAAAAAGCATTTAAAATGTGTGAAATGTTTCTTAAAAGTATCTTTGTGAAAAGAGAAAAACAATTCCGAGAAATGGTTTGATAGTTCTTAAAGAAAGGAATGAAAATTAAAGGCAAGGCAATATAAAATAATAGAAAGAAGGAAATCTTCACCGAATATGTCTCTCGCAACTGAAATAATTTCTTTTCATTGAAATACCCTATTAAACACTTCTAGTCATTGATGTTACCTCTTGATCACAACTTAATCAACTAAATCAGCTGTCAAATGTGAAATCTTGCCCAGAAGTAGCCACTTTTAACAGTCTTTTTCAGCTCTTTGTCATGGATAGGATATTTACTTAATTTCAGGAAGACCTTTTTTTTCCCCTTTGTTCTTAGCCATGAAAAGAGGTGAATTTTACTCTTATTGTGCAGTATTAATGGCATCATTTGCTAAATTCCATGGAAAAGACATGAACTTGCAGAGGTGACTGTATCAATAGTAGTGATACCAGGCAAATCATAAATGAAACACGATTAGTTCTGCATGCATTGAAATTTCAGATTTATATGTCTTTGTTGTGTGACTTGAGAAATGACTTCTAAAAACATTTCCTGCATATTCCTGTTTGCAGACAGCATATCCCATTCAATCAAAAATTACTGGGGAAATCTGAATGCTTGAATATTATCTCTCAATGTCTTAGTAAACTTGAACCATCTGTCATAGCCAGATTAATTTGAAATTCAGCAGCAGATTCAAGCATAGGTACAGAGTCTTGTGTATTGAATTCATTTCTTATAAGTGTTGGTTCCACATAAAAACATATAAGTAGTTTAAAAAGAAATAATTCAAAGCTAGGTAACTTTCTGGGAGAAACAATGTATGTGAGATGCTCAGGGTAATACAACAAAAGTCATTACAAGTCAAATTAGAGAAACAGAAGACTAAACCCAGCTGAACTCAAATGACATTTCTCAACTGGAAGTCTTGCGTGCTTGTGTTGGAAGGGCAAAGATGAGATTCTGAGGATTTAGGGCTATCCTGGGCTTCTCATAGACATGCAGTCAGGGATATTTTATGACTGCTAATCTCGTTCCTTGGCCCCTAAGCACTCAGTAGCCCCATTTTTTTTCAAGCTAAGGACCTTGTATGGTACAGCATTAATGTCTTCTACAGCCAGAAACAAAGGTGAAACGTCAATCTATTTTTTTTTCATATTTGGACCCTCTGGTATCTAAGGAGACATGCTGACTAAGCAGTCAAATTTATAATGTTTTTGCCATCATCTCATCTTTTTAGTAGCCTGTACAGCTGGAGCTCATGGCAAAATCTACTTCCTAGGTGGGACACTCATCTTTAAAAATTTCTAGCTTTGTGCAAAATTTAACTGAAACCAGACAATATTTTCAGAAGGTATTAATAAGGGACATTTAAACTTACAAAAAGACCCTAGATATGTTAATATGTCTTATGACAACAACCAAAATTGAACAGTAATTGTTGTAAGTGTGACTTTATAACCACAGTGTAGAACATTTACTTTTGCTAATATTATGGTTTTTACACATAGTCTTATTTTGGCTATGCTTCGTTCTTCTTCACCTTGGTTCCTTGGTTATGTTTTGTTTGAACTTTTTTACCTTTTGGTGACAATTCTCGACAAACAAAATTCTAAATCATTTGCAACTACTCATAGAATGGAAGTGATTATTCCTGTTCCCCTGCCTTGTGCTGATCCATCAATACAAGACTTTTCAACCGTTGGTTTCAGAATTAGTCTCAGAAATACTTTCAACAAAAGTTGATGGATAGTAGTTATTATTCCTTTCTCATTAAATCCTGTGGACAAGCAACATACAGTTTATGTTACCTCTCTCTGATGCTTGCCAGGTTTGAATCATAGAAACATTTGAATAATACTCCATTCACTTTGCTCTGATGTTTCTTGAGGTAGCTGAAGGTCTAAAATATTTTCTTGAATTCTGTCTTTAGAAAATACGTTGTTTGGTTTATCAGTTTTGCTTCTATAATTACTTAAAAGGGTCTGATATTTCAAATGTATAATCTTACTTCATATGCAGTGTAAATTGCAATTATACCCCTAGGATACCATGGAGGTACACATTTTGGGAAGTATTGTTGTTTCCACAAAACATCACATCAGACCGCTCCTTGACTTGATCCCTATGGATCTCAGGACTCATTTAAGGTTGGAGCGTAAGACATTAAGAAGTGTGGTGTGCTCTGAAAAACATAAAATCTCTCCCTGATTTGACATGGTTTTAAAATGCAATCATATTCTTCCAAAACCACTCAAAAAAAAAAAAAAAAAAAAAAGAGTGGGAGAGGGGGGAAAGAAAAAAAAAGAAATTATGTGGAGTTTATCACTGTCATAAATGATACTTCTTTTATTGCAAGTACCAGAGGGGCTGAAGTAAAGAATCCCCTTTCAGACAATGTACAGGGAAAATTTATCAGCCTTACATGAGTAAATACACACACACTGAACAAAAGATTAAAGCCCTTACCATGGAATGAAAATTATTTTCATGTACAGTATTAAGAAATAGTTTTAAAAACTGAGAAGAATTAAATACAGGGGTGTTTCATTCTTTTAATACTTCCCTCAGTATATATTAGTCATGTATTATTTGAACATCGTCTTACCTTGAGAAATTGCAAAGAAGTAATTAATATCGCTATTAAAGAAATTAATAGCTGTTGCATGAGAATTCTTCTGAAGCAGTCCCTAATTTTACCTGGCTGTTTCAACTGGGGCATGAAGAGACTGCTATTTATAACTGTATTTCCTAAAGTGTTTCCTAAGGCAGTCTCAACCTGTTTTTAACATAGTTATAAAATCACTTCTCAATTGGAAACACATACGAACAAATGCACAGACTTTATGGATCAGATTTTATAACATGATTTCAGCACTTCAGACCTGATTCTGAGGTCAAAGAAGATTATTTTGGTTGAAATGAGTGATTCAATATGCATATTTTTGGGTTGTCCCATGCTGGTTAATTCAATAGCTGAGCTGTTAATGAAGAACAGCTTTGAATAGAAATAAAGTAATAGGAGATTAAATTATGTATAACTCTTGCATTTTTCCTGGTCCAATTTAGAAGCAAGAATTAAATTCAGGCTTAATTAAAGAATCAAGTAAGCTTCAAAACCGAAGAGTTACTGTGGATTTAGCTATACAAATCTAATAAGAACCACTTCAACCTATTCATTTAAGAGAAAATTAATAGGTTGTTGTTGTTGCTGTTACCGTTGGGTTTAATTATTAAAAATACAGGGAGACAGAATACAAGGAGAAACAGTCAAACATACTATTAAGCTTACTTCACCTCCATGGTTATTGTGATGTATGCTTTAAAAACTGTATGAGTCTTACATATAAGATTTTCTTAATACATACTTCTTAATATCCTTAACAAAGCTTGCTAGGCATTGCTGCCTCCATTCTATAGATGAAGAATATTGTTGTTAACTTTTATCAGAACCACATATACAATCAAAGACTGTTTACTGTTTTTATCTCCTGCTCTCTAAATTGAGTATTATTTGTGTTGCACGATACAACTTTTCTTTTGCCAAGAAAGGTTGGACCAAATCATCCTTGAGGTTCCTTCCAACCTGGTATTCTATGATTCTATGAACATATAATGTTGTATATCTAACAATATAGCTTTAAACTGCTGCATTTTGATTTCTTGTTTATGGTCTCCCTTAATTATGTACAACGACATAAACAGTAGCACATAATTGTGATTAAACTATGGAGTTCTGAATGTGGCTTGCTCTTGATGGATACAATGAGATGGAATTATTACATATATTCATATCAAAGGAATACAAGGCTTTAAAAAATCAATATTTTTGACTCAGTATGGCAAAATTCCTTTACCAATGCATGTTATCAATTTGAAGCAGAGGAATTTCATCTACAACAATATGTAATCCAAAAATCCAAAAATAGGCAAAGTTTTGGATTTTTTTTTAACCATGTCTGCTATTTCTGTTTTTTTAGAAACTGAAGACTCTCTGCTGCTTTTGGATATAAAATGAATAGGTATTTCTTGAAATATGTATTTCAAAACAGCTGTGCTCTTTAATTAAGTTGGTAAAACAACCCGTCTCTCTCGAAAAAGCTGACTGTCTTTCAAAACAAAGTATTTCTTCCAAAGAGTAAGAAAGGTGGATGTAAAAGGAAAACATTAGTGAAATGTCTAAACTTTCCCAAGCCTGTTGCAGTTCCAAAAGTCTAATCAACTAAATGAAAATAGCACAAAAAGAGAAAGTGACCCACAAATCTTATGTGTTTGAATAATGCTTGTCCTAAATATTTCTTGTGCATATAAAATCACATATCAGGATTATTGTTGTAAACTTCTTGCAATTTCAAGGACTAGTGAATGCATGAGAAGTACAAAATGATGTAGCTAATTAATTTTAACCACTAAATTATGTCCCTCTCATTTCCTGTCTTAGAACGCTTGAATCACTCAATCAACTGGTATTCTACTTATGTTGATTTTTTTTGTTTACAATTTATTTTAGAGATGTAAGAACAACCTGACCTGCAGATTCCCATTTCTCATATTACAGAACATTTATATTTTCATGTCTATTTCCAACATTTTTTCTAATAGAGCTACACTTGTAATAAACAGAAATTTTCAGTGTAAGCTGGAAAAAAGTGGTCTGTATTATAAATGGTGGGATTCATCCAAGTTCACAGTTCACGCTGTTTCATCTGTGTAGTCATTCTTGGCAAAAAATGGTTAAGACCACTTTAAATTGCAAAAATATTGCTTCTGATCAACACAGGTGTCCACAGGAGATTATAAAAGATATCAAATTATGATTTCTGTTTCATATCAAGTACAGAATAGACTGTGGACTGAGATGAGCACATAACTGAATATGACATTGATATTTTTACTCCTAAAAGAGTGATTACTGGCATAACATAATTGTCTCTTTGTTCATCACTTCTATAATTGTTCTCTCAATCCTTAAGATTTGCCACACATTTTGTGATAATTCCAGAAGCTTAGAAAATAAAATTAATACATGGAAATGGATGTATTGTGAGAGGAATTTAGCATATGACAAATATTTAGGCTATGGAAATGTAGTAGAAAGTGATTGTGGTGTGAGAACAAAGTTTCTTAATCAGTTACTTGTAGTTTAGAAATGTATTTAGCCATTCGAGCCAAATACTGACCTTAAGAGTTTTGCAAGAAATGTAATTGACTTGTTCAATTAGAATAAATTTTTTCCACACCCTTACCAAAGAATGAACCAGAAAAGAGATTACACGTGCTCAAAACGAGATATTTTAATACAGCAATAGCAACATATTTGATTCCCTGGATTAGAAAAAACACTGTTAAATAGACTCTCTAGTGTCTGGTTGATCAGTAGATCATGGAACAGTTTGTTGTAAGACATAACTGTGGAAAGATCCTAAAATAAATTCTTAATGTGCAATTTAATTTTAAAAATAAGAATATAAATTAAAATATTCAGGTATCAGCAGCATGTAATTTTTAAAAGTAACTTAAAAGTTGCCTGAAAGATTAAGACTACTGGTCCACTCTTTGTATTTATATAGTTCCCATCTTTGTCAGAGGAATATTCTGTAAAAAAACATTATCATATGGAATGAAATCTCATGCAATCTGTTATCTTTCCTGATTATTTATAGCATAGAGTATGAGACTTTCTATTTAGTAACACAGGAGAAAAGATTCAAGACAGGAGAAAGGTTTATCTAATCAGCCTGCTCCTTAAAAATCTCTGTGAGAAAGAGTGAACATTGAAAAATGGTGCTGAAAATGAAATGTCTTAAAACTGTAATTTTAAGTTGTGATTTTCAAGTGAAGATCAAAAAGATGAAATATAGCTTCAGTGATTTTCAAATAAAAACTTAAGAATTTTAAATTTTATCTTGCAATAAAGAAATTGTCAAAAGATATTCAAAATAGCTTAATTAAAGTAAAAATCTGATTTGTCAGTTTGTCCACAAAACTAAAAAATCAATTGTTTAGTCACCCCTTCCAAAAATACATAATATTAAATATTAGAATAACGGGTGTATCCCTCAGTGATAAGAGCTCATCTGTCATGTTACCGTATGCACTTCAGTCTTAACTTCAAACAAATCATGTGATTTTGTCAGGGCTCAGGAAAGAAACCAAAATCTGTAAAATTTAATTATAAGAAATCTATAATCAAAAGGATATTGTTGAGGTTTAGGCCAAATCGGCCAATTATGGGCAACAGATGCTCTCCCCCTATTTCTTGCTTCGAGGAGAGGAGGAGGAGAGATAAAGAGATTTATGAGTTTAGAAGGAACTAAACTACTTTAATGAAATATCAATAGTAAAATCAAAAGAAAATAATGAAAATAGATATAATATATATACAAAACCATATCAAACTCCCAGGATGATGTCACCGGCAGGCACTGGTGAAGTCCCAGACTGGACTCAGTGACGGATGAGAAGCGGGTTCCAGCTCTGGAGTCAGGAACACAAAGATTGGGATCAAAGGCAGATGAACAGAGAGGGTCCTCTTCAGACGTCAGCCACTGAAGAGAGAGGCCTAACCCTTTGATCCCTCAGCTTTTATACTGAGCATGGGACAGATGGGATGGAATACCCTTTTTCATCAGTTTTGGGTCCTCTCCTGTCTGCTCTTCCCCACAGGTGGGACCTCTCTATGCTTTCCCGTTTCTGACTTTCCAATGGGGCAAATAACAAAATTAGCTGACCTTGGTTTTTGTAGCAATAAGTATAAACAAGAGCCTCTCTGCACACCATTCCTTGGCATGAAGTACAAATGTTGGTTTTATCACTCTAAAAGCAAACAGTTTTCTGCTCAATATGCTGTCAATTTCAGAGAGTTAGAAGAGGCCTAGCTAAGAAGTAAAATTACTATACAGAAAGTTGGTTCTGTTTTACCTCAAACCAGGACAATATAAATAGTGAAACTGAATTGGCTTAAAAGTCCCACATTCTCAGAAACATTGTCTGGTAATGTGAGTTAGAAAACTGCCAATTAATTGTCATCAGTAAAGATGCTAGTGCTAATCCTTAAAATTACAGATCAGTGTATCCTACCACCACATTGGGAAACCAATTAAGAGTGTAATTTATACATGTCATCTAAAGGCAATTATCTTTCTGGCCTTTTTTAATTCCCCAGGAAACTAATGGGAAGGTAGAAAAAGGTAATGTGAGATACTCCATTTACTTTAGAGTTTCCATAACAAAACCTTAGTAAGGAAAATGAACAATAATTAAATATAAAATTTTTGTCAAGATTCAAATTTGGTTCTTGTCATAAAATATTCTTAAGAAATGACTGGCCACTGTAATATTTTTCTCATCTCCCTGTTTTTCTATAGAAGCTATTTTGGGATACTAACTTTAAAAATGTGAGATATAATTTTTTTTTTTCATTGCAACTTAACGTCTCAGCTAGTACAGAATTTCTTGCTTCATACTAACTGTTCCCGTCTTCACGATCTCCTGAATTTTCTTCCTTCTTCTTGGCACTTTGTCTCATATTCTGTCAGCTGTAGTCCAGCTACTGTTGGGTTCATCACTAATGTTTCACCTAGGCCATCCTAATATATTTGTCAATTCTTATGATTCTATCTTCCTTAGTCTTGAGTGAATTTCTGAATTACATTAATGAAGAAGACACAATCCATATGAAAGTGTTTATCACTGTTCTCAGCACTCTGTGACATGAGATGTCAGTACTGAAAGATGGCCATTTGGTTATTGTTGAAAGAGTTAAAAAACTTCTAGTAGTATTTTAGAAGACTGTGTTGGTTTTACGTCTTTTTTCTTGAAAATGTATATGTTCTTGTCCACACACATAGTACATCTGTAGGGATTTTTCAGCTATTCAATAGCTAGTTCCATTTCTAAGGGATCACTGGCATCCCTCTAGTGAGATGTCATGCAATCTTAGCATTTGCCTTATCTTTAAAGTTACACTAAAAATAAAATAAAAATAAAATAATAAAGCTCTAGCAGAGCTTACCATAGATGGCAAAATGTCTTGAATATCATATCCAAATAGTCATTCCAATGCAACTGTTAGTGTAATCGAACACCTGAGTTATAAACTTATCCAGCTGTGACTTTCAGTACAAAAGTAGCAGTAATACTGTTCTCTTTTTCTTGCTAAGGGAAATAAAAGGGAAAGCAAGTGTCTGATGTTGCCCTCTGTTCTGTCCAGACATGGGCTTTTCAGATGCTCCTCGCAGCATGAAATACTATTTAACTTTGAGGGAGGGAACAAAAGTGGTGTACAGAAGGACAGATTGTAATAGCCTGTGATTTAGTGAAAGTATTGCTGTATTTAACTACAAAATGGAGGAAGACTCCCTAAAACAGGATGGGAGATAATTCCGTTCCACAATTCCCGAGGTAAAGTAGGCTATGTTTAAATTAGCAAGTAATGCGGCATAGTAGGAGCAAGTCTGTGGAGTGAGATTATTTGGTGTTCAAAACTCCTATTGCATGCGTTTGTTTGGGAGGGGGTACTTCAGACTAGTGCTAGCCTGATCCTGTGAGCTGATGGAAATGCCCCTTCCTGCGTTGAACGTGTTTGGAGGCTTCACAGGGCTCATCTTCCAGTTCAGTTTTGCCCAAAAGCAATCTAGCAGCCCACTGAGACTTCCTCGCTGGGTCGAATCCAAGCATGCTAAGAGGAGATGATCAGATTTGCTTCAGAAACACATTTCTGATCCAAGTCGAAACATTAATGTAGATGCATGCCTGTATATCACTTAAATACATGAGGTGACAAGTTCAATCCAGCAAAAAGATGTAGCTTTTCAAAGTGTGCATAGTTAAACTATGCAACTCGTAGTCACATGATATAAGGTATGCCAAAATCTTACAGGGTTCAAAAACTCAGCACACAATTCATGGGGAAAAAGAAATGTATCTGAGACAATTAAATATAAAGCCATTACTTCTAGCTGCAAATATTCCAGAGGAACAAATGACCGGTAGAGTTAAACACAGAAATACTACTTTAAATTTGTCCTGCTCTTGCACTGCTTTCTAGTTACCTGCTATTGATCACTCTCAGAAACTAATGGGCAAGGCGTGACCTGGTACAAAAGCCTTATGTTGTCTAACCCTGCAGTAATGATCTTACACAGCACACAGGATGTAAGCAAAAGTCCAGAAACATCCAGAGACAGTAGTTGCTCAGTCATTATTTTCAATTTGTCCTTTGGAGATAAATTTCCATGTCCACTGATGAGCTACGGAGCCTAAGCTTCTGCCTTGGAAACTTAGTTGCTTGAAGACAGGGATAAATGTCATTCAGGCCGTGGTCTTTGAGAGGCAATAAATAAGGCATTTTTCTTTATAGAACTTTACTTATGTTTCTGTATGTTAATGGAGACAGCAGCAATTAAAATCTGCATTTAATTCTTAAGAGTTTCTGTGATACTAGAACACAATTCTGTGCTTTTTACTTCTTAAGTTTCAACAGCATTGTGGAGGATTTGGATTTGCAAATGTCTAGGTCTGATATGATACCTGAAAATAAATATATAAATAATAGCTGGTGCTAAGGACTGCTTACCTCCTATATGATCCAGAGTTTTTCTTATTTATTTGGAAGTCCTGCAGTTCACACTACTCCCTATGGATCTTACCTTACAAATGTTATGCTTATACTTGAAAAAAACCCAAAACCACCAAAAATAACAAAATTGTTCTTCTCAGGAAATCTGTAAAAATCTTCACAGCTGTAAAGTGTTCTACAGGTGTCCCAGACTGTGTGACTGAGGAGAAGATTCCATAAGAATGAGGCATATTCAGTCCAATTTAGGGGTCAACTGGGCAATTTTAAGAAAAAAATCAGTAATAATATAGAATAATTAATATTTAATGTAGATAGGAAGTTTTAGTGAAGATTATTCTTTGGATGTCCCAAGAGGTTCCTTGAAATAAATTATCTATAAATAGAACAATTATTAATATAAAAGATTTAAGAGTAATCACCTGTACTTTACAGAGAGTTAAATATTTTTAAACCATCAAGATAATTTTAAGGAGACTATATGCTATCTGGAAATGTTAAATTTGTAAAACATGAAACAAAGTGGACAAAGGAATTAAGAGAATAAATTAAATATAATGTATATTTGTGTGTTGCAATAATGTTTGAGAACATGTAGGCAGAAAATTAATTCAAGGGTTTATTAATTTCCATGGAAGCAGATGGGACATACTAACTTTTTCTACTATTTAAGCTTTTTCTTGCAAAACCAGATGTTGTCTAATTTTATTCAAGATGTTTGGACTCATTTTGCAGAGCAGAAAATGAAGTATCTGTGATAGTGAGACAGTGGTTTCTATGACATAGATGGTGCTTTAGAAGTGATAGAGACCAGTTATTTAATATTTATTGGCTTTTTGTAGAGAATCTTCAGCCTGACTTCTGCATCTAGCATATTAGAAAAATAGCTGCTTTGGACACTTAAAAATAAGTTGAGTACAACTATATAAAATATTTTGACTGATTTCTCTGGTGTCCTTTTGAGCAGTTTCTCATTTATTACAATGTAACAAAAGTGAGATTCTTCCTTGCTTCAATGCAAGCAGATCTCTTTTGAAACAATAAGGCTTACAAGCAAAATACAGTATCTCTACGTTTGAGAAATTTTCAGAAATATATCTGACCACAAATTTGCATGTAAAAAGCTGCCAAAGTGTGTGGGTGTATTTCAGATGTAGTTGCTTCCAAATTTGAAAGGATCAAATACATGAGACAAATCTAGAATCTTTGCATGATTATGTTAAAAATTAATTCAAATTACCATTAATTATTTTGTAACTGAAATTGTGTATATTGAAAGTCAAAAATCAAGGAACTCATTCTTCTAACCATGGAATAACATTCTAAACTCATATAATGGTAGTTTAAGAACTACTATAATATTATTGCTGTTATACCACGTTTTTTTATGGTACCACATGTTGTAAGTAACATCTTAGACAGCTAATAATAGTGTTAAAATGAAATGTTCCATTCTTTGTGTTAATCCAGGGTAGGTAACAGTTTTGATAAACCCAGGAAAGGTGTTACTCAACTAAGTGATAAAGAACACCTTTGTTTGTACTCTTGCAGGTCTTATCAACTCTGCAGACAGGTACTAGGTAACAGAGTGAGGCAGAATGAGAACTGATCAATTTTCTGATTATACAGTTTAGATAATTACCTCCCCCCAGGTCAATATGCATTTTTCAGTCATAATCGTGCATGCTCAGATAAGAACTGATACGATGTTGTTACAAAAAAGATTTCCAAAATAAAGAATTTCCTATATTAAAGCATATTTGGGAACTTTTGGAAACTTTGTTTTTAAGCATTGTTAACTCCCAGCAGCACCCACTTTATTTCCTTATTTTAATTTTAAATAAAATGTACTCAAGATACTTCTTATATTCTGTGGAAAACATTTGTTATTGTAGCTTAAAATAGAAAAGTATAAAAACCCAGCAGTTTGATTGAAGAGTGTTAGTGAATTCATCACTAGAAATGAATATTATATATTATTGAGGGATTAAAAAAAAATTCTTCCTGTATAACCAACTCTTAAAAAAACACCCATATGAAACTAAGTAACAGATATATAGATCTATTCACAGATCTTATGACAGAATCAGTGCTTTTTAAAGGTGACATACAGTCAGATGAGATATACTGGAAGAGCTCCACAGGAGTCTGTAACTGCATATTTTATAGATATATCTTTCTCTATTGGAATTTGCATATGAAGATGTATTGCTAAATTATAATGTATTAATTTTAAAGATGCTTCTTCATGACAAAAGAAAGATTTCATTAGGTATATTGATTCAAAATGGTTTTTGACTGTAGAGGTACTTATGTGCTTATGTGTATTCTCATTGCTGTGAAGGTAGTCTCTGGTAACTGACTCAGAATTGTCTTTACCTCAACTGGATCATATCTTGCTTCCTGAGTCAGCTTTCACAAATTATAGATTAGCAATCTTCCACACACAGTTTTCTTCCAAAGTACAGTGAAGATAGTAATTTGCCTGGAATTGCCATCTAAACAGTATTTTAAAACAAACAAACAAACAAACAAACAAACAAACAAACAAAAAAAAGGGGGGACGGGGCTCTTGTCATTAAGTAAAAGGAATGTAAGACAGGAACTGTATAATAAATTTAATTGGAATAGAGAGTGCAATAAGAGGTAAAAATATTTTGTTGGTTACCTTGAAGCATTTTAATATGTCAGAGTATTTCAGAACAGCATTGCAAATATTGCATTAAAAGATTTCTCAAATTGATATGAAATTTCCTTTTTTTTTGTTTTTTGAGACAGGGAAAGAATGGGTGAAGCCAAATATTTGTTTATTATTAGAGGGATGGAGGTTTAACAGAACCATTATTTGAGTAGACATGGTAAAAACCACTTACCTTCTAATGCACCTATGAAATGAAGTACAAGTCTAAGGATTCTGTTGGCAACAGTAGTCTTTGCACTGATTTTTATAGGCTGTGGATTGAGTCACAGTCAGTCATTCACATAGTACACATTTACACACATTTTTTGACCCAATACTGTGCTCTTAATCATGTGCTTTGATCATGACAAAAATATTAACCGTGCACACCAAAGATATCTTTACACAATTTCCTAATATCAATTACTATTTCCATATAAAGGGAAGATCTGGCGTCTTGTGAATAAAAGATTTCAAAAGCAAAATTAAATATATTCATCACCCAAATTTATGTAGCACAGAGAAACTGACATCTGTATCCACTTACATGCATAATAAACAGCTTACTAATAAATACATATTAAAATATCCCCATGTTTCAAGTTCTTGTTGGATGCTCTTCCTTTTCACTGTACTGATTGCAGTGGTATTCAGGGTGAGACGCCGAAATGGCAGGATGAGCTTTCTTCCCACTAAGCTGTATGATCAAATGAGAGTGTTCAGAAAAAATATTTTATAATTAACGCTGCCTGCACAAAAAGGGCATCACGTCAGTGTTCAGAGATGACAGACCCTATTTCACTGGCTAGACTACACATCTATTATTGTGTACAGTCCTTAGCACCTCAGTACCAGAAATATCTGAATCAATTGGAAGGAAATAGGAAAAAAGGGGGGAAATATGCATGTACTCCATGGATTAAGGAGGATAGACTGTAAATACAAAGATTGTCACATGTAATAGAAGAAATTTCCACAGGCTGGGCAAATTTTCTCTAATTGTAACTGTATTATATTGTATTATTCTTTGGATTCAATGGCTGGCACAGGATTAAAGGAATAGTTGTTATATACAAAATACCTATTTTCCATACACCCTCCTAACTGCCTCTCTTCATATGTAGTTCCAGTGGCCATTTACTTCCTTTTATTACCAATTTCTCCAGTCCCCTCATAATTACATATATAATATGGTCAGAGGTCTGATAATATAAAACAGTCCAGCATCTGGCTTAAGTAGAATGCATTTATTTTGCAGTGCTGACAGTGAAGGTTCATGTAAATGTTTATACAGATACAAAAATACATATATTTTTTTTTCATGAAAAGAAAATGCCAGGAAGTCATATGGAACAAACAAAACACAAGAAAATTCTAAAAAAAAATAGAACTAAAGTGAAAGAATGTGTGAGAAAAGCGTCGTCGCAGAAATTTAAATTACGAAAATAAATCTGCCTGAATTTCTGTATACTTGCACAAACCCAAACCCACACCCACACAAATACTTGTGGGAATCAATTTGATACAGTGTTCAATCAATTTTCATGTTGGTTTTTTTTTTTTTTAAATATGGTCCCTGGTACATTTAGTGAAATATAGACACATAAGAGACAACTGTGTGTAAATCAGACTTCCTCAGTTTGCATATTTAGTTTTGCAATCAAAACAGCATTTTTCTAACATAGATTTTATCCTGCTAATTGTAATCATAGCATAGGTAAACTTTAAGTCCCTCTGCAGTGGAAGGATATTTAAAATTAGTCCCCAGATTTCTCTACTCTGCTCATTATTACCCAAATATCGTAACTATCATGACATTTTTTTCTTTTTCTTTTTTTTTTCCCCACTGTTTCCATGACCATGAATGACTATTGGCTCTGCTGTGAGTCTTGCTCTCATTTGCTGGTTTTCCCTGTTGAACTTTGCTTGGCTGTTTGTTTCATCTTCTGCTTGCCAGCATTCCATATTATCCTTTAGTCCATTGCTTCACTTAAATTCATAGCCTGCTGCTATGTTTTTCATACGCTACTCAGAGATTGGCATTCCTCTTTAAAAACTGGGCAAATAAACAAGCCCAAAGAACAAACTCTCCTGTTTTATTTTGTGATCTTTCAACAGAGTGTTCCATTTAAACTGTTACATCTTTCTAATGGCAACCTGCTGTGACTATCCTCTTTCATTTCCTTTCATTTATTGCTTATTTAATCTAAGCACACAGAGAATAATAGACCCATCTTACTTTGGTGCTTTTTCAATAATTTTTCCTTTTTTTCCTGAATGATTATTGATTATGTAATAGTCACTTTTATGACATCCATGGCGAGGCGCATTTGCCAACTTCCATGCCTGAACAGTTTACAGAAATGCAATATTTATTGACTTCTATTATCCAGTACTTTCACTTAACATAAATGGCCTGTGGGAGAAAAGTCTCATCAAGGGGATGTCATCGAGGTGATAGGATGACTGCCCTTTATCAAATTAGGATGGGAGAAGAGACCATTCTAACTCCTTATTAGATGCCTCCCTTAACATTTTCAAAGGTTGATACCTTGAAGGAAAGTAAAGAAAGAGAAGCTAAACTTAAAAACTCAGAACTTGTTCTTTTTATTTGTCTGTGGAGAACATCAGGAAGAATTTTATTTATTCAAAAGACAGAAAAATGGAAAAGAGTACTCTGAAGGCATCTTGGTGGTCATTCTGTATCCTGACCAGTCAGTCACAGTTAAATGGATATTTAAGCTTGAAGAAATGTACTGGCAAGAAACCCTGTCAGCAGTTCCAGACGGAGGCTTCCAGGAAGAATGTTATCCAGCCGTAAGACAGCTACAGTCTTTTGGGAACAACATTTACAAGCTGTTCATACTGGTAAGATCAGAAAACCAAGTCTGATTTGTGGTAAAAGCTCTAGGGCATATTTATACTATCTGCTTTACTGTCACTGAAGTATTAATCTGGCTGTTCAGGTTCAAAAAAGTGACCTAATGCCTTGAGTTAAGAAATTAATTTGAAATAACTAGAATAAGATAGTTTCTGGATATTTTTTTTCCATCTATGACTGTTTGATGTACTGGAATCATTACATAACTTTTAATTAGCAAAGTGGATTGCAGTGCAAATGAAAAACATAAAAATGTTTGAGAGTTGCAACTCTGCCTGATCTACTGGTTTGGAACAGTTGCATCAAAAGTTGAGTTTTTCTGACGAACACGAGTACACCTTTACTTCATGTTATTGTCCGCTCATATGATTTTCGATCCCTTCAAGCAGCGTATGCTCCATTTATGGATTCCCAAATGTATTTCATGGGTTGGAAGTGATCTGTGAAGTGTTTGCATGTTCTGCAGAGGATTGGTTCTTTATTCATGGTCAGCCTCACGTGATCTAGCTGGTTGCCAACACTGCAGTGAACATTCATAATCACACTCTGTTGGAAAAGCATCAGTACTCAAGAGACTGATGATAGAAGCTAATCAGAGCTCAGTGCATCCCGCTGCCATGGCACCAAAACACAGGCAAAACTCAGAAAACCCTAAATTAGATCCTAAATGTTGTTCCTATATTTCCCACTGTTCTTCATGGGAATAAGATTCCTTTGTTTCCGTAGGCGTTTCAGGGACACATCAGACTCCTTCCCTGAGTTTTGAGAGAGAGGGAATTCCCAGTTTGATGTGCAATCCGAAAGCTTTGGGAAAGTGAGGAGGGGCAGAGTTACTACAGGACAGTGCCTGAGTCTGCAAGCACACGCCCCAGTGAAGAGCTATCCTGTTATGCTTATGACTTCCTGTATATGCAAAACTATCCTGTATGCAAACATTGTGAAAAAAATTTGAGTTTATGTTTTAATTTCACACCTTAAATATTTTAAAATGACTGCTTAGTCTATTTGTCTTTAAAATTCTGTATTTTCATGTGTTCACATGTAAATCTTAGATTCAATATCCTTATATATTCCTTCTCTTTTTTTCCCCCTTAGCAACAAACAAGATTATTTTTCAAGTTTTTATAAATTATCTTTTAATTATTAGGCTACCATCTCATATGATTCCTAATTTTTCTAATTCATTAACTCACTTTTTATATGTTACAGTCATTTAATCAAACAAATGTTCATGTCATCTCTGTTCCGTTTGTAATGAAAATTTTAAGTTTTTCCTACTTATAGAAAAGATTTCTGACTAAGATACCTAGGTGTGTGTTTAGGTATTTTCTGACACACCACTTATTTTGCAACAAGTGCTGAGACACTTTAGGCTGAGCTTTCTTCTCGCTTAAGTTCCTTTCCTTTACCTATGAAAGGGTAAAGAGCACTTTGTTTATTTAGCAGGTAAAGCAATTATCCCAGTACCACAGTGAAGGAGTTTAATAAGGAATCCATGTCAGATCATTCATAACTCAAGACACAAAAGAAGCATCAAGATAATTTCTTTCTTGGTGACCTACAGGTGCTGACGTGATACCCCTCTCCTCCAAAGATCTGTATAGAAGTCATCTGATGACCAGTGATCAAAAGGGAAATGTAAAAGTAAAGGATATCAGCCTGGCAGACATGGGTTTTTTCACTGACCAACTCCATAAAACTTGGATTGAATCGTGTGTGGGCAGGCAATGCTCCTTCACTATGTAACTGAGGCTCTTCCGTCTCCAGGTGCCTCAGGCAGTGTCTCTTGCCCTATTCTTGCCAACTCTTGCCCTATTTCTAGAGACCTTTTAATTGTATGTTGCTTACTGTTCTTTGAAGTCTGAGAGACCTGAAGCACAGAAGTCATTATACACAGTTCATTTTCAAATATGATCGCACACTGGTTATCACCAAAGCACAAAAAAAATTGAATGAAAAAATCTCTCTGAAATTAAGTATGAAAATAATGTCTTTACCTGTGGGACAGTATTTTTTCTTTGATTGTGTTTTGCAACAAAAAAGTCCTGTGTTTTACACTCGTCTTTAGATTCTTTGATGAAGCATGGATAAAGTGCTACAGCAGAGCAGGAAAGGGTATTAAAATAGAAATTTCAGATACATTTTTCTTGTGCACAGAAAGTGTTAGAGTTGCAATACTATATATGTCCCTATTCTTAGGGAGATTAAAATGCTGTCTTAAAGCAGAACTATCAAATGTTACTTTCCTTTGGTAAGTGTGTGCAAACCAGTGAGTCATTTGCCTCTAGATAGTTTAATTTGTGTTAGTACACAGAAATGAAGATGCTCACTTGTATATTTTAGCAGTTTTATAGACCCTTCTGCATGATCTTTTCGGCAATTATTATATTTTCTGTCTTTTATTAATTTGAATGTTCTCTGTAGTGATTAGCTGTCTGAAACACGTGACTAATCTGAAAAAACATACCTAAAATAGTTCTTGATGAAAGTTCAGATTTCATCCAACAAAGATTAATTAGAAATCTTTTTGATCTTCACATCATTTAGAGAGATTAGATGGTCATATCTTTTCAGGTTGTCCGGCACTTGTATATATGGGACACCAGATCAGAAACTACTTTTTAAAATGCATTTTGGTATGGTGCAGGCTAGCTAGCCACATTATAGAGGTCATGTACCTTGGTGAAAATACTTCTATCACATTTTTCAAAAAAGATGGATGCATTTCAGCTGTGTTATGTGACCTAGCCTAAAAAGTGAGAGAACTTTTTTTGTCTCTAAGAAACAAGGTCATTTCTCAACTCACTGTAGAGCTCTTCTAGTATACATTTATTATACATTGTCATATCATATCTGTAATTCATGGGCCTAAACCAGTGACTTGCTAGTATATGATGTATTTTTTCTGTTGTAATGTGCTTACAAAAGGGTGTCTACTTTAAAGGAAGTACTCTTAAATTAGAATCCAGACTTAAACAAAAAAGTCTATCACTTTTTAAACGGAGTCTGACAACATAATTCAGTATTTTCCATAATTGTAGAAAACTGTCATATTGCAATGTTTAACTTCTAAATGCATAGTTCAGGTGTCTTATTTTAGGTGATTAAAAATTTGTAGTAGTTAAGGGGTTTTATATTCAACTTAAATACATTCTTGAAAATTCTTTCTGAAATCTGAGGAATTAGTCAAGAGGTGTATGAACTCCTGTGTGAAGCCTCTGATTCTACAGTGATATTTTACAAACAATAAACAATAAAAGTATCAAATTTTAGTCTTTATTACAAGGTCATTCTTCTTCAGATAAGATGTTTTCATTTAGCATTTTGACTCCCTTAGAATCTCATGAATCTAATTTAAATTCACTGTGAATAGTTGAGGCTTTTACTCTGGAGACACAGAATATGTTTGCAAATAGCTTGCTGCTTTTCATTGTAAGTTAATTGTATGAGTTGCTCAAAGCTATCTTCATATCATTAATTTAGTTTGTGTAGCCAATGATTATTAAAGGCTGCTGAACATTTCTGTTTTATGTTAACCACCTCTGAGAAGGTAATGACATATGAATTTGATAGCCAGCAAGTTGGGCAAACCATCTGTTTATAATTTTTAATGCAATTTTGAGATGACTGCCAGGTGAGTTTCTGGTAAAATATCTTTTACTTGATATTTAAAAAATCAGGTAAATAAAATTACCACTACAGAGGTGAGCTATAAAATTGTTATTATTGAATCATAGGTTATATGAAACAAATCTGAAGGTCAGTTTGTTCTAACTTGTTCTTCAAGGATATTGTTTCCTAAGAATGTGTTGGAAACATTTAATAATCATTGAAATTATATGTCCTTGTGACACTGTTCTGGTGACGGCTAACATGGCAAATGTTGCAAACTTATAGAAACATCTTAAATTTGCTCTCAGGCATAAAAAAATGCACAGGGGGGGGGGGGGGGGGGGGGGGGGGGGG
>JAOXNO010000024.1:97114525-97142653 GCA_028565335.1 Limnodromus scolopaceus
ATATGGTATATATGGTATACTAATTTATGTACTATGTTATACTGTGTTGACTAATGGGATCTTTCTTTTTTTTTTTTTTTTGAAATAGAATATTGTAGTTGCAAAATTGAGAAAATTGTGATATCTACGGGGGGAAATTAGAAATTTTGAAAAAAAAAAAAACCTTGTAAAGGTCAAAAGTTTATTAGATTAAATGGCATGGAATAAACAGACCAGAGCAAGTAAAATTCACTGTAAAATTTCACTAAAGACTGTGAGAAAAAGAAGTTCCTGGAGTAGTTTAACTGCCATAGTATGGAATCCCTTGTGGTTTTGTTTAATGTGTAGATAGGAGTAGTTTACCAATAAAATCTATGCAATAATATGATGTGTTCTTGATGCAAAATTCAGTTTCTAAAATTTAGACAAAGTATTTTATTTAGTTCTTCTCCTTTTGTGCTACATGGAAGTTATTTTAAAATTCAAATATTGAGAGTGATTGATTAAACATAAAGTATCTTCACCCTTCACTGTATTTTTACAGCTGGAAAAAAATCTCATAACAATTTCTCATTTCTATTTTATAAAAAAAATCACATAATTCTGTGAAGACTCAAGGATTTAGGATAATTTACATAAATACATACTAGAATATGAATATTGTCCTGTTGTTGTTTTGTGTGGTTTTTTTGCTTGATATAAACCATTTTGACGCTGGAACAGTTGCTTTTCTGCTTGTTTCCTGTAGTATCAAACAGAATCTCCAAGCCCACTTTAATAAAAAAGAAAATAACATATTAAATATGGAAAATACATTCATCCTTCAGATTGTGGTTCATTTTGCCTCTCTAAAGTATCTGGTTTTGGGTGGGGCAAATTGTTGCCAGGGAAGTACCTTTCTTTTAATGCTAAATAGGGATGGATCTCAGACTTTATCAGATATTTATCTTAAATCAGATACTTTGTTCAAATGGTGATATATAGCATGATTCTCACTGTGAAATGCCACAATCTTAATTTTTAGGGATTTTTGTAAAAGTGAATGATTGGTGTCTTTCAGGAGATGAAAGGGTATAGTTTTGGTAGTTACCCCCCATTCCATTGTCTGTGGACTGAAATGTTCATGGCTCCATTGCAAGAATAATACTGCTCTTCCCAGCTTTAAGTATCCTCCTTATTTTCTGTCTCACTTTGGAATGACTAAATATTTGAGTGTCATGGGCAAACACAAAATATTTCGCTTTTGAGTGGAGAAAAATAGGGATGAAACAGCTAATGGAAATGTCCCCACCATGAAGACGTTGCAATTTAAACTCAGATGTGACACAAAAAGAGGAGAAAATAAACAACAACAAAAAAAAAGATAGAAATGTGACTATAATTTTTGTAAAGGATTATGCAATTAGCTGTCAGATATGCATGCATTTTTGATTTTAAAGTGCATTAGACTGTTGCTTTAATGGAAGATTTTAGAAGTAAAGTTTTAGAAGTAATTTGAAGGATGAGAGAATAAGATCTGTAAATAGGGATTCAGAAGACATTCCATGAATGTGAGACAGCTGGAAAGAGAGCATGAAGGTGAAATGTTTGAAAGAAATTAAAGCAGTACTGAACTCCTGTCCTTAGCACATAGAAGACGACAAGGGCAATGTTATAGGTTAAGGCTGAGTAATTTGGGTCACTGAATGCCAAGAACAAGGAATTTGAACTTGTCCTAACAGAAGGATATAGTTATGGATGATGTAATTGTAGCGTCACACAAACTGTGGAGTTGGCCACATTTTATGCCATAAATTACATTAGTATGTTCTGAATCTGCTGACTGAGGTCAAAGATGAGGGCAAACTATATGGATCAGTTTTAATAAGTTGGTTTTCATCTATATAAAATATCGATGTGAGATAAATTATTGATGTTGATTGACAGTTAGAAATTTTTGGCATCTTTAGATATTTTATTGCCTGTTTTCTTCTCTTTGTGAGCTCATTATGCCAATGGATGTGAATCACTATTTCCTGCTCAGTGTACAAAATTAATAGCTAAAAGTAAAACTGAATTAGCCATTTTTTTGTGTTTTTCTCCTTTCTGCATTTTTAGTTGCAACCAGTTTCTCAACACCATTTTCTCTGCTCCAGTGAAAAAAACAAAGGACACGTTTTGATAATAAATAAAAAATTATTATGATCTATTGAGACTTGCATGTTAGGTTTCTGACTTCTTCAGTACAGTGGTTCTTAAAGATCGAGATTTCCACTTTGTAGTTCAAAGTTTTATCATGTAGTTGAGAGAATAAAATAAGCAAAATGTTTTATAACAGCTGTATAAGGCTTATTGGTTTTTTTCATTTGCATCTCAAGCTTAGCCTAGGGAGAGCAAGTGCAAAATCAGATTTCTTTGCTATTTAGTATTGTTTACCAATACACATCAGTGTATTTTCTTCAAGCATAATTTATCTAATATAGTTTAAATGTTTCTGGCTACTTTTGGAGCATTCCTAAGACACTCTGAAGCAGTCATCTATTTTACACATCTGAAAGTTCGAATGCATTTTACCACTGGTATGCAGTGCCTTGACAGCATATTGGATGCTGCTATTTTATGTCTGTGGGAGTGAGAAATGAAAATGCCAGTTTTATGACAACATAATGCATTGATTCTACTCACATGAATATCATTAATGTCATATTCTGCCTTCTTGTCTTGTGCCAAGTTATGTTTTCAGCAAAAACATAATAGTGTAATTCAGAATATTTTTTATTTTAATCTTGCATGATTTCTTTTTTTTTTTTTCTGAAATACTAATAAAATCTGCTAAAGAACGAGACTACTATTCAAGGGTATGTATGAGTGGAATGTAAAATTGCTTTCCATGCAGTGTTAATGTTGAAACCACATGCACATAATACAAATTAGAGTTTTCTTGACTGTTTATTTTCTAGCGAGGTGTAGATTTGTCAGTCCCAGGAATCTCCCCACCAATATGCAGGTCCAAGTTGAACTTTACAGTAGAATCTAACTAGAAATATAAAAGTATCCATCTGACAAGTCAACAAGATCTATTCACCTGGTAACTGGGGTTCTCAGAGTAGGTTCTTGTTCCTCTATGTCTCAGAGGAATTATTTCTTCTTGGGGTTACTCCCTCATATAAAAGAGCAGGAGTGCAAGGTGGCAATTGCATCTCACTGGCGTCTGTTGTCCAACACTACATATACGTAACACTAGAAGAAGATGCAACCCGTCTTGGACCTCATGACCCCATAGGAGACAAAGATAGTCAAGGGACCTAAGGGATATTGCAAAAAGGATTTTAAAATTTACTATTAAATGATCTGCGAGCAAACATCCTAGATAAGCCAGAGCTAAATAGTAAGACTAGGAATATTTAAGTCTTTTTCTTTTAAACCAGAAAACATCAAAGTGATTTTTTTGGACATCTTGGATGGAGGTTTTTTACTTTACAATGAAAAATATGCTATTTTTACTATTTCATCCCTTCTCTTAGGAACAAGAAAAGTATGTTGATATACCAAAATCTCTTGTGGGATAGAGTTTTCCCTTTTCAATGAGCTTTAGTTGAATATTTCCTCTTACAATAATAATAATGAAAAAATACAAACCTTGATTCAGAGTAGATATGTTTGTGCTTTCTTGCATTTTTAGTGTTCTGTTACTTAAGAAATAAAGTTTTACATAAGACTCTTCAGAATATGTTCATAGAATGTTTTTTGAATTCCTAATTTTAGTAGTCGCTCATCTTCTAGGGCCTCATCAGCATTTTAAAACATCTAATTTTCTTCAAGCATAACAGAAATAACTAAAGCTGTGTCTAGTTGCATTTTGGTCCAGAAGTTTCAATATGCACAACAGCAATTGACCAAATATTGCCAGATCATCTAAATACTCTGGGAAATTGCAGGCTAATCCGTCATATAACAATTTTCATTAACTAATTCTCGTTAACTTTTGATCTTCAGAATGTTCATCCAATAGTTTGTTACTGAAATTATTCTGGCATTTCCTAGGGTTTTGCATTGATAAGAGATAATGAAGAAAAAAAGGTAGTATTCAATTCAAAAGTGGAAAGGTTTTAAGGGATTTGAGTATACATGATATCCATCCGTTTTCAAGGACTGATCTTTGATGCAGTCAAGTCTGATGAAACAAATGTCTCTTCTATAATGTTTTATAGTTTCACTCTATAATGTATCTAATATATTCCCCCCCCCCCCTTTTTTTTTGAGAGCTGCATTTGTAAATGTAATCAAAACTCCAGACTACTTACTTGTGGTTCCTGGTTGCTCTGCAGCTGAGCACTTAAGCATGAACACAGTAAAACAACTGTTTTAATCTTCACATCTTCAGTTCATATTTAGTTCTGAGTTGTGAGTTAAGCATATTTATATCCAAGTAATTTAGGCATCCGTACATATTTTAAAAATATGTATTTAAGTTACACTTAATGGCTTTTCTCCCACGTTGATTTTTCAACACGTAATATTTCATCTGGTCTTCTTACATGTGGGTGAAGAAAACAATGAACATAAGTAATAATCATTACTATACCCAAATGAAATCTCAAGGGTGGAAAACTTCACAATACTTCAATGATAATATGAAACTGTATTTTGAAAAAGGGAGAGTTTCTTTTTTTCAGAAAACATTCAGAGCCTGAGGTGTAGGTGTTCAGTTATTTCTTAGAAATTCATCTTCTGAAAAGCATTGGTACCTTTGAATAGGCTTTTACAAGAACTAGTATGTGAATGTGTGTATATGCACATCATTAAGAAAATCCTATTTTTAATAAATGTCTATTTGAGACTAACAGGCTACCAGTTAGTTTATGTGCAATTTTGTAATTCTTGGAATTAATGTTTAACTTTCTGATGTAACATGTTGCACTTAATTTGAAAGGATATGGTTTGCATTTTACCTCTTCTTTTTTCAAAAGTGGTAATTCTGAAATTTGTCTTCTAAATGAAATTAGTAAAATGAGTAGAGACTATCACAGTCACAAGATAGTTTACCGTTTGTGTATTTGTCCTCCTGTGCTGAGTTAGTGTCTGCCCTGATATTTGTCAGTGAAGCTGCAGGTTGCAGTTTTCTTTGTGCCAGACTGCAGTGGTGAAAGCGAGTGCACTCTCGGGATTGAAGCTCTCTGCTGTGGAAGTATTGGAATAGGATATGAAGAGGACCAGACTGCTCTGATATATCAAAAAGCAGCATTCCACTGAAGAATGTCCCTTGTGCTGTAGCTCACAAATTCTTAGATGTTATAGTATGCAATATTGTTTCAGTGTATCTGAGGGCTTAATGCAATTTTGGAAGAGAAAGCATGTTCTAAGAGGTAAATCTTTTTAGTCTAGTTCCCAATTTCAGCTTCAAATTTAGAAATTGTTCCTTATTAGCCAGTGGACAATGAAAGACTTTCGGTGATTTGGTGCATGTCTAAAACTCAGACCTTCAGTTTCCTTTTTACTATGGGTTTGTTTATAATTTAAGGGCAGTCCCTTGAAGCTAGATCCAGACAAAGCTTTAGTATCCTGCATTTAGGCAATGCACTACCGAATTTTTTTCAGCACATGGGCTAAGACCAGAATTGTGAGACAGATATGAGACAATCCTGTATGGTGGATGGGGAGACTTAGGGAAAGTACAGCTGAAGCCTTGTCACTGGAAAAAAAAAAAAAGTAAGATTGATAAGGCAGGGATGAAAGTATAACTGTGTGACCCGGGTTTGGGGACTTCAGACTTGGTGGGAAAATCCTGAATTCCAGTTCCTCTGAAATTCACTTCTGCATTTTACATGAAATAGTCATCATAAAATGAACAGTCTTCAGAGCAGGAATAGAACTGTGCCTTCCAGCTGACATCCTACTGGCCTACAAAATCTACTTACTTTTCCCCATGCACATATTCTGTCTAGCCCTATAAATTTGCTTGTTGTTGCACAAAGCTCATACTTAACAAAAAAAACATGAATAGTTTGTTTCTAACGCTTGCCTGATCTTGGAGCTTGAGGTTCCTCTAGAAGGTGGGATAGATTGGTTTCAATCTTGGTCAATACAATAGGTTATTATAATAAGGTGAGTGCACTATCTTCCAGCTCCTTGAAAGTAAAGGGAGCCTCTTATAGCTTGATTTTAAAGAAAGCAGTTGCTATTCCGTATCAGCAGGAGCCCCATCCTTTCTTATATACTCTGATTACTCTGATTGTGAAATAGAAAGCAATGCTGTAATGTAGATATTTCTTTCTCTGGTAAGTAGTTGCTGCAGATGTAGGTTTTCAATTTTTCTTGCTTCTGCTTAAACAGGGATAGCACAAGAACACTCAGCAGTGGAGACAGTAAGTGGAGTCTTGCAAAGAGATGCTGTAAGAGCAAGAGGTCTAAAGGGACAAATGGGTTTCCTAAGGGTATGTGAAGAAAAGGTTGTGGGAAAGATCAGAGAATTCAGATGGGTGTAGGAAATGTCATTTAGTTTTGAGTGCCAGACGAAGGGGAAAGCTGAAGGAAGAAAGAGAGAGAACAGCATTGCTCTGTCTGTGCTTCTGACCAATTTCCTGAACTTTTCTTCTGCTGCTGTGAGGGGGGATGGGATCAGGGAAGCACAATCTGTGATGTGCTCAGCCTCCTCCTAGGGTCCAAAAGCTGCAAAAGCTGAGTGCTGTGTGAACTTCAGGCTGGCTTTTCAGGATGAAATAACTTACCCTTCTCTCCTGTTGGACAAGGAGGCAGTTGGCTGACCTGAGATGATGCTAACTTTGTCAACTGCCTTCCTCCAGCTTTCCAGCTAGATCCCACTGTGGATGATCTTACTGAAAGTGCTCCGTAGTGACCTGCTCTGCCATCTGTAAAACGGATACTCTTAGAACCTCCAAACAGAGTAATCCTCTGAGAAAAGAAAATAGAATGAGATTTTGAGGGGATGAGAAATACTAATGAATGAGGGTACATAAAAATACTGGAGAGAGAGAGAGAGAGGAGAGAGAGTAGATCCTGTTATTTTTTTGGGGGGGAAGATTGTTTTGTAGTACATCTGATGGAATTCAGTTTAAAATTAAAACTTTATATTTGGAAAGTATAAAAATACACATTTCAACTTCCTGTAGTTTTTTTACTTCTGTTTTTCTATCAACAGTTCAGAAAAAATGTAGGACATTCCCAAAGTAGGTTGAATCTTCATCACTCCTGAGGGCATTATGGCTGAAAAATGTTGCTTAGCTCTACGGGGCACCAAGCCGAGGCTCACCCAATTAGCCTACCATGATGGTTCCTTCACTGGAGCACATATGTTTTGGACATGGACAGTAGAGTGCTGAGTTTGGCCTGACTTGTCTGTATACCCTGCACAGAGTGAGAATGAGCTGTGCCTTTCAACATCAGCTGCATCTGCTAACAGGGTCGCAGGACCTTGTGCCATAGATTTTTTCTATGCCTTGTGACTCCTTGCTCTGTGAGGCTCCTATAGACTTAAAGTTGGATTAATTAAGAAATCAGTCTGTATGTTATCCAGAAGTGGTACTAAGCAGATATGACAATTTTGGGCAAAACATGCACAAAGCTATCAATCTGCAAAATACCAAGCTAATTATTCTGCCTACTGTAATTGCTCTCAAATATATTTTCATAATGGAAATTTTTTAAAATGCATTGCTAGGTTTTTTTCTAACAACCGTATTCCAGTTCCTGTAGCAGAGATGCATGTTGGTAGGGTTTTATTTTCTTTCTCTGCTTTGTCTTTTTGTGGGAAGGAAGAAATCATGTCATAGACATTATATGGATCTTATGTGCCAAAATATAGGCAGCACAGATTGGATGCAGAATGACATAATTTCACGTACAATCTTCTTCTTAATTTTTTTCCATTCTGCTTTTGACCACAGTCATTACAATTTTGTACTTATCAAGTTGTATTCCTCTAAGTGTGTTAGGAAAGGAGGTGGAGTGCTTAGTTTGTGTCCTTTATGCCAGCAATTTTTCTTTTGTATATTGAATCCTTTTATATTGTTGGAAGAAAACAAGCAACACCTTTATTTCCTGAATATCTGTCTTCTTTACCCCCTCTGACCTTTTTGTCAGACAGAAAGTTCAGGGCTATAACTGTGATGTGAAGCATTTGTGTCATTCTCCCTCTTTACCCTTGCTCTTTAGAGCATTCTGAAGAATTCTTTATGCTGTAGCCTGTGATCATTATTAGTGTTAGAGGCCAGGCAGAGTATTTTAATGCATCCAGGCTGACAGGTCAAGGTCACGTCACTGGAGATGTGATGCCTGACAGGTAAATCATTATGAAGTTGTACGTCGGAAAATAATCTGTTTTACAGCTGTAGCATGTCGCCACCTAGCTTTACTTATGTTCACTTCTTCTCCTTTAAAATTCAGTATTTCAAAAGTCCTAAGTAATTCACAAGACATTTTATATTCAGATAGGTATCTTCCTATCCATCAACTATCCACTTTTTTATTTTACATGAACAGCCACTCTTAAATCTTTTACCTTGTTTGGCTAATTTTTTCAGTCCTGAGTTCAACTCACTCTCCCTTTAAAGAGACTGCATCTGATGCAGTTATTCCCATATGAGATATAAATTACTGATAAATTAACAGTGATCAGTTAGGGATGCTTTTCTGAATTGACTTTTTAGGAACGGAGGAGGGATGTGTACAGGCTACTATGAAAGAAACCACTATTGTCTTAGACCACTTCTATGGAAGTTCTCTACTGATATCTACCTCAGCCTGCTGAGATTGGATGAGTGTGAAGAAGTAACGCATTTTGGAATCATCAAAAGACAAAAACATTAGACTTTTTTTTTTTTAATTATAGTTTAATTATTGGATAGCACTTATGAGAGCTGGCTCTTCACTCTCCTTAATTACTACAATACGGTGACAGTCTCTTCAGATCACCATTTATATCCTGTGCCAGATCAGCATTTTTCTAGAATGATCTCAGCTTAATATTGTAATAATTTCAAGATGATCCAAAATTATGATTTTTTTAACATCCTACTGTCTATTTTTCATTATTGTTTGTCTTAATAGAAGATGACCATTACATGTTCTCGCTTATTTTATATTATATTGTATTGTGTTATAAATTAACAGTGAAGATTCTTTTGTAAACCACTAATGAAATGAAGATTGGGCTCACAAAATGCACTAGGCAGATTTAAAACAATGGTGGCTTAATCATACACAGCATTTCTATATTTGGGGATTCTAGAGGATTTGCCTCCTTTCCTCTTGTCTGTTTTAATTGTTACATAACTTTTGTGGTTTGCCCTACAGACTTCAAGGTCAGCTGGAGAGCAGGCAAATCCTTTCGTTGCTTCTTCGCTTTTCTAAGATTATCTAAACAGATTTCAGAAAATACACCCCCTTTTCCTCCTTCTCACCCCAAGGAGCTAGCAGTTCAGCAGGTCAGTTCTGGGGAGAATATTTCAAGGAGGACTAATAAGTAGATGTCCTTTAGAAAAATAGGAGAGTTAGTATAGCGAGAGCTTACACCAACCACTTCAGTGCTTTGCTCAAGGAAATTTCTCAGCCTTTCCTCCCAGTAAGAAAAAAGAGGCAATCTTAATTCTTTACTCTCATGGGCTCCTCAGACGAAATCTAAGCTGTGGAAAAATTAATAAGAATGTGATATAGCTGCAAATTTAGTTTAGAAACTTAGAATTACTTCAGTCAGCATTAGACATAGAAATATTTTACTTGGTAAATGGAATAGTCTATTTTTGTTTCTGTAGACTTTAGTTTAGCACAAAATGAGGAGAGAGTGTTTAGTTCTTTCTCAGAGTCCCTAAGAATCAACTTTTCATCCTCAGTTCACCTACTTATGCTATCAAAAGGTGGCAGTTTTCCGGTGCTAGAAAGTGGAAATGATGATGCTTATGTTTGCAGCCAAGTAACCTTGAATCAGAAGCTAACATTTAACACATGATGAAAAAAAAAAAAAAAAGGAGTTTATCAGGTTATGCAGCTGTACAAAACAAAAATAAACTGGAAATAAAAGATAAACATATTAATCAGTAGGATTTCTTTAGGTTACTGAAGTTAGAAATATTCAATGAAAACTATCTTTAACAGCTGGTAGCCCCGATTTTTGGGATGTGAAGCACCACAGATGGACTAGTCCTACATATTAGTTTCTAGATACAAGGACACGGTCAAAAACACAAGACACAAATAGGTTACAAAGGTAGTTCAATTCCAGTCCACCTAATGACCAGGACAAACCATGTTATCGAGAGACTGCAGTTCACAATATTTTTCAGTTATTGGCCAAGATTTGCTCTTCAGGAATGGTGCATTCAAATAAAGCCTTTCAAGTGACTGCATTTGATTCTGCTTCAGGATTTACTTCAAATCTTGCACATACCAAGCCAGTCAGGTTATATATTTTTAGGTGAGAACTTGTCATAACTCTGTAAATTTTTAATTCATTTAAAAGTTGCGTAATATTTTAGGTCTCCTCTTATCAGTTAGAGAAAGTCAATTTTCTTATTTTATTACATCAAACCACCACATTATTGTGTTGAATCTCATTATTTGATTATGTTAATCAAAAATATATATACACATTTTGAAAAACCATGTTCTGTGCCAAAAGCAAATTTTTTCTTCTTACAAGCAGTCATAGTATTTTTTCCCTCATTCAGCACTTAGTTGATTGGAGTTTATGACTAGAATTCTGAGGACAACAGAAGATAAGAGGCATCTTCATCTAAACACGGTACTAATTGATGTATCAGTCTGACTGAGGTCACAGAAGGAAATTCATCCGTGTGAGAAAAGCATTCTCCAATGTGGAGGACAAATTTAGACCTTACTCCTCTATGTTGTTATTTGGCTTTTACACATTTGTTTCTTACAAGAACCACTGAAAAACAAGCATTAAAAACCAACCAATGAAAGCAGCCTTTGCTCCAGCCACAGGATGTCTGCCAAATATTTAGCTAAGATTGGTCTGTACAAGGTGGGCAACAGACATTTAAAAAAAGGTATTTCTATTTTCTTCATATATTTTGTGGGATGGAGACTTCTTGGACTAAGAGGTGATTTTGAAATATTCTACTGTACTTTTGTTAAGATTCAAAGGTTACTTCAGATCATAGAATCATAGAATGGTTTGGGTTGGAAGGGACCTTAAAGACCATCTAGTTCCAACCCCCCTGCCCTGGGCAGGGACACTTTCCACTAGACCAGGTTGCTCAAAGCCCATGCAACCTGGCCTTGATCACTTCTAGGTAAGGGGCATCCACAAGTTCCCCAAGCAACCTGTTCCAGTGCCTCATCACCCTCACAGTAAAGAATTTCTTCCTAATACCTAATCTAGATCGCCCCTCTTTCAGTTTAAAACCATTTCCCCTTGCTGTATTGCTACACCTCCTGATAAAAAGTCCCTCCCCATCTTTCCTGTAGGCCCCCTTTAGGTACTGGAAGGCCACTATAAATTTTCCCTGAACCCTTCTCTTCTGCAGGCTGAACAAACCTACTCTCTCAGATGAGGCATAATATTTTATTGTTATACCTACTATGCTACTGATTGGCAATTTTTCTAAATACCAACTTAAGTTTACCAATACCTTAGAACCTCACATTCTCTTGTACATTATTTTGTCATATTTCTTCTTAAATTAAACATATATTTATTGATTAAAGGTTTATATAGAATCATTGTCAAGCTTGGTATCTTTTTTTTTTTCCAGAGAGCTAGAAATAACAATCTAGAACCAGAGCTCTGCTCTAAGCATCTGAAAAAGTTGCTTCAATTTTAGTTCCAAAATTCACAGTTCAGAAACAAAGTTTCCATGTTAGAAAAACACAAAGGTAGTGTTTACAAAAAAACCTAACTCAAAAAACAAAGATCCTACGTAAATAATAGCAACCTATTACATGCAGCATGTAATTTTCCTAACCATTTGTTTTACATTTGGAGTCCAGTACCTTCAGCATAACATTCTTAAAATCTCAACTTCCCTTTTATTTATTTTTAGACAAGAGATTTAGCACTGGTCATTGTTGCCATTGTTTAGATAAATCATGTACTTGATTCCTTTCTTGAAGACAATTTTATCCATAAATAGGAAATTGAGCTAAAGTAAATGATGTTACCTAACTTGTCTCATAACTTCTTTTTCTTTCATTTTTTTAATAGATATAAATATATTTTATTGCTTTCTATATGATTTTGTCAAATTGTCCTTCAGGTTGTTTCTATCTGGTTATCTTGAAAAAGCAATTTAAACCTCCCATGCATGTTCAAAAGAATTTTATTTGGAGCAAGGCATACACTTTTCTTGGGTTATTTTCAATACAAAGAGTGCAAAGCCCTTTTTCTTGATTGCCATTAGTTGCTGAAATGTAAGCAACGGTCCATATAGTTATTAAATATGTATAATTAAAAAAACATATATGTGTATCTGTTTTGTTGTTTTTTCAGGTGTCCATTTCTGCCCTTAAATTTTGTGGTCAACCATCTATAAAATGAATTATTCATAAACTTTTGAACATGTTTAGCACTAGTTGAGCACACTTTTCAATTCCATATTAAATGATACTTTTTTAAGAGTCATTTCTAAAGCTGAATGAGAAATTTCTTTTGTAATTAACCTGAGCTCAGAATATTTACTGTGCATTGTTTTTTAATGTCAGATGATGAGAGAACTCATGTGTCTTTAACAAAAGCAAATTGTTTACTCATTCAAGGATTCTGTTCAGGGCTCTGTAGTTGAATGAATTCCAAATCAGCAGTTCTATTGAGTTGCATGGCAATCGATTGCCTTTTATGTTAGATGAATGGTCATGTTCAAACCCCCCCTCTCCCCCATCCTTTTTTTTTTTTTTCCCTTTCTGGCCCACCGCCTTAGATGCCATCACCCAAAGCTGTTAGTCCCAAACGAGATTCTGTTTAGTGGCTATCAGCCACTTCCAGCTTTTCACTGCATATAAATGACTGTATTAAGAATTGGAGATGTGATGTGGAGTTATAAACATGAGCTGTGAAAGAGAAAAAAACCAGTCCAAATGTGTAGAGGAATAATTTCAAATGGGGCATGTGAAAGGATGATGAGCAGAACCTTTTTCTATTTACAACTATAGGAACCTTACTAATTGGAAAACAGATTTTTTTTCTTGTGACATGTTTAGTATCCAACTTAGGGAGATATCCTCCCTTTAGAAATGCATACCTTTCCTTTCATCAATAATGTGCCTTTCTATGAGCCTGTTTAACTGCATTGGACAAAGCTTATAACAGTTCCATCAGGCATATATTGGAGGGCAAGGACATCGTTAATGTTTCAATTTATTTTATGGTTGTTTCAGGAGACAGGCTCTGTGTCTTTCACCTAATGTCAAGAGTGCTCATTTTTCAATGTTTGGCACTTATTAGAAACCTTTCAGTGCTTCCATCAGCCCCACAGGAATGTAGAGAAATCCTCTAAAGCATTCACTTTGCAGCCAAACACTGGCATTCAAAAAAGGTTGTAAGCAGGTGCATAAGGCATCCACAAACAGGAATCTGCGGTTGCATAACTTCCACGTTAACCAACATTGCAAAGCATTCTATAAATATCACCTTTGCATTATCTGACGATAAGATGACTTAGTGTTAACATCATAATTTCAACAGGTTCTGTGGTGTTGCCCCCTGTTCTGCATGGATACTGCTTGTGTTAATAATGGTAACACATTCTGTTTAGCAATGGACACACCAAATCTCTTGCTGGGACCTTTTGGGAGCACTCCAAGCTTTAATCTTAGGAATAATTGTGCAAGGCAAATGAGGATTACTTTGTGTTGGTGTACAAATGAAAGTCTTCATTCCTGAGCATGAGCATTCAAAGAACTCTAGATGTACCTCTATGATAAATGCTTAAATTTTTCTCAGAAAAAAATATCAACAAAATACTAAGATTCATTGTCTTTTAGGGGATGTTCTGATATGACCACTGATTATGGTTTATGGTACTGTTAAGGACCTATCTGTCTGAAAATAAATAGATATCTGTGTTAGTGGCACCATTGTCTGTTGCACGTCCGTTCAATTCACGGTATCTACTCCATTTTCTGACAGTTTGCAATTCCTTCTTTCTGCTGGTAGACTAACATCTCGTTCCTGTACTGCTTGAACAGGGGTGGTTCTCAAATGGGTGCATAGCCCCATGTGTAAAAGTCAGCACTACATTCTTCTCTCTGAATCCTGGTAATTTCTTCCCTAGACAAAGTACTTCAGATTTCAAATGTTATGGGAAGAGCTACGCTCATCCTGGCCTCGGGTTTCTGCAGATGATGTAACTAACCTTCTCCTCCTCCGTTCTTCCCCCCTTATAAAATCTTCCACTCTTCTCTTTCTAGTGTGTCACTGCTTTCCCTGGAAAATCTTCACCAACTTCACCTTTGTTCTTATATGTGAAATGTGAACCTTCATTCTCATCTTTAAAGTTAGGTGCTGTTCCTCAGTGCATCTAATTTTTGTTAAAGTGCCTCTGCGCTGCTCAGTCCTCTTTCTCGTGCTCCATTTGTTCTCTGCACCCCCGGCCCTCTTTCTCTTCTGCCTTTGATAGTCCCACTCCACAATGCAGTAATGGCAGCCTCCTTCCTGTGTGTCAAACACGCTCTCTCTTTAAACTCACTTTTTTCACTTCACTTCTTACTGTAATGGACTTACACCGTCTGCCTGACCCAACTCATGCTTCATTATCCCTTAGGTAATTGCAGACGCCTCAGTCCCAAGTGTGTTAAAATCATGAATAGGTGCATTAAGGATCATTAAACTGGTTTAAAATAGTGATTTATAGGCATAGAAAGAGACATAACTAAGTTTAAAGAGCCCTGCATTGTCTTTAAGAATGGAACTAGATTTACCAGTGGGATGAGAGCTTAGCTAAGTGTTAGCCTCTACATCAGCGCTACCTAGTTCCGTATGTACATGGCACATTACCTGGGACTAGCTGTTTGGCTTTCCTCCAGCAGATCATGTTTGAGTTGGCCATCGCCAAAACTTACTTCCAGTTGACAGTAAACCTGTTTTCTTTAGGACGAAGACTTAGTAATGTAGAATGCGAGCTCCCATGTTACAGAAACAACTCTGGTACACACACAATAATTCAAGTTTTCATTCAAGCACTTTCTAGACTTGAGGCTCCTGGTAAAGCTGTAATTTGACGCGTTAACATATAACAGAGGAAAAAATAGAACAAATAAACATGAATTATGGATATATAATTGTTTTTGTTATGCCAAACTAGTCTGGATCAGGTCATTTGTTTATGAGCTTTGCAAAATGCCATGCAATTAGAGTGCTAAGGATTATTAACAAGAAAAATGTCTGATAGAAACTGAAATTCACTCAACACATTTTTGTTTGCTTGTTTCACTGGGTGTCAGGCAATTCTCTCTTTTTGGGTCAGTGTTGTACTGTAGTTATATTCATTCTTTACAATCTTTTTGATCACATCCTGTTGATCAGAGTTCAAGTACCATGGGATTAATATAAACCACAAAGATCTGATATCAGGTGCAATCTTTTTCAAATATTCCTGCTTCGCTTAGAATTTATGTTAATTTTTCTCCCTCAATGCCAACACACAACAGACAATTTTTATAAGCTTAACAGGCCCAAACTAGAAATTCTCACTAAAGTAATATGCTTATCATATGAATTATATGAGCACATAGGGCATAAAGTATGTATCATCTAAGATAAGTATTGAGCTAGAAAACACTTGTTATGGTCTTCTATGTGTATATCTAGATATATGTGTGTGTATATATATTTCAAAACCACACACAGCTGTGTATGTGTATGGATATGTGTATATATGTATGTGCATGTGTGTGTGCTGCTATTTACCTAATAGACCAAAATAACACCAAAGGACAGCAAACTTCTGTTGAAAAGTATATATTTAGAGTTTTTTTCTTAAAAAAAAGAATAAATTTCCCCATTTACAACTTAATGTTTCCTTTCAAGCCATTGCATAGAACTTTGATATGAGCAGTTACAGGTTGCTGTATGAATCTTTCTCTTATACATAATTATGTGGTTATTCATGCTAAACATTATAACAAAACTTACCGTGGAGATGCTGATTTTTAAATGTTACTGCTCTTGATCTTTCCCACATAAATGAGTAGATAATGGAGGGGACTACTTTAAAAATTGTTCATTGAAAAACATTTCTTCATTTGAGCTGCCAAAGTCTAACACAAGTGCTTTGAATGAATCAAGCTGGAAATCATCAGATATTTCATGTTAAATCAAAAAATTGGAAACAACGGTACTTTTAAATTTATTTTTGACAAATATAAGAGTGATTTCAATCTCTTAAGTTGAACTATACTGAGTTTTTATCAAAGTAAATCTGGTGCTTTGCATTTTGGCCCTTGGAAATAAAGAAATGCTGTAGTATTCTTTAAGGATTTCCCAGAGAGTTTACAATCTTGATAACACGTATTCAGATGTTATTTACAACACTCTGCATTATGTATGCATTTAGAATACGTTTTAATCTGCTAGGTAATTTTTACAATTCAGTTCTGAAAAACCTTTAAAGTAAGGGACTTGGGACAGAAGTCCTCAAGAATTGCATTCTGTCAAGCATGTGACTATAAAGCACTGCAAGGGTTTTTATTATATTTTGACTCATTGTCATGGAACCCACTGTCAAGTGAACAAGGAAAAGGATTTTCATTTGTAAGTTTGATATTAAATAGTGATGAAAGTGCCAATCTTGCTGTAGTTTTCAATTCATAAAAGGCCCCCAAAGCCAGGAGGGTTCTGACACAATTACTTTCTGCGCACTGGGTTTGGCAAAATATCTTTTCAGTCTTCTGATAGTCAATTCCTCTTACTCCCGTCAAGTAGGGAATGATGAATTACAAATTTTTTATTAGTGCTCATAAAGTCAATATGTGTTATGTCCTGAGGAGTTCCCTTTTGTATTCAGGAAGCACTATTTTCATGGCAAAATCTTCTAGAACTTCCTGAGGAGCTTCGTTATTGTACAGAAATGCATCTGAAGAAGGAAATATTTATCATTGCCTCTTCCAACTCCAGTTGCTAGAAGTCCAAAATAATTCAGTAGAATTCATTTAAACATCTCATTTTGGTTTTATCTGTATAGCTTTTATTTTTCTGCAGCACCATTTTACTAAATGGGCAGAACTACTTACTCAAAAAAAGAAATAAAAGAGACCAGCTTCAGGCACCTCTCCTCTACCAGTGTTTTAAGAACTATACTAATTTCATGTACTTTCAGTGCTCATCAATAAAGTACCCAGCTGTGTCCTAAGGTGAAGATTTTCAGAAATATCTAACTTAAGGGAATTTGGGTTTATCCAACTCTCTTGAATATCTATATCAGGTCCATTTATAAAGTGTACCAAGATCAGGCAATGTGCTTCTAGGATAGACGTCCCCAAACACTTTCTTAATAATAGTTGCATTTTGGTTTCAAAGTCTGACAATTAAAATGTTACAATAAAACCAGTATGCAAGCACCACTAATAACAAAATTGAATCTATCCCACATAAACATGAAGTAGTGTTTCCAACTCAAAAGTGACAACTGTATTTTGTTCATTTGAGAATTTTAAAATTCAATAGATTTTGAAAAAAAAAAATTTTGGAAAGTCTTTGCTTTTGTGAGGGAAATTAACCCATTACTGTAGTGATAGGGAAGAACTCTACACAGAAGCAAAATATTTTCATTTTAGCATTTTAGCTCCACTCATATATGGCTAAATACATTCATGGTTAAGTATCACTACACATCACATGTAAAATCTTGGAATGAAAAGACAAATTTGAGATGATTATTCCATGTTGTAAATTACAGGGTAGATCCAAGTGCTTAACTGGTGGTAGGTTGCTCTGTTAAGTCAGTTTAACAGCTAAAGGAAGGAAAATGTGATTACAAAGACATCTGGACAAAACTTTGTAAGATATATGTTTGATAGTAGTTAAACTTGTTACCCAAAAAAATCCAATGTCAGTGTTTTATTTACCTGTCATGTTTCATGGTTACATGGTCCATGTGCAGAGCTGTGTGGTTGCTTGAAGTTTATCACTGTGAGTAAAAGGAATGCTACTGACTCAAGTATCCAGCTGGCCATTTATTTAATGAATATGGTGCATTCCTTGGAAATAAATGTGCAAAACCTGAATTGAATATACTCTATGGACTGTTCAGGAATTCCCAGGCTGTAAGACCTGCCTTTCTTCACTTGCATTTGTGTATGAAAGGCCTTTACCTCATTAATGATTTTGGGGAAGAATCCTGAAGTGTGCCAAAAGTCTTTCTGCTGAATACAAAAGCTATTGCACTAGATCAAAGTAAACAGAAGCAAAGTTTGACAGTGTTTGTAGATAAATGCAGTTGTATGTTCTTCATACTTGTGAGTTTTAAATTGGATGTATCTCCTTGTATGCAGTATTGAAATAGTTAATGTTGTCTCATGACAGTTTGTTGATTTTCTTTTAAGTAGTAAAGGGTTTACTATGTTGGTATCAGCAAATGTTAACTTCAGATCTCATATACCTGATATTGATCTAATGTTCTTTCCAAGTTCTGTTCTGACATTTAACCTTGAGACTAACAATGTAGTTTAGTTTTGATGTCTAGCTACACGAAAATAAATTCTTAATATTACCATTACTCAGATTCATGCTACAGTTACTTTGATATTAATTCATTGCAAGAGAAGAAACAGGATGTTTAATCTGCATTTATTTGTTAGTTAGTGTGGGTTTAAGGTATATTTACTTACTTAAACAGGGAAAATATCTGAAGGGTTATATTTTTTATTTTATTTAGCTGTACCCTTCACTTTGCTTTGCTTTTAGGGAGACAGGGTATTCTTGAAAAATAACCTGATTTTGGCAAACAAATATGCTGTAGAACTGGCAGGACCAACCCCAACTATTCCAGGGTTCAAAGTGAACATGAAAGCTCATCTTCCTGTGGTTCTGCAACAGAAACTTTGACAGCTTTATTATTCACAGGAAAAAAAAATATTAGGCATTATTTTTAAGAAGTGCTAGTGCAGTTATTCTAATAGGTAAGGAATACATATGGTATTTCATTTTGTTTTGGTGGACAGAATGAGCTAAGTAAAATGTTACCTCACGTATTCCCAACCAGCTGTGGCTGTTTCAGCTTTTGCAGTTTGTTCCTCAAGAACTAGTGGAGCGGATGAATTGTTATGGGGTTATAATCAGAGTAGTTTGAAAAATCAAGTGATTCTTCTCACTGGGGTGTTTCAGCCCAGGTTTTTCATGGCTCTTTGAAAGACAATCACATATTTTATTGTCCTCATTACCTCTATGGTTCTTCAATGTATGTGCATGTATATATTTGGTTTATTTACTGCTGCTCATATATGTGAAGTCTTTGTTTTCCAGCAAACTGCTGTCACAAAGCGCTTGGTTGAACAGTGTTAAGGAAAGATTGTGGTCTTCAGGATTTACTGCTTAATTTGAAACTCCAGCTGTGCAGGAAGATGCCAGCTTTTCCTGATCTAGTTTTGATGATAAAGCAGGAGACAGAGGTGGCTCATATTCAGTTTCTTCCATGTGGAGAATAACTGGGATCTCTTATGCCTTCTGATTAGAAATTCCATAAAAGTAATTTTAAACCCACAGAACACATCCCTCCAGTTAGGGTACACCTACTCCTATCAGGCCCTTCTGCTGTGATTTAAAACACCATATGTTCATATATGCTTGTTCTGAAATTTGCCCAAATTATCTAAGATTAAAAATGGGAATTAAAAGCAACCACCTTCTGTTAGGTATCCTCCAAATCCAAGGAGGAGTAAAGATAAAGGAATCCAGTACTTGACATCCTCATTGATATTTACATCCCTGTATAGTCTGGGTTGGCATCACATCAGTCATTAACACAGTAAAGGAATCATCGTAAGTGTTTACTACTGCAACAACTGGAATTAAGAAAGACAAATTCATCCGCCGAAGCCAGATAACAGCATCAGCAAGTTAATACTATTCTGCTGTACATCTCATAGGAAGCTGATGCTGTAGTGGTGCTCCACTTAACTCCATTCATTGTCTTGTTTTATGTGCAGAATCACTTTATTCTGTAGTTTCTGCATCATAAAACTTCTTTAATTTGATGTAAACTATAGTTTAATGTTCCCCTAATTACCTCTTATTTTAGCTCTAGCCCTGGACATGTAAGTGGAAACACTGAATTTCCAGAAGCCAGCAGCAACAGTGGGGGAGGCTTTTTAATGAGACACAATTTAAGCTTGACTGTTTGGAATACCTTAATTAAATAATTTCTAGTTCTCCCTCTAGACTGACTCTGAAGTTTTTAGGATTGAACTGGTGAGATTATTTCATAATTAGTAGCAGCAACTTCAAGCATTTTAAATTACTTCAGCAAAAGGAAAAAAAAGATAAATAACATGGTTCATCCTTTGGCCTCTTTTCAGTAGCACTGCATTTTTTTTTGGCCCAGATATTTCATTGTTCATTTGCTTCTGGAAATAGCTTTATAATTATGTGATATTATCAGACAGCATTAACACTTTTCTGGCTGTTTTTATTACTAAATGATCATTCTTCTTGCCTTAGAAAACACTTTGTTGATTAGTTATTGTGCATATGTTGTATTGTATTAGCATAGATGGTTCATTGTTGTTAACGGCAATGGGAAGTAGAAGGCTTTTTATCTTTAAATACATTTAAAATGATGATTGCATTAAAAATATGACCTTCTGAAAGAAGTAGAACAACAAACAACACTTCCTACTGAAAAAAAAAATCAGGAAAAAATGACTTTTCCTTCTCAGACTCTCTTTATTCACATCCTGTCATGTCTCCTTCCCTTAATTCTGTTTCTCTAAGGATGAGGAAATTGAAACAGAGAGATAAGTGACTTGTTGAAGTTCACAAAAAGCGTTGATTGCAAAATCAAGATATAAATCTCAGAGGCCTGCTTCTTAGTCCTGACCCTCAAGTATTAAACCACAAATAACACATAGCAATGGATTTGATATCTGAGAGTTTGATCTCACCAAAAGAAGGGCTGTGACCTCTCAGGAGTCCTGAACTTTTATTCCCTGCACAGAAAAGGCAACTTCAAATTCTTGCTGAAATCATAAATGCGCAGTTCAGTCAGGTATTGTTCAAAACTCTTCAAAATATTGCATCTCAGAAATACACCTTCATTTTTCTTTCCCTGACCACATTGTTATCCGGCAGCATTAAACAGTCCTAAACAATAGTCCAGCATACATTATGTTACCCTCAATATGTAAAAAACAAATAAACCTGGATTTAAATACTGGAGGTTTTTTGGTGAACTGTTTATCACTGTACTGTTATCGTGACTATCAAAATATGCAATGTGTTTCCAAATGCAAAAGAAGACAGCCACCTGCCAGTGAGCACTTTTATAAAAGAATTTCCCCACGATGCTTTTTTTGGATAAACAGCAGCACAAGCCCGTTTGCAATGCTGACATCTAGTGACGCCCGGCCATATTTGTATAACCCTCTTCACCAACACTAACTTTTTTTCAGCGTTGTACCCACTCACAAAGATTAGCAAGTGAACTAGCAAATATGTCCTTTTGCTTCCCAAAAGACACTGGAAGAGGCAGGCAACCGTTCCTCTAGAACAATGACCAGCTTAAAGAAGGACATGTTTAATCCCTTTGAATACAATGGGTCAATTTTCTAGCCTTGGGAATCAGGCTATATTTAACACTTGCAGTAAAATGAGTGAGCACAACAACAATTTGAGTGGTTTACCTGTTACTGAATTCTCTTAATTAGGATGATGGTATAAAGACAGCATATCCCTGTAGGTATTATGAAGCAAAAAAGTGACAGTATTTTATTTTAAAGAAATTATTTAAAATTGCAAAGCTCTCCCATAATTATGGGGTGTGGGCTGCATACTACACTATTAGTTTGTGGGTCTTTTTCCCCACTTGAATGCTTTTCTATGATGCTGCAGTGTATCAGTAGATATATTTATTATTTCAACAATTCATTTATTTTCTTTATCTCTATAGTTTTGTGTTGAATATTTGTACATACTGCTTAGCATCCACTTATCTTTGCAGGTTATGATAATGAAATTAAGATAAGAAAGGACTGTAACACAAATTTCTTCATGATTTATAATCAGGATCACTGTGATACTTAAGTGTAAGCTATAAGTCTTTACCAGATTTTGTCTGGCTGTTAGAGCCCACTGCTTTTCCGTTCATACTGTGATGATCTAATATTGCTTCTAGGTATGTTGAAGTTCACAAAAGCTCAATGTACCTTGACATCCTCAAAGTACTACATCTGTTTCTTTGACACGAGCCATTGTGTCACTCAACTCTGTGTATCATGTCACTGCGTGTTGTTCAGTGGCATTAGCAAAAGGTGCCCTGACACAGGCTATTATGTCAGTCTCTTCTCTGACAATATTAAGAGCTTTTATATAGCACACATGCATTTGAAGTGATGCCACTGAGCACCGGTGTTCTTATTTCTATAAAGCTTCAATTTCTCCACTGATGGAAGCAATGCTTTTAATTAAGGTGGTGTTGTAATTAAGACTTAATTAAGGAAAAGAAAAATGCTGTAAATCAACAGAAGTTTTCCTGATAGTTCGTATCTAATTGCTTTTTTTCATAATTTTGATTACCTGAGCTTTTTCAATACCAAAGAAATTTGCTGGGCTTTTGTCATATAAAAGATCCACAGATCTTTAATCTAAAATTTTCATAAAAGAAAAAAAAGTCAAACCAGACTTTCCCAGAATCACATCTGAGAGGAAGTTTAGAAGAAAGAAGGGAATCTGGATGTCTTTTAATGTCTTTTAATGCTTAGAAAACAGTGCGTTGTCATACCTGTTTCTTCAGCCTTTTGAAATCTCTAAAGATGAACTTTAAGTGACTGACTTGCAAAAACAGAGCCATTGCACTCTGGTAGGTACATTTTGCTGAATGTCTGTAGTCAAGTCAGAGCAAGAACTTAGTGAAGAGGTTGGAGATTATTTTTTCAAATTTTTATTTTAGGAAAAAAATGCAAAAGAATAATTCAGGTTATTATAGGATTTGATATGGTCATACTTTTTTTGGTGTCACATTCCAGGAAAATATGTCATGCTGGTGAGATATAGTCACCAAAGCATTTATTACCAGTTTCAGAACTTAAATTTTATATTGGCACATGCAAATACAAACTTCAGATGTAATTGCAATTATTACTATCAGAAGGGTTCCCTCCATCAGCCATATGAGTGGATGGTTAATTTAGGTAATTACAACTTATCATTCACAACTCAAGGAGTGAATGTGTAATATATGTAGAAAACTGTGATCCATTTAAAGAGTGATTTTAAAGTTTAAGTATTTGCTTATTTTAATATATAAGAACAATCAATTAGCAGCTGGGGAAGCAAACAATTAAGTTGAGTAATTAGTTTCTATTGAGTTATTTGCTTAATTCTAGACATTTTTACTATGGCTTTCAAATGTTAGAAACATAACTACTTTTTAAAGTGACTGTGTCATTTCAATACACTTTCACATTCACCATATTTGTTTGAAAAATCCCTCATCTGCATATCAAAAAGCAAGTGAAAATTTACTGAATCATAAAAATTAAATTTAATAAAAAGTAAGCTAAACTGGTCCATAGATTATTTGTTTTTACAGTTACATGATTCCACAGTCATATTTTAATGGACACTTAAAGAGTAATCTTATTACAGTCAACAGGAATTGTGGAAACTCAGTTTGATATGAAAGTCAAAACAAGATATTATGATAGTTCTTAAATGTATATAGATATAAAAACATAAACATAATGTGCATCAGCTTGAGCATATGAAATTATTTTCCCTAAATTAAAAAAAAAAAAGGCAAAAACTTTGAAGAGGATTGGAAGTAAGCAAGTAATTGGGAATTAGAAAAGGCTGGGAATGAAGTGCTATCAGGAGAAATGTGAAAGTTGCCCCCAGGAAACAACAGAATAGCTATTAGTCTGCACTGGCAAAGTGTGCACTCCCTGTGCTGCGTCTGCTGCAAAAGATGGGCCACCAAGTCCAGGCTTCTCATGAGTCCCCACGAGAGACTGGTGGAAAAGTTCCAGGGTTAGCCGGTGCTTCCAGGGCAATGAAGCAGCTTGTGATCCAGCCGTTAGCAGACACATTGAAGAGTAGAACAGGGAAATAAGGAACAACAGACACTCCATTTTGAGAAATGGCCCAGAAACACAGACTTAGAATGAGGCAGTTGTGGGGCTGTGTTCTCCAAGGTGAAGTATGCCCTGTGAAGCCAGTCCCAAAAAGATGCATCGAGAGAAGCTGTATCATTTCACTCACTACCAAACAAGATATAGTTAAATTTTAAGGAATGACCACTGCAAAGTGCTAAATACCTTTGTAGAAGTATTTGATGCTTTCAGCTTCCTGTTTTCACTTGGATTCGATCATGTCTAATATGATACAACTCTTTTCTATTTTAATACAGCAATTTGTTAAACAAAATGAGAGAAATATTTCTAAGTTGTACATTTACATTGAACAAAAATGAAATCAAGTCAGCATTTTGAATTGCCAATTTATGTGTTTGTTGTTGGAATTGCTAATATCATGCTAATTATATTTAAATTGCGAAATATATTTAAATAAATGTTCTCCCATGGGATGTTTTAGGTAATAATTAAGCATAATTTCTTCATCTTAAATTCCCAAATTAACTTTTTGATTTTTTTTTTCTCTGTGCAGAAACATGAGTTATGTGTATATGTCTTTGCTTTAAAACCCTTTGGTTTCCTCTAAAAGACACTTCAGAGGATTGTGCTGTGGAGCTGCTAATTCTTTACGAGGGTGCTTATGTGTAAGATCCCATAAAGTTTCAGCTTACCATTTCCCCTGTTCATATTCTATGCAAGGCTGCTCTGAGTTATTTTTGTGTTGCATTATCATTCATATAGAGCTTCTATTCCACTTTTTATGGAAGGCATGCCTTTTTATGAGGCATGTATTTTACAATTTCATTATTGTCCCCACATTTGTGAAGCACTTAATGGCAATACATAGATTTTAAAAATATTTGCTGTTACCTAATCTTAAAAAAGAAGTAATTCTTGTCCAGGTATGAAGCAATTGGATAAATAAATTAAAGAAGTTCCAGGGATTTGGAAGGTGTTTGACCCTATTTTTTCTAACTGGGCAAAATGCCCCTGTTTTTCCATGCAAGATGAACAGTATAAAAATCTTTCTTTTCATCTACAGCTTGTGATGAGGGTGTATGGTTTGCTTTCTGATGATGGGAGTCCCTGGTTTTGTCATTATAACAGATTCAGTTGAAATTATTCCATAAAGACCTCCTAAATCTTTCTAATACTCAACCTCTATCCATTTGTCTTGAAGGCTTACATCATCCTTAACTAGCCTCTAGCGCAGGATGCTCTTCCCACTCTGGTTCCATTTTCATAGCTGACTGCAAGCGATTTTCAGTGACAATCCTCAACTCTGATAATCTCAGCTTGATAAAGTGTGTTTTTTCAACCCAGGAAACAACTGCTCCCATCAACTGCCCTGTATGACACATTTGGTGTATATATGACACTTTTGAGATCAGCTATGTTTTTTACAGCAGAACTGTGAGGATTGAAGATAGTGGATTTAGAGGATTTTTAGCTGCAGCCCTACTTCTGGAATTCTCCATCTGGAAAAATTCACTGAAGCAAATTGTGGCTAGTTTAAAACAGTAGAATGGTGCTTTTAATTTTTATTATTATTATTACTATTACTATTATTCCAAGAGAAATCCTGAGTAATTGTTTAGAGTGTTTATTATACATATTTTTCTGGCTAGCAGCTCAGTTACACATTTGCAGGATAACCACAGAATTGAGACTAAAACTATGGTGTCAGAGTACAGAAACACTGCTTATCACCAAAAGACTAATATTCATAATATTTAATACAGTATGCATGATATTAGATACAATGTATCTGTGAAGTGTATGTTTTATTAACAGCATAATTTCACACAGGAGTAGAAAGAAACATGAACTATATTTTCAGTTCTTTATCTTAGTATCTTTATGTGTCCTTTTTCTTGCATTTAGAACTAATTAAGTTTTGCTATTGTAATTAAAAAAACCCAAAAACATAAAAGCTAAATGCAAGTATTCTTTGGCCAGTGGAACCCTTCTGTAAACTTTAATATTATTGAGGTTAACAGAAAACGTTACCTTGAAAATTTGATCATTCCCTTGCACTGATATAAGTTGAAATAGAGCCCAAGGGAAACAGAAGTCACAGAGTAAAGCTTCATAACCACTATGTGAAAATGTAGACAATATAGAAGACTCATTACTACAGATAAAACAGAACCGATTCCTAGAGGACTTTTTATAATAGTTTTGGGCAATTGCATTAGAAAGTCTGTATAACAAGATGCTGTGACTTTTATATTAATGAAGGGCATTAAGGAGATTCTAATTATGGTGTCTGGTCTGAAAAATTAATCTAAGATTTAAAAATCTGAGGTGTTTGAAGTAACCATGACTGTAGCCTCTAGTCATTCAGACAAGATGATGACTAAACTTTTTTTGTTAAAAAGATGTTATGAATGCTATTGCATGTCATTATTGAGGCTGTGAAATACCACATGTGTTCAGGGAGACTTGTTAACTCTCTGTGAGTACATAAATTGTTTTACTAAGTGGATTCTCCAATGGTACATAATTCTAATTATAAGCTCTGTGCCCTTACACCTCTTTTTCTTTATCATCAGGCCACAAAAATCTTGCACAGAATGCCTCATTTGAAGGGTATGATAAAATTATCATAATTCTCCAGTACAAGTTTTTCAAAGTTTTAACATACTGTTTAAATAGCAGGGTTCTCTGGGTAAGGGTATGCCGCAAATGTTCACTGCAGTTTGCATCAGTCCACTGACCACTCATGTATTCTGTCGGGATGAACTGAATCCCTCTCCTGCTCCACTGACACGATCACCACTGAGTTACAGGAATGTAGAAATCTACAGTCAAGCATTGCACATTTGGGTATCTTAACCTTGAACCGAATCCTGCCCTAATCTCTCTCACCAACGTGATCTTTTCTTTTTCTTTTCCTTCAGAATATTCGCTGTCAGCCACCATGCTGTGTCAGTGTCATTTCTTACTGCTAATGCAGATATGAACTAAAATCTGGAGTTTTTTACAAGAGAAATATAAAGGGCTTTAACAGCATGCAGGCAAAATTACTTTCAAGAAATTTGTAGGAACTTAATAACTTCTCCCCCACGCACTTCTTTATCAAATTCAGCTATCAGATTTAGCTGACACTTCTCAGAGTATTCCAGGCAGACAAACAGACAAGTATAATTTTATGTACTTCATTTTCTTAGGAAATCAACTTAAACATATTGTTCTCATTTTTTCACTTTTCTTATCTGTTAGCCCCACTTTCCACTTCTGCCTGACAAGTAGCTATTATATATTCATGTATGCTGTTATGTCATTATTTTGCTAAAATGTTCACAGATTTGTAATCATTCCTCTTCAGTAAATCTCATTGAGAGGAACCAGTCTTGGGAAACAAATATATCCCCTCACCTTGCTGAAAATGTTTATGTTATATTAATTAGTATTAGGTAGAATGTAACAAACGTTTATTACTTTTGCTGCTTTATTTTTTGACTTATATCAGGTATCAGTCAACCGGAGCTCAGGCTCCTGTTTTCTTACTGTTAAAGCAGATGTCTCTAACTCAGGCATAAGGAACGTAACTCAAAGCAGGACAAAAATGATTTAACCTGTTACTTCTAGCCTGGAAGTTCCAGTAAAACTATGCCAGACTTCATAAATACTATTTTCTTTATGTGTTCATTTTCCCAGCATTTTTCTCTTCCTTTATGCTACAGAATATCTTTTGTTTAATTCTTACCTGCTATACAAATCACTTCTGTAGATTTATTTCAATTCTATGTCAATAATACTAACGCAACACTACAGGCTTGGGGCAGAGTGGCTGGAGAGCTGCCTGGCAGAAAAGGACCTGGGGGTGTTGGTTGACAGCCGGCTGAATATGAGCCAGCAGTGTGCCCAGGTGGCCAAGAAGGCCAACAGCATCCTGGCCTGTATCAGGAA
>JAOXNO010000024.1:97144510-97213594 GCA_028565335.1 Limnodromus scolopaceus
TCTAACCTGAACCTCCCCTGGCGCAACTTGAAGCCATTACCCCTTGTCCTATCATCTGTGACTTGGGAGAAGAGACCTACCCCCGCCTCTCTACAGCCTCCTTTCAGGGAGTTGTAGAGAGCGATAAGGTGTCCCCTCAGTCTCCTCTTCCCCAGACTGAACAACCCCAGCATGGCCAAGAATAGCTGCTGAGGTGGTTAAATGAGCATAGTTAGCACCCACACCCTCTTGGCGCTTTGGCTTCCAAAGGCAGCACATACAGTCCCCTTCTCCAACATGGCTGATCAGACCAGGATTTTCACGTGACCCAAATCTGTGTAAGGAACTGGATGGATCAAATCTCTGGGCCAGCAACAGCTAATGACAGAGTGCCCTGTCAACCAGTACAAAATACATCTATGAGTTTGCCTTTAGTGTGTTTCTTGGCAAATACCATATACACATAAGAAACTGAATTTAGAAGTGGCTGGATTGTTTCAAAACACATAGTCCCACCCCAAGATGGAGCATGCAAGATGCCGTCCTCTTTCCTCTCACACACTCTGCCAAAAGTCAGGGCATCTGCATAATTTCCTGTATGATATCTGCTATCTCTTCTTCTCCATGCGTGTCCATGTCTGTACAAAATCTGTTTCCAGGAATCACCGTGAAGCTAGTGAACCTTTTGTGTATCTTTGTGTGAGGTGGGCTGTCTATGTGTTTTTCTCTAACCAGTTGCTTCAGTGCCTCAAGGAACAATAACCAGTCCTGATTTCAAAACCAAAGTGGTTTGTTGCTTTCTAAGTAGAATTCAGCGCTGGTTTAAGCTGTATGTTGTTGTTGATATATACCACGACTAATTAATTTACAGGGCTTTTGTAAAAAGAGCTATGTGTAGAGATGTTTTTCTTGATGGTGACTAACTTGACTCTGACTCAAGTAGTTTTAGTCTGGTTTCCCAATGGCTGTGGGGATTTAGAGCATTGCAGCATGGTCCAGACACTGTCCTCTCTATTAAATCTTCAGGACAATTAGTACATCAGTGAAAGGCGGTGAAGCACGGAAATTACCTCAGAAGTCTGTTCTCTTTGTAGTTGTGAAAGATAAGAACAAACTGTTTCAATTCTGGACAAATTAAAGATTTTTGGAGAGGAAATAAAATGGATGTTTTTGAGACAATAACCTTATCTTGACTGGTCTCTCTGAAGAAACTGCTTTAGCTCCCTACTTTAGGTTAGTCTTACATCATCCCATATATACAAAAAATCAAACAGACACAACAAGCCCTAATAGTCTATCTTAGGTCTCTAGGTAAGACATGAATTCCAAGAAGTAGCTGTTGGCGTTTAGGTGGAGCACCAAAACAAACAGGCCACGGAGCAGGCAGGGTGAGAGTCTTGGGAGGCAAGAGAAGAAGGGCTCATTTGCTCAATCAAACAGGACTGAGCTTGCAGAAGCAAACAACACTGCTGTTTTCTGGCTACATTGGCTGCCGTATGAAGGTACAAACCGGCCTTGAAAGAGTGATATACATCATGAAGTTTTCTTATAGGTGTATTAATATTTGTCAGAGTGTTTTGCAGACAGTGTAGGGGTGTGGCAAGCCTAGAAGTACCATCCTTGCCAGGAGCCCTGTGAACACCCAGGGATAATCCATCTATATTGCAGAAGGCTGCAATCACAGCCCTCTGGAAACATACTCGGGACCCACAACACGAACACGAATAGAACACTGCCAGAGGCTGCCCTGCTGCCTCTGGTGAAACAGGCTGTACAGCAACCTGTGTTAGTCACACATTTTCTACAAGTTCCCTGGATCATGCTATGGTGTGTATACACTGAGTTACTATAAAATGTTAAGCAAATAATTATTAAATCTTTTAGAGAGAAATGTTTTGTTCCAGTACTGTATACACCAATACTTTCCAGTATTTTCCACATGTAATTCTTTCTTGTAAGAAGATATCTTAAAAAGATTTATCTTTTTAATAAAAAAAAATATTTAATTTTTTCATTTTTTTCTGCATCTCCTAAGGTCTTTTAAAGTTTTATTCATTTTAGCCCTTAATCATATAAAGGTACACCACTGCCACTAGCATCTTGCTGAAGATCACCAATGATGCAATAAGCCTTTCCAAAAGCAAAAGCCGTAATGTCAATCAGTAACGTATTTCTTTTACCTGTTAAACAATGCAGCTTCACTGATGTATTTTTGGCTGCCAATTTTTTCCCTTGGAAGTAATCCGCTCTGTAGAACATCCTTTATACCAGATATATTAAAATCAAGGAGCCTTCTGTCTTGCCCACTGCCAGTCAAAAACTGCATAACCACAGGAGTCAAATCAATTAATGAAACTAATTTTAATCTGTATATTTTCACTTAAAACAGGAATTTCTTTATGCTAGATTCAAGTTCTGCTAAGGCTAGTTAGAAAGAAACCCACTGTAATGAAAATCTGTATAACAGTAATACATCTTCCTTTGCTAACAACGTTATTTGAATAAAATTAACATAATCTAGGTTACATAAGAGTTTTGAAAGCTATTAAAAATAAAGATTTCTTCAAGGTGTGGTTTCATGTGGAATCTAGTTCTGCTGTGATTTAAAAAGCCTCAGTGTGTGTACAGCAAGAAAATTAAACCTCAGTGAAAGATGTAAAATAGATTTTCTTATTATGCTACTGGAGCTCTTTAATTTCATTCACTGAAGCATGGACAGAAAATAATGGGCGGTATTTAAAAGCCCAAAGTGTTTTATTCATCATCACCTTTGCATTTCTAATTTTCACTGAACCTTGTGTTGCAAATGTTTTAGTGATGGCAGCTAATGACAGCTATTTTAACTTACTGGCTGTGTTTACTTTTTGATCCTACAATGTGCTTCACGCCTTTGTTTTTTGTGAATTGTTTAGCTGTACACACAGAGCTTGTTGACAAAAGGTACAAACTTCCATCCTTACGCTTACCAGCTACCATCGTCTCACAACGGGAGTGCACTTTGCCGGTCTAGTCACAACAGCTCTAACAGTGGATGACGGGAAGGAGTTCGGCTTGTGCAATCAGGAAGATAACTGTAACATTCGAAAGCTAATATTCTGGAAGTCTTGTGCACAACCAGTATTGCATACTTCTATAATATAATTGCCATAATGTAAAAAAGCCTGTCTTATTTCTCTTACAGTTTAATTTCTAGATACTTGCCTTTGAATTCTACAAGCACAATATATACATTTTCAGTGCAGCGATCACGTCTTTTGTATGAATTAGAAAATTAATAACTGAATTATATTGTTAGTTTTATGCTAATACTTTATAAAATGCAGTAGTTATGAGAAAAGTAGAACAGAATAATATCACATTTGATGTTGAAATCAAGTATAATTAATAGGATAGTAATTTCTTAAGTGCTGGGATCTAATTAGTGGTATGGTATAGTTGTTAAACAGAAATTCAAAGGGCTGACAAGGTCAAGAGTCTGAAAGAAATACAAATCTCTGTTTTCACTGGCAAAGGCAGCTCTTGAACATATAGACCGTTAGTCTTCAAGCAGGCTTCTGCACTGTGGTTTGTTTTCATGAAATATTCCCATCTGGTGAAACACTGCTTTTCTGAGAGGTCACACAGGACATATTATTACATTAAATGACATTTAAATACTTATCTGTACAGCTTAAATGGATAGGTACTTTGTAAACTATAAGATGAGTTATTTTGTAAATCTGTTTTCTGGCCGAGTATCTTTAACTTATTCAAGTTAAATAGAAGAGAAATAATCTCTCTATGGAACAGGTAAAAGAGGAATCAAACAGGATATTAAAAAAATACTTCTCTCAAGTCATCTCTCCCTTTCTCTGTCCTCTACTCTTGCTCCCTCTCTCTTTTCAGGGGGAAAAAGCACAAGCCACACCTTAAAAACCGTTATTCACTACCACATAAATAAGAGCCAGTTCTTACACTACAGATTGCTATCAGCTCTCCCAGCAGAATACATCTTCCAGTCACCAAGATAACAATGACTTCATAGAAATTCCCTCTTGCTTCTTTAAATAGTGAAATAAATTTAACCATCTCTTACCTGAAGAAACAGTTACATTATTGCTGTGATGCATCAAATATAGAACTTTTCAAAAAACAGGCATACATCTTAATAACTTTTCAAGTATTTCATAGGATCTTGTTACAATGCATAGAGTTTTGAAAAACCGCGTAGAAGGCTTATCTATAAATCTGCAATATAGCCAGAATTTAGAATGTGTCTAAAAACTTAATGTTCTAATTAAAACCTACTGAACCAAAGAAAATACCATATTAACTTTTTTGATAGGCAAAAAAATACAGGCTGCAGCAGATTTTCCATGTTGGTTGACTGCAGACTGTGGCATCTTTTCTATCTGAATAAGGCTAAAGAACACACAATTGTGTAGTGGACTCAGATCCACGCCAGGAAAGACTGTAGTAGCCTGATAGCAGGATTTAGTTGAACACTAAATGCCGAAGTTGCAATAAAAAATGCCTACCCAATTGCTGCCTGAACCCAATGAACAAAACTTAGGTCTTCTTCTCTAACCTGAAAATTTGTCCTAACAGCTTTGGTTCAAATTAGCCCACGTAATCTGGTCTGATGTTTTTATACTTTGAGATGCCTTCTTCCTAAATTGAGAGGGAATATTCTATTTACAGCCAATGGGACTGAGTCATTTGCTTGTGAAAGCCTTCAAAGGGTGATCATCTCTACCTGAATTTAGACCTGCAGGAATTCTCCCTTGGTTTTTTGATGGCTTACTTTTCTCTACAAAATATATAGGCATCCATCTTCCCTCATTTTGCATATTGAATCTTTATCACTGCACAGCAAGAAATGCAGTATTTGTTGATCTACAGCCTTTTTGTAAATGAAACAGTTATTGTTTACTGAACTGAACAGTCATTATTTTCAATAAACTCTGTGAAGTGGGATACTGGGGCTGTAGCCCTTACTTCAAGATTTCTGTCGATTTTTATCCAAACTTTTTTTGCATCTGATCTCTTTTCATATAAAGGTATACAGGAGGAACTCTTCAAGCCGTGAACGTAAACCACTCACTGGCAGATGGGGTACTACCCTCAGGTTTACTGCAGAAAAGATGGACATTAATTTTCTGGCTAATTCTGTGTAATGCTCACGGGGAGTGGGGATTTCTAGGTTCCTGTGTTGAGGAATGCTGATGAATTTTACATGAAACAGTAGCTGTCTAACGTAGATACGATTTGTCTGGAGGAAAGGATGGAAGCCAGAATCCCTTCAGCTAGCTGGCTTGCTCCAGTGGTTACTGGCATATAAAAACATGCATCTTTAGATCCATTCTGAGCAGTGGTACAGTTTTATCTGGAAGCAATAAAAATATTTCTGACTAGTTCAGGACTTCGTTGATGGGGTTTTCACCTAAGAAATAGAAAAACTGGGTTTAAAACACCAAAGACAAAAGAAAGATAAGAACAATTCTCACACCGAGATTAATAATGCATTGAGTTATTGCGTACATTACTGAGCCCCTAGAGAAACAGTTGTCCTACAAGAAAGATTATATATTTTACAGGAGATTTTGGCATCTAATTTAGTTGCTTAAGTAGAAAGGATATCCTTTTGGAATAACTCGTATGTACCCATTCTTATCACATGACATTACAGAGATCCTAGGCTATGAGAAGCTTTTGGACTGTGACTCCTTAGTAGAAAGCTATACCAGTCTGCAGTAAGTTAGTTAAGGAATCGCTTTCCCAGATGCTTAACTTACTGCACTGTTTTCTCCCATCTTCAGGTTTGAGGCATATAATTTTCCCTGTGCAATGAATAAAAGCCTTAAATGCCTAATGCAGCTGAAGTTTGCCTTGGAAATCAGACACCCTAAACCAGGTCCTGCAAAGCTAAGCAATTGGTACCTATGTACTGTACATGGCCCAGTAGCTAAATATTCTAAACCAGAATAATTTTGAAAAAAATCATATTTGTAAAGAAAAAAATATTGCCACTTAATAGTTTACAATTTACTTATTACAATATGTAATGGAATATGAATGAACAATATGTATGGAAAATGCTTTATATATATATATCTGTATGTATGTAAAAAAAGTAAAAGCTAGTTCCAAAAAAGATTGAAGTAATAAATGCAGTCCAAGCTAACTTACGCTGCTTAGGTGAGTTCATATTTTGCCTAAAAATTCCTTAGGACACCTTGCTTCTTTATGCCTATAGAAACGTTTAGATGTTGTGAATGACTCGGTGAACTGAGGGCACTAAAAGATTATTCCTGCATTATCAAATAATTAGGTGCAGTCAGGGCAGCTCACGGGACGGAGGTGGTTGATGTTGAGAGTCCTGCACCTCTGTATTCTATAGGTTCAGGGACTTTGCTTCAGGTTAGATTTAGTCTGGCTCCTGGGCAAAAAGCTTCCACTAAATACAATGCAAAGTTCACTGAAGACAAAAAGTGTTACATGCACCCTGGATGGCTCAGTGGTGGTGTAGCTAAGGGGCTGGTTTTTAACCTAATGCCCCCTTGAAGTGCTGAGAATATCTAGTTCACATACATCAAAACTGCTCCGAGATCCAAACCTGCACATGGTAAGTGGATTATGGCAGGCTCACAGCAAAATCATACTATTTCTCTGACCCAGTTTGCTAATACAGCCGGGCACTGGCACATTCCTCAAATAAATGCTGTTGCATTTGCTTTTAAATCTTGGGGGTGTCGGTGCATCAGAGAAAACTGAAACCCACAGTGCCACAAAATACATAGCATGTTACTGGGAAAAACTTCTTTATAATCTTTCAAGAAATCTGTTCACAGCCTGAAAAGTTAAGTGGATGACCTTTATCTTTGCTTGTTGACTGTATACCATGCACAGAGATTATTGGTCTGTCTCGTATTTGTTACTTTTTTTTATAGAAGAGCTCTATATTATAACTAGTAACAGATATGTCAACATCCATAATGTTTCATTCAAAGGCATCTCATTACAGTCTTTGACTGAAAAGATTGTGTCATTTTGATCTGAAAACTATATATGCACTTGTTTAAATTTATTCACAGCTTATTTTCAGTGGAGATAAGATATCAGGGTTCAGTTGTAAAAGTGCTAATCTCTAATTGTTCACTGAAATCAGTGCTAGTTATCAAGTAGTAGCAGGTACTTTTACTGTAGAACCATGTAAATAATAAAATAGCAATTTTCTAAAAGATAACTCAGGAAGATCACAAGGGGGAAAAAAAAGAAAGATCATAATATCAGCTTGCCTGAAAATTAATTGTGAATTCAATGTCTCGGCCACCTACACAAAGTAGTGTAAAGGCTTTAATAGTCGAAAGGTTAGAGAAAACCAAATAAAGAGCATTAATATTTAACAAAGCTACAAAACAAACTAAATGAAGAGATCATTATCAATTGTGAAAATTACAGCCTTCCTGCAAATTATGCATAAATGTATAGAGGAATGATTGAGGCTAGAAACTTGGAACGATTAGATAAACCTTGGTGTACTGCTCTATTGGCAGACAAAAATTATTCCATTTTTGGCATGTTTGAATAAAAAAATCAGTAGGACCAGCAATATTAACATGTGTTTTACGGTAAACCACTGCCTACAATAAGACCCCACAATAATGACAACTGAATCTATGAATGAAATACCTTAGTGTGACACATCACTTTCAGAGTTAGAAGAAGTGTTGAATCTTTCACAAACTACTAAAGTGTGCTAACTCTAGGTTGGGGTTCTCAATTCACATTACAATTTTTAAAAAAATTCTTCTATACTGTTACTTTGCAAAACCACTCACTTTTGTCTCTCTGCTTCCTGGAGTGCATTCATGGGAGTTTTTCAGAACGGATGAAAGGATTAATGGGATACAGTGAGTAATTTTTCTGAATTGGAAAATGGAGCAGGACTTTAGCAATCCACTAAAGAAATACTTCTGATTTCTATTTATTGAGAGAGAATATTGCACAATTATGTAAAAGAGATGTATCAGAATAAGTAGTGACACTGACTACACTGACAAATTAAGGCCACAAAAAAGACTTGAATTTCTTGAGGAAGGAGCAATATCTATTGGTTGTTGATATTTATTGCTGTTCCTTTTATATCTTGCAGATAAGAGATAAGGCCAATAAAAAGAATATCATGTGGTGGTCTCTGCAGACTTATAAAAATGCTTAAAGATTTTTTTAATGCTGTTTGCGATGTGGCTTTTCAGTGCATGTATTAAAAAAAAATCGAATCAGTACACAAAAAGAAATTAAACTAAGCAGTGCAAGTGCTCTTCTGATGCTACCATCTTCTTGGGTAGTTTTTCATAATATTCTGTGATTCCAAAAACTGTGAAGACCTCTATTTTAAACTTTATTAAACATCCCTAAACTAACAATGGCTAAGTGACTGGTTCAGAAGGACTAAGGTAGACATTCTGGAAAAAGACTTACAGAACTCTTAAGGTTTATGATTTGAATTCATATCAACAACTGTCAGATTACTGCACAGGATAAAAGAAGACAAAACTCCACATTGGGATGTATGAGCAGGAAAATAGATTTCTATAAACAATGTAAAGTAAACCTTCCTTTCTTTTTAACACCGAAAAGACTTTAGTTGATGCATCGTATCCAGTTTTGGATATTGCTTCAAACTCAGTATCTAGTAACGGGAGGGAAGACAGAATCTTAGACTAAAGAGTCAATGTGTATAGAGAAAAAAGAATGAAGTGATGTAGTAAAAAAAAATAGAAAAAAATAAAACCAGAAAAGTTTTGATTATATGACTGGAAAAAATTATCCTCTTTTTTCTTCTTGCCATCATTGGCTGTGGTGATGGTTAGTGTGAGTTGAGTGTCTAGTCTGTGTTATCTGCTTCTTGGTGATAGGCATTGCTGAAACAGTGATCTTAATTGTTCTTTTTTTATAATTTTTAATTCATGGTTTGGTTTGCTTGTGCTTTTGGCAAGCCAGACTTGAATACTAACGCTTTACACTTATTTAGCACTTTATTTTTATTTGGGCTATATTTTTTTTCAACTGTAGTGATATGTGCTGGGTAGTACCAGTACATATTTAAAGACCTTTGGTGCAAGTGAGAGGTCAATCGATTGCAGTTTTGTTACATATTAATAGTATCTATGTTGTTCAGAAATATATCAGATATTAAGCATGATATTTATAAGTAATACCTAAAAGATTTTACTGGAAATAGCTTCATTTCAATATTAGTACTTTTGAAATCTAATTAGCCAGTTATTCCTCCAAGCATGAGTTCGTGAGCTTTCCCATTTTCCTCTCTTGACAAGGCAGCTGCCAAAGAGATTTCTTTTTCCGCCTGTTGTAGTGGCTTAGGTTAATAGTTTGACCAAACTTGTCAGACTGATATGATACTCAGCATTTTCAGCTGCTATTTTTTCTGCTAAATTTCCAGTGTTACAAGAATACTGTTTACTCAAAAAGCACATGTTTACTATGCAAATACTCCACAATACCAATATCATTAGCATAAATTGGAGGGTTAGGTACCTTTCAGAAAAAAATCCTAGGATGATCAGAGGTGTTCAGGAAGGACGAATTGAGGCAACAGCCTCACTAAAAAGATCACTGTAATTCAAGCAGAAGAAGCCGTTTCTGGCAGCTCATGGCAGTGGCAGCAAACTATACAAACCATGGCTTGAAGTTTGAATTGTGTAGCATTGTGTAGTACTGTGTAGTATTCTGTAGTAAGTTGTATTACTTTCCTAAGAAAAATTCAGTTACAATAGTAACATGGTACTGGAAAAATTCAGTACTTTCTCGTAATTTAGTCCTTATATTCAATGGGGAATTTTCCTTGTTGCAACTCCAAACTGTTGCGTCTCATCCTTTCACTGGGCACCCCAAAGAAGAGCACGTCTCCATCTTCTATATTAATCCCTTCCCATGAAACACTGCTTCAGATTATCTTTTTGCTGCCTCTTCTCTAATTTCCTCTTCTTCCTCACATGGGTCATGTCCTTCTGTCCCCAAGCATCTTAATGTTCTTTTGCTGGAGTCATTCATTTGAGTTTGTCAGTATTCATGGGCTTGGGGTTGGGGTTTTTTTGATAATTCCTTTTTAGTAGTCTTTGGAAATACTATTCCTCTCAACTAATTTTGTCTGTGTAAAATTAGGCAAGAGGTCAGGACAGCTTTCTTCAGAATCAATGAAAGAAGAATGATTCATCCTATCTGAAGAGATGTCTATCCTACTTTACAATCTTTTTTTTTTTTAATCCAGCCCTCAATGCTATCTCATCTTTTAAATCTGGATTTGATAAACCATTCTAATCCCCTTCTTGTCAACATTTTTGCTAATTTTGTTTCACTATCCTGCTCCTGCTATTTTCTTCAGCTGTTAATAAAAATTTCTGATAAGACTAGTCCAAAACATGGACTTGAACACACTGCTAGTACTTTTTCTCCTGTCTGACACTTCCTTTTCATATAGCCAAATCATTAGGGAATTTAGATCTGTTGACTTCCGAATTTTTTCAGTGTATTATCTGCTGTGGATCTTTAAATTCCTTACCTTTCAATCATCACACAGTTAATGTAAATCTAAGATGCAGTGATTTGCAAAATTATATGTATTATTCTGTTCAGTCATAACTGAATTTGTCTCCTAGATGAAGGATATGGTTAGAATTACTCTGGAGTCTTCCACTGAGAGGTCTTTTTCAATGAAAAAGGTACTATTTTATGAACATTTTATAATCTTGTACTTAATTCAGTAAAATGTAGAAAAGGAAATAGCTCACAACTTCAGGATTATTTTTTCTTAAAATACAAAAGACACTACTACTGGTGCTGCTACCACCTGTATCAGAATAGACAATTTTTCAAGAATTACCTCCTGAGATGTAGGGCAGTTAAATCTGTCAAATTTTTATTCATTATTTCTCAACGTCTCAAAACCCCCAGTTGCAAGAAAAAGATGACATCCCACAAATTCTTACTATTGTCAAAAAGAAAAAAAAATTACTTTTAAAAAGAAAATACAAGCATTCACATAGAACAGAAAAAAAAAACTTCCCAAGTACACATATCCAGAGACAAGTCATGGTGTCTCTTTCTCTTACCAACGAGTCAAAAAGGAGCAGCCAAAAATGAAACGTAGCCATAAAGAACATATTAAAATTGCTTTAGATATCCTAAATAGAATAAATGTTCCATGAGAATCTGTATTCTCATACCACTTGTTCTTGTTTTTAATATGAGAACAAACACAAACCCACTTACAGAATAGACACTAATATGGAAGGAAAAGTTGCTTGATACATAGAATTTCATCATTAAATGATACATCCCAGATCAAATGACACAGATAACACAAAAGCTTTTAATACTACCAAACATATGGAAATGAAAAGATGAAAGTGCTTTTACTCTGAAGTGTTGAATAACACCGTTCCATCAACAAATCAATAAAAGATAGGTTTTGTGTTTGGCCATCAGGTAACAATAAAACTGCAGCTACAGATCTCTAGCAGATAAGGCTGAAACAACTTCATTAGGTTATTGAGTCCATCTACCTCTCTCACACCATGATCAAATACAGGTTTGTAAGGAAAAGAGGGTGAATAATGACAGATTGCAAACACTAGAGTCTGCTAGTAAGGAAATGTAATGTAATAACACGCCACCATCCCAGCCCCCACCCTCCCCAGCATTAAAATAAGTGATAGCTAACTGAAGAGAAAAAGAACAGAGAGAGAAGGGAAATCGAATCTTTTCACTGTAGCATGGAATTATGGGAATTGCAAAGTGGTTGGTAGAAAAAGAAACAAAATCCACATCAAAGAAGTTTGTGGTATGCTTTTTTTTTTTTTTAATAAAATGTATAAAAAAACCATAAAGGAGCATAAATGGATAGAAAATAGAAGAGAAAGAAGCTCCTTCTTCTTTGTATTCCTCTTGATTCTTCTACTTGTTATTTTGCTTCTTTTTTACCATTATTAGGGCAATACTTCACTAAGTATCCCCTCCATTCCTCTTTTGTTTTCTCTTTCCTTATAAATTTGTATTTTGAGCTACCAGGCTCATTTTGGTTTAGTTGTTTGAAACAGGGACTCTGCATTCACACTGGTAATTGACCTCTGAGCAAACTTTACTTCTCTAAACCATGATGGTTTTGTTAACAGCAATGGTAAGAAAGGCAGCATTCATAGTTGGTTTGTGTTCCATCTTCCTGGCTGGCATTTGCCTTTTTATTCTAATTCACTAGAAGAGAGAATTGCCATTAATCTTAGACAGTTTTCTCACTTGCCTTTCTCATCCCTGTCTCATCTCAGACCAGGCAACTTTTTTTTTTGTGAGGGGTATTTCAAAAAGACAAACTTTAGTCATGGAGGTTAATCTGTCTAGTTTTCTTTTATAGTCATTGGAGAGAAATAGGCTGGTTTAGATATTGATTCAATTTAGGAGCTGAATGCTGAAGAATGGTTTACTCCTTATTTGCTACATGCAGCTTAATAGAATGCGGAACCTAAAATAGACATAAAAAAAATTCCCACCAAAAATGGATTCTTTTCATTCAGTTCAGTACTCAGTAGTTTCTACCAACTTCTTCCCTGAGAATTGCTGGGAGAGTCTCTCCGGTCAGTAAATTTCTCTTGGTGTTAACTAAGGCTAAATAACTAAGGCTACATTCTTTTCCTTCCCATGGCTTCTTTCTTCCTTCTCTCTGTTCAGTAATCAGTCTTCACTCCCATGGTCTCAGTGGTTCTTTTGCTTTTTGTATTTGTTCTGTCATCCATGCTTTTTAGCTATTTCATACTTCTCTTACTCATTTTCCTACCACCTGTTACTTGGGGAGGTAGGAAATCCCCGTATGAACACCTTGTCAGGGGAATAGCTAAGTATTACTGTAGCCCACAGCATGATTGTTCCACAGACATGGAATCTTCCACAACGGTTTGGTCTTAAAACCTTTCTCTGGCCACAAAGGTCGTCAGAGACTCGGGAAGCTCTTTCACCAAAGCCATCTTATTCCATATTAAAATAACAACAATTTGAACAAGTTGGCACTTTTATGAGAAAAAGATGAGCTTTACTAACCGTTCTACAAAAATGTGAGCCAGTGACAATAAAAATATTATCCAAATACAAAGAAATTCTAAGCAATGGGTTTAACTAAAACTCCTATTGAAATTAATGAGAAAAATTGGAAATGAGCCAGGTTCTGAATGGGTTAAGAGGGAAAACATAAAATTAAAACGTTCTCCCGCAATAGCAATTCCTTCAGTATTGACTTCCTCCATCCTTGACATTGTCATACCTGCCCCCTCCTTTTCTTCTTGTAGGTACTTATGGGCAGCTTGTGGATGTCAGAACCCTGCAGACCACCTGAGTGTGAAGGTGGTATCAAATACTGTGTTAAAGGTGAACAGAAATAAAACTGTCAGCTGTGTTCAGATATTCAAGGTCCTGTATCATCTGGCCGCGTGTGGGTAACTAAGGGCAGCTCCAGGCAGCTCTCACAAGAGCATCTGCGGGAGTAAGCAAGATGCAATAGCATAACAGATAACGCAGAGCACCACCACTTCCCTGCAGAGATCTTATACATTTTATAGGAGAATTTGCCTAATGTTCACCTCGCTTCAGGTGACTAGTCAACACCCATTGCTTGGGGTTAATGTATAAATATTGCAATACAATTTTAAGAGAAAGTTTACTGAAATTAAAAGTATGAGCAAAAAAAAGACTGCATACATCCTTTGGAAGAAGCACTTTGAATGAGAACATTTTAAGCTAGCAAAATATGACTCACCTAAACACAGTTGTTAGGGCAAGTCATCCATAAGAAACAATTTGTTCCAAACTAAAAATGATATTACTATAGATAATCTAAGTGATAATCATAAACCCTGAAATGATGTATTATATATGTAAGGATTAAAGGACAAGAGAACAAGATAGAATTTTCTGATAGGAGGAGTTCAAGCATCAAATTATGCATCCTAGGGCAAACTTCTACTGAAGTGACTTAAAATATAGGCACAGGAGGCTCAGAAAAAAAGATGAAATATCTCTTAATTAAGATATATTTCTAAACTTACTTTTAGGATGTGATATTTCAGGCTGAAGCTACCAAAATTTGTTCACTACTAAATTTAACAGGACATTGTTCTGCATCGTTACTTCTGAATTTGTTGAAGATCTACTGATCAGAGGGCATATTGATAAGGTGTCACCATAAAGAGAGCAATTTGAGGGTAATCATTAAAATCTGTATGTGTACCAGTAACTTGAGGTAGATGACAATGAGAATTCAGTATAGTAAACTACACTATATACTGCAACAGGATATGTATGAAGCAAGGATATTCTGAAAAATAATGATAACCTGACATTTCAACAAATAATTTTTGCTCTAAAAGTTAAGAAAAAGATTCTGGTTATAAAAGTCACTGTACTCTGAGATTCACTAACTGTGATACCAGAGAAATACAACGGCTAGTGAATGCTAGCGTGGCAAAATAAAGATATAAAAGATGTGGTAGTTAAATATTGTTAGCATGGGAACAATATCAGCAAAGATACAAAATTAAGGGCTTCAGCATGCACTACCAACAGTGCCAATTTTCATCAATAAATACTAAGTGGGCAGCTTTCTTAAGGATTCTGGATCTCTGCCATGGTATATGGTCCTTATTAGAGGATAAGAAAGAAACTGCACCACTGTTTTGCCCTTCAGCCCCGGCTATCTGCACTGTAAATGGATCCACTGATGAAAATCTGTGTCTCTGTGTCTTGATTGCCTGCATCAGACATTCTTGTGTGTGCTGTGCCTTCCCCCTTCCTTTTACAGCCTACTCCTGCTATCCATAGGAATAATATTTAAAATGAAGCACAGAACTACACAGGCCACATCTTCCAGAAGGTTTTGAATACAGCAAAATACGTACAAAGGAGATGACAAGTGATATAATGAAGGAAAATATGAGTATATTATACTTAATACAATAAGTGTAGAGTTAGCCCAAAGCATTCACATAATTCTCAAACATTTCCAGAATTGGCCATTATTTTATATTAGTAGCAGTAGCCACTTCTTTTAAGTGCCATTTGAAACTATCAAAATTAGTTATCTGCAAAAGACTTTTTTTAAAAGTTAAATTTAGATAAAATGAACTGTATGACCCACTGAAATACCCACTAGATTTCTTTCTTTTTTCGGACAAACAAGCTAGGCAGCGATCCTGACAGGAGGCTCAAGTACTAAGTGATATATACTGTACTAAACTTCAAGTGTGATGGGTAGAAATAATAAACAGACATCAAAGGTTTGCGTAGAAAAAAAGAATGTCATAGCTCTTGGGAGTAAAACATAGGAGCAGAAAGTTGATATAGTGAGCTTTGTGCAGATAGTCTAAAACTGTCAAAGTCTGACCCCTTTAAAATAGACTTGTCAGAACAATTAACTTCAGGAAAAAAAAAAAAAAGCGAAGTCATAATGAGGTGACAGTGAAGGAAAATCCTTCCTTCAGTTTTGAAACAGGACACATTATTTTATCAAGTGAAAAGAGTCCTAGGGACATATTTATAATATGGATAACATACAATAACACTCTGAGAAGATGCTTTAAGCTGAAAATATACATAGTTTGGAAAGACACAGAAAGTGAAGGAAAGGTCTCATTTGATTGCTCCAAAAGCTTTTGGTTTTGGAACTACTTCATTAGTTGTTCTTCCTTAAGTACAGAATTTTTTGTCCTAGAGCTCTAACAATCACTTCCAGCCAAATTCCAAACAAGCTGGAGATCCCCTGCATTTCATCTGCCAGAATGAATTGCTTAAAATGAGACAATATACAATATTTTCACTTTCTTTTGATTTGAACTATTTAAATAACCCATCCTATTCTCCTAACTCTAGATCTGCCTACAATTTGCAATGTACTTGAATTCATAGAATCATAGAATAGTTTGGGTTGGAAGGGACCTTTAAAGGTCATCTAGTCCAAGCCCCTGCAATAAGCAGGGACACCTTCAACTAGATCAGGTTGCTCAGACCCCATCCAACCTGACCGTCAGTGTTCCCAGGGATGGGGCATCTATCACCTCTCTGGGCAACCTGTGCCAGCGTAAAAAATTTCTTCCTTTTATCTTAGCCTAAATATACTCTCTTTTAGTTTAAAACCATTACCTCTTGTCCTGTCACCATAAGTCCTGCTAAAATGTCTGTCCCTGCATTTCTTATAAGCCCCCTTTAAGCACTGAAAGGCTGCAATAAGGTCTCTCTGGAGCCTTCTCTTCTCCAGGCTGAACGACCTCAACTCTCTAAGCCTGTCCTCACAGAAGAGCTGTTCCATCCCTCTGAATTCCAGAGAATCTTTTTAGTTTGGAATTTTGTCCTTATTTTGCAAATGGGAAACTAAGACATGGGAAAATTAAGGCATCTACCTTCTAATATTTTGGTTCTGTCTGATTTACTGAGAACGTAAATGTAGGTAAACAAAATTAAGCTCAAATCTTGGAAAACCACAGAAAAGTCAGCTTTAAAGTATGGCTTATGAAATGACATATAAAAAATGTGAGTTTTTCTTAAACTTAGGTTGTTCTATTGGAAGAACAATACAGCAGCTCACATGTCATCCATGAAGTTCCTGGAATGCCTAGAGGACTGCTTCCTCATACAAATGTTAGATGTGAAATCCAGGAATGTGGCACTGCTGGATTTGTTACTCACAAACCAAGAAAACCTGCTTTGCACTAACCTCTCGGCTAGTGATAGCTTTGGCTGCAGTGATTACAATATTGTGGACTTTGGGATCCTGCTGAGCATGCTGAAAGGTAGAGCTTGTCCAGCAGACAGGCTGGAGAGGGTCCAGAGAAGGGCCACCAAGATGATCAAAGGACTGGGAAGCCTGCCAGTCCTTTCCTCAGGAAAGACTGAGAACTGGGTTTGTTCAGCCTTCAGAAAAGAAGGCTTTAGGGAGACTTTATCACCATGTTCCAGTATTTAAAGGGTGGCTACAAAGAATCTGGAGGCTCCCTTTTTACAAGGAGTCACATGGAAAAGATGCAGGATAATGAGTCCAAGCTATTCCTCGGGACATTCCGATGGGGCACAAGAGGAACATTTTTCACAATGAAAACAATCAGCCACTGGAATAATCTCCCTGGGGAAGTGGTGGATTCTCCATCATTGGAAACTTTCAGGATTCAGCTGAATGATCTATTCCAGACCATGCTTTTGCCAAGAAAGATTGGACCAGATGACCCTTGAAGTCCCTTCCAAACTGAATTCTATGATTCTATGAAAGTCTTTAATTACATGACTTATTTTATTTCATTAATCCAAAAGGGTATTTCTCTCAATAAAAAATACAAAGAACAGTCAGATCCCAGATCACTAATGGGAATGACTTCAATCATTAGTATGTTAGCATTTATTTTGGACTGAGCAATAAAAAAAAGCCAGACAGTCCAGCCTGTGGAAAACAGATAGTGGAAATCCGCAAAGCCATGTTAAGTATTCAAAATTTTACTGCATGCCATAAGCCACATTTGAAGCTTCAAACATTCCCAGAATAAAGTTCTACGCACAAATCTTTAGTCTTCCTTACAGAAGGAACACCGAGCACTATATAAACTGTTTGTTAAATACAGTTATGTTTGGACAGTATTGTATTTTTTTAGATACCTCCCTATTGCTGCAAAGGACAAACATGATGTTCGTACTAAAATCTGATCTATTCAAATATTTGCTAGCATATTTGCTGTTGCCTTGAGGCCTTTGCTTAAAGTGGTGCCACCAAAAAGGCTAGAGTAGGTTTTTTTCAGCTGGCAATACTACCGTAATCCAATTTGTAAAAACGGTAAAAGAAAGCTTCAGAAATAATAGATTTATTTCCCCCCTCAGGCAATTTTTGTGTGTTGCAGGGCTTCTAAGCCACTTGTTATCATTCCATTTCCATTTCCACTGGCTTCATTTCACTGGTTTTTGTGGAGGTGCTCTGATATTGCAATAAAAGGTGAGCCTGTAAAACCTAGGGAGTGGGAAGTATGGGTGATTTTTCAGTTATTAGCAGCTGGCCCATGAAGAGAAAAAGATCCCTCTTCACAGACTTTTTCCTCTCTAAATTTCCTTTGGTAGAGGCATAAAATACCATTTGTGTTCCTCTGATAGGGTTTTGAGGTTTTGGGTAGTTGGGTTTTTTTTGTTTTGGTTTTTTTTTCAGATGAAGAGTTCTGTATGGTTTTCATTTCCAAACAACCCACAGGTGAGAGCACAAATCTCATCTACAGCATTATGAATGATTTATAACGGATTCATAAAACAAAGTTTCAAATAAAATGCATCCTCATTTATTCTGAATTTGAATCAACTCCTCGTTGCTGTAATGTTGTTCCCAACCTGACACAGATATTCCTCTAAAGCCTTATGACATAGGAAACGCAAGCTCGCTTCACAACTGCAGTTATGCAAAATAGCAGATCATTGTATACACTGTTGAGGATTAATGTGATATACCCGCCGAAAAGATGATTCAACGTGACATGACATTCATATGTGACAGTAAAGAGGCAAAAAACTCCCATAATGAAGCTTAAACTGACTAATGCAAATGTTTTCTAAGATTATAGCTTAAGCTGCTTGACAAGGTACAGGTGGCAATATCTTTGGGAGATCTTAGTTTTGCTGACTCAATTCCTGATCTTTTCTTTAATTAAAGAAGGTTAAATCTCACCTGCCATCTATTACTAACAATGGTCTTGCCACTATATGTTGTGTTATTAAACTCATCATATTGTTGTTATTAGTTACCTAACAGATATAGGGATAGAGGTAACATGCCTGATGAAATAATTCAGCCTATAAAACCTGTTTACATAACTTTCTAAAAATAGGATTTCTTTGGAATATAATAGTTAATTAATTGAATCAAATCACATTTTAATTTGCATCTGTGTAATTTTACTTCTGCTAGGTCCACCTGGGCTCATACTAGTACACCTGAGAGGTGCCTTTGGTCTGAACATCTGTGTAACGTTAGAAGGCAGAAAAGTAGTCTGCTTATATAATTGTTAACCTGGAATGTATGATCTGACTTAAAGTTTCAGTTGTTTTTTCTCAAGCAAAAAGAGTCATTAACTTTATAGTAACTGAAATAACCTCTTTCTCTTAAAGGTAAAACAGTGTTTTATCACCCTGGCAATAATGGTTTATGGTACGACTTTATTTTTTGCACTCTTTATACCACTACCTTCACTTTTATCAAATATTAGCTGATGCTGTCTTTCAAGGTTGTTTAGCACAGAAGCATATGCAACTATTTCCATACGTGGCTGCATTTTGTGTACAATGCATTGAAATTGTAAGAAAATACATAGTATAAGGATGTACAGAGAAGGTCTGCCAGGAAAAGAAGCAGCTTCACCTGGCCATAGTGCAGTGCCATGGCCTACCCGTTCATGTAGTTGGCAGCCACCATGCTTAGTGACTGCCACGCATTTTAGACATAAACTGCCTTTTTTCTTCTGTACCTTGTGCCCCATTGTCACCTAGGACTGTGGGGAAGTACTGAGATTTCTCATCATGCCTGATGAGAAATTTTCCTCTCGGCATGAGTTAAATAACTAACAAACCCCACTAGGCTCATCCACCGGCAGCGAGTGCTCTGGGAATTGCCCTCTCTCAGATCTGCCAAGCGATCCCACCATGCTGGAGCTGCCAGAGTCTACTGGCTGCCCAGACGTGCCAGGCCTTTGCCAGTGGCTGCAGCCCCTTGGGAAGCCCTCAGCGCTACTGCTTTCCTGGGACCTGTCTCTGCTTCCATCCCCTTCATGGCTGTGTGTTGCTTTGGTGCTGGCCAACTCGTCTCACATTTTCCTGCTCCCTTACTGATGCTCAGTAACCACGGTCACAGGCTACCACTTTGCAGCATCAGGGTTTCCTCCAGCAGGTGTGAGTCTTGCCACCATGGCTGTTTGGTAGCAGCTAGAGAAACCAGCTGCTTTTTCTGAAGGTTAAATATGTCAAAATCATTAAGCTTGCAGCTTCTTTCCACTTAGCGACTGAGCTTTGTTTATAAGGGGTTTTCTGGACTTCAGTCTGGGGGCTTTTTGCTTTGATTGCTTCCATCCTTCCCTTACTAACAAAATGTTCATTTTATAATTCCTGCAATTAATTCCTAGTTAAACTAAAGCCACGGGAAACATCAGGAAGTTTTCACATTACCTTACCATACAAAAAATGTATATACATTTAGCTGTGGGAAAGGCTTGAATTAACAATCTTTTTCTTGCCTATTAAGAGCTGGTTATTAATTTGAGATGATGAATCTTAAATTACATGAGAAATGTGAGCCTTTTGTATGCTGCTAATAGTCGTGCCCCTCCAATGAAGTGCACACACCTCAACTGTCTCTAGTTAGCAGGATGGAGGAGCACCTGAAATTAATTAAACAAACAATGAATGAGGAGCAGGTGAGGGGTCTGCAGGAGTGTCTTGGGGTGTGGTGGGCTATGGGAGACAGCTGGTGGAAGATGTCTTGTGGGGGTTTGATGAGAGAGCTCTGAAATTAGTGTTCTAGGGAAAAGGAGGGTGGAAAGCTGGGGACTGGAAGAGCGGTGCTGTGGGGAGGGTGGTGTTGTGGGTCTATTACTGGGAAGAAGCTGAAGATGGAGGAGTCTGAACCTGGAGAGAGCAGCCCTTGGCACTGCTGCGGTAAGAAGTGTGAGAACTAAGGGGTTTTAACGAATATTTCTTTTTTCTTAAGAAATTGCATGGCGCTTGTCAATGTGGGGAGGTGTTGCTGTGTGTTTTCTTTATGCTGTAGTCATGGGGAAGCAAAGGGTAATTCCTGTGCGGAGGACTGGGTGTGCTCTCTAAGCTGGGGCTCTGCCCTTTGCAGTGCTACTTCTGCAGGATTTAAGGTAACAGTCAGTGTTACCTTAAACTCGAGAAAAGTCATCAAGGTAGAGCCTCTGAATAAAAAAATTGTTCTATATGTTTTCCCTTTTCCTGTGACTTAAAGGAAAAAATTGAAGCTGGGGGTAGTGGGATTAAATACATATGTATATTTAACCTATCTTCTGTGATAGAAAATCAGTTCTAAATTATAGATTTTGCACTAATCTCATAGTAGCTCCTCGTTCCTTTATGTATGAGATGGTATCTGAGTCAGGTTTTAAATCTTCACTTCCTCTTGGCAACAGAACGGATGTAAATTCTTAAGATAAGCCTTCTGTGGTTTCACACGTGGCAGGTAACAGCCTGGTTTGCTGGAACAGATACGCGGGTCTCCTGGATTTATGTACCATTAAGTGTCTCAACCTGTGGGTGACTTTTCTTATTGCTGATAACAAGTATGGATGGGAGTTGCCCCCCATGGTTGGCATCTTATAATGGTATACAAGACAGGGGAAATCCCGATATAAGTTTTTGAATACTGTGCTCTTCTGGCTTCTGCAGACTGTTTAATGAAGCAGATAAGCCTGTGAAGGCATAACCTGGAACAGTGGCTGTGGCTAGCTTTCTTTGTGTTTTTTGTTGTTTGCGTTTTGTTTTGTTTTTTTCTCTTGGTAAGCTTTTTTACTGTCTCTGGCATTTGCAAAAGTGAACATTGCTCTAGAACAGCAGTTTATGGTAGTGGATGGGAGAGATGAAAATTGTCCAAGATTTGGGAAATAATACTGCAAAAATCACTTTACAGATATTTCTCTGTGATTATACGTTGTTGGTGGCTACTGTTTGCAGGACTAAAAACTTGTGCAAGAATAGTTATATATATCATATATTCTTATTTTGGTGTGTGAAATTTCACTATAAAACTCACTACTTATTAATCTTAAATTGCATCTCACACAGTAAAAATATATTTTATTTCCAAAATAAGCACTGGGGATGGCAGGGGTGGCGGGGAGAATACCCAGTTAATCATAGGCTGGAAATCAATCCTGTGGAAATGTTTGAGCCTTGAGACTGCCTTTACTTGCATGTTTTCTAATTATACAGATAAATACTTATTGGACTCTTCTGAATTACCAATCTCTGGTTTGTACTGAAATTGATCTATAAGAGAAAGTTTGAACTGAACCCTTACAACTCCTGTGTTACCCTTTGAGAGAAGTTCTATTTTTAAATAATTGGTCTTTAGGAAAAGAAAAAAAATATTAAATACATATAAAAAGGTTTTCTGAGTCGCTGTAATCTTGTCTGTTCATTGTCAGCTTCCAACTCTGAAGGCAATGTCTAAAATGCTGTGATTGGAGAGGACTTAAATTACATGACTGAAGTCCTGTCCATGCTCATACACAGCTAAGACTCCTTTGCTCTTAACTGTGCTGTTCTCTGAGATGCTCCCAGCTGGCTGGCACCAACTGTTTGGAAGGTTAGCCTGTTGTAACTGTTGCCTTCGGTTAGAGATGCACCGGTTTAGTCTTCCAGATTCACAACCAGGAAGATGATTAATAATTTTTTATTTCTTTGTGCTTGACGGAGCTTTAAAACAGCAGCTCTCGGTCTCCCCTTTATTGGTAGAAGGGGACTTCAGAACTTGTGTGGCTTCATAAAAGGTCACGTTATGAATATATACCCTGGAATCATGTTTATTCTCATAGTGCTGCTGCTGTTTTCTGTGGCACAACTGGCTTTATCACTGTCTTGTAATTTACTGCAGTAGTTTCTCTTCTGTCCAGATATGTTCAGGTAGATTAAACTAATTCAAATTACTAAGATACCATACTAGTGATTTGACTTTTTAATACCTAAAATTGAGGTGCAGTTGAACAAAACGGTGCTTTTGTAAGTGTTCTCTGCTTGTACTGTTGATGCTGTGGGGGGTGCCGGTGCCCGGGGGCTGCGGGGCGGCCTCTGTGAGGAGAGGCCAGGACCGGCCTGTGCCGGACATGGCTACCTCCTGCCGCCTCTGACCGATGGGGCATATCTGAGCCCCGCAACTCCGGGGGAATAGATGTAAGAAAGGAGAGGAAAAATAATGGAGAGGAGGGGGGAATAAAAATGAAACAGCTCTGAGCACCAAGGTGAGAGGAGAGGGAGGAGGCGCGGCAGGCACCGCAGCAGAGGTTTCCCTGCGGCCCATGGTGGAGCAGCTGTGGAGGGGCCATGCCGGAGCAGGGTAAATGTGTGAGGAGGAGGAAGGAGCAGCAGAGAGAAGCTGTTACGGGCTGACCCCGTTCCCCAACCGCTGCACCGCTGGAGGGGAGAGGTAGAGGAGTTGGGAATGAAGGAGTGAAGATGAGCCTGGGAAGAAGGGAGGAGGGTCTTGCTTTAATCTTTTTCCATTATCCAAACATATTTTAATTGGCAATAAATTGAACTCATTTTCTCCAAGCCAAGTCTGTTTTGCCTGTGATAAGTTACCTGCTTGTCTTTATCTAGACCCAGGAAGATTACCATCTTATTTTCTCCACCCTCCCCCTCTTACTGAAGAGGGTCAGTGAGAGAGTGGCTGGGTGGGGATCTGGCAGCTGGCTAAGGTCAACCTGTCCCAAAGGCATCAATGAAATTGGGAATAAATGCCAGGAATCCATAGAGTCATATCTTGATTTCTTTTTCTTCAGAATCCTAATAGCATATACGTGTTATTAACTGTTGGTGATGTTGGATGCCTAAAACACAGAGGAGTTTTACCAGATTTTTATTGACAATACAGTTCTAGGATAATTTCCAGTTAAGCCAAATATGAGATACTAAGTACAACACACTGAAAATGTTCAAAAGGTGGTATTTGAGTTCTGTGATCCCGTAAGGTATTTCTGGAGAACTGCAATGGATAGCCTAAAGCTTTAGTCGTTAAGAGACTTCAGCTTGCCTCACGTTCTGATCTGTGGTTGATCAGCATGATCTTTGAGGTTGTACCTGCTGATACCAAATGAAAACACAAAGTTATGGTGAGTTTGATATGGAATGAGCTCCTCTACATCAAATGACAATTTTAACAATGGTATGTAAAACCTGGAAGGATATGACACTGATGGCAGGCAGCTCTTTGATATTTCATATAGCAGTTAATGACCTATATTCCTTAATATTAAATTTAGAGAAATGTTACATTTGTTTCTTTTACAGATTTTGAGGGTAGGGAAATAATCTCAGATTTTACCATTTGCTATTATTTGCCTAACATTGCTTTGGGGATAATTCATTGAAATTTAGGTTTATACTTTACCTTGTTATTAATAACATTGATCCTTTTGGCTGATAGCTTTTGCAAGAGACATCTGTTAGCTAATTTCAGGCAGGAATGTTTTATCTTAGCCAAATGGATTCTGGCTACTTCCTCTGAGAATATTTCTGGGAACAAGCTGTACAGTTGTATGAGCAGAGCTCAGATGTAGATATATGTGTGCGTGTGTGTATATATATATATATGTGTGTGTATGTCAGGCACAATTCTAAAAATATTTAACAGGTCTGATTTTCCTTCTAATTATAATAATGTGTCTTCATAGATATCATTGGACTAATTTGAAAAAAGATTCAGTCCCTATGGGTGCAGAGTCCTCATCTTGCTCTAAGATGTGGTTTGGGGTTTTTTTTTTTCCCCTCTTAAATTTCCCAAATAAACTTGTTAAACCTTGACAAAATTTTGTCCCACGTGGTAACATGCACACATCACTCTGTACAGTAGGCAGCTGTATGAATAAATAAGCTGGCAAATAAAATGGCAAGAATACTTCTATTTTTCTGTTGCATCTGCACATTGGTTTTTTCTTTCTTTTTGTAATTGTGAAATCAGCACATACTTGAAGTGGTCTGATCATTCGAGACTGTTCATGCTGGATAGCTGTTAATGATAGAGCTATTCTGGAAAGCTTTATTTGACCATTTCAACGATGAGGGCAGTGCAAAACATTTATTTAAATAAAAATACAAAAAAAAATCTAGTGACTCTGGGAACAAGAATGTAATGGTTCTTATTGGAGGGAAGAGAATTTGAGCTGTTCTTGTTTCAAGGATCTTTGAAACACCTGTGAAGATCAGTTCAGCTGTAAATGTTTTCTTGAAGGCCTATCAGCTTCAACATGAACAGCTGGGACTTGTTAAAATTTCTTAACTACACTCAGCAAAGGTTCAATCTCTAATAAACTTATAGAAATAGTCTAAAACTTAAGTTGATCCAATTCTACTTATGTATTTCCTCAGAAACTGCTAAGTATTCTCATTTTGCTTGAAGCAGATGCTTATGGTAGGGACTGTGCCTATGCCTGCCTTATGGGTCATGGGTTCATTGAATATCTTGGGTGAGAAGATACTATGGTTGTCTGATCTTGTCTCCTGCTGACATTGGAGCCAAATTTGAAGATAGATGATGCTGTTTAGGGTTCTGTCAAGTTACCAATATCTCCAAGGATGGAGGTACCAGCTCCTCTCTGGGCAACGAGTCCGGTATTTGACCACTATCGGGGTTTTTTTTTCTAAAACAAAACCGAAATTTCTCTTGTTGCACCTTGCCTGTTGCTTCCCATCCTATGTGCACTTCCCAGAAGAACCTAGCTCTGTCTCCTTCTGTACCACTCCAATAGGCAGGTAAAGACAGCAGTGAGCTTCGCCCCTTAGTTGTCATCTTTTAAGGGCTCAACAAATCCATTCTTTCAGTCTCTTCTTGTACATCATTTGCTACAGACCCTTACCCATATTGACACTCCCCCTGAGGACTTGTGCTGTTTATTACCAGGGAGTCCCAAAATCTGCCATCACAAGTGGAGGGTGGAAAAGTTCTGAGCAGAGCCAGGTGGACCTCCTAGGTATGTTATTGGTATGTTACTGAAAAAAAACCTAACAACTCTATAGGCCTTATCACTAGAAATGGCTGAATGTCAAGATCCATGAAATGACAATGTAGAAAGAAATGTGGTTGGGTTTTTTTTGCCTCAAACAGAGGCTGGACTTGCTACTGGTGTACCACTGTGTTTCCTATTACAGGTTCTGTTTCTTCTTTTTAGACAAGCCAAGTATGTTCCATCTGTGGTTAAAAAGTATTTTAATGTGTGCGTTTTGTGCGGATTCATGCTACTGAAACTTAAGGAAGTAGCAATATTTTAAACTTAAAGTATTGCCATATGCTCAGTATGAAGTAGTGCAAGCTTATCAAATGACAGTTTTATTAGCAGAGGGACTTGAAATGATTCTGCTTTCTTAGCACACACACTTGTCTGTCTAAACAGTTCCCTTTCTGGTTGCAGTAAAGGCCTACACATTAATTGCCAAGATACATTTCCAAAGTAAAGCAACTTGTGAAGGTGTGTGATTTTTCTGCATGATGAAATGAATGTGCAAAACACATTATGATTCATGAGCTGTAACCTAGCAAAAATGCTAGAAAGGGGGGAAAAATTACTTGATAGGCTAGCAGTGTTTTAATTCTGGAAATGCCTGAAGAATAACGCTCTAGATTTTCAGCAGCGGTCTAGTTTTTGTTTGCACTCAATTTCATGGCATTTCATCTCACTGAATATTATGAATATTAGAATATTATGAAAAGAGGCTTTCAGAAATATTTCAGGCAACAAGGTTACTGTAGAGACACCTAGGTAGAAGAAATCTATGACAGTCATTCAACAGACTATTTGAGACTTTTCCATAATCTTTTTTAGGATTATTGTAGTATAAAGAATACGAAAAAATAAATTTCAAGTCCATGTATTAATTCCTTGAAGTTTACCACATACTTGCCTTTTCCTATGTCTGTAAAACCTTTAAGTGCCCTGATTTAAGGCATAGAAGAATATATTTGTCTTCCTTTAATGGGAATTGCAATGTCAGTGCAAAGAATCATCTTCTAGTATTTCAAGGATGATACTATAGAAACAGTTTTATTCATCGAGCAGATAAAGAATCTGTATCGTAGGAATGATACTTACTATCATGACTGAATCAAAGCAGTTGGGTCTAGAAATGATAACAAGAGCTCAGGATGTCCAATCACTGCTCATATCAAGCACTGCTCAAATGAGTTCATTTATATGAACCAAATCCCTGCCAAGTGGAGCAAACATTCTTCAAGAATGAGGTAGCTAAAGCTTTGTAGTTCTGCATTGTTATAACTTTTTTTGGTCTTTTTGTTGTATTTTGTGGTGTGTGGGGTTTTTTGTGTGTATATTTTTTTTTTTAGTTCTGCTATGTAGTGTGACGTGTTCAGGCTAGCTGCTTCTGTGCTTCTGTGTATTTCAAACTGATTTTCCTTTCTTCCCCTACAATGCATGCTAGTTTTCTGTATTTCAGCAAAAAATGTTCGATCCAGGAACATTGTAGTGTTGTCAAAAAAAAACCAAAAACAACCCCTTAAGCCAGAACTCTTTGAATCCCTTCTCAAAGAAGGAAGAGATGTGCAAGTAAGATCAGAAAATACATACCCTAAATTAATAATGAACTGTCATACAGTACACCAGATATAGTGATAACTACCCTAATTTATTTAATAGAACAAGAGGCACGTTTCCCTAAAAACTTTCAACATCTAGTGAAGGTGAGAGAATATATGAAAGTCTGAACATGTAGCAAGCCTCATGGTAGTTCTGCAGTTTGAGGAAAAAATCAACCTGGTTATTTCTGGAATTGGAGTAAATGAGGTGGAAAGGAATAGTAGTAATAAGTTGACAGGTACACAGAAGGTGAAAAGATGAGAGCAAACAGCTAATTGTCTTCTATGTGCTAATGTTGTTTAAAAACAAATGAAAAAATTGCAGAAAGCTTTTTGCTGACTTATGTTACCTTGACTGTATGCCTTCATCTGTATTTAAAGCTTTCCACACTTTGATCTCTGACTCATAGGAGTCTATTTGTTTTCCAGAGCTTAAAATTGGAAAGAGATGGGGAACTACCTGACTGGTATAATTCAAACATGTTTTTATCTATTATAGAGGTCCTAAATAAGCCTAATTTTGCAAAGAACTTCTAGTTCAGTGATACTGCTGTACTAGTACGTTGGTTACAATTATTTATATTCTGCAGTTCCAGATGCAAATTAAACTATAGCATCATTGTACAATAAATTTCAAAGGCAGGGTTTTTGGTTTTTTTTTTTTTTCAAGGCATGGATTGCCTTAATCATCCAGATTAAAAATATATGAAAGCAGTTTTTTGCGTGGGGTGCTTTTTGTTTGGTCTTTTGATTGTTTGTTGGTTGGTTTTTGTACGTTTTTTTGTTTATTTGTTTGTTTCGGGTTTTTTTATGAGCTGTTCCAATGTCTGAATTCAAGAAGCTCTTTCAGGGTGAAATTTGAACAAAAAATGGCTTTGTGGTATGTTGTCCTGTATCCAGTGGATCACCACTGTTGCAAAATGCAGAACATAGCTAGTGACGTAAGCTGACAGTATAGTTTGGGGTTTATGGGACAGTAATGATGTCTTAAGTCTTACTTATGCAAAATTACTCTAATCCTTAAGAAACCAATGTCTTACTAGTAACAGCCAGGTCTAACAAATTGTCTTCAGTGATGTTTTAGTAAAGGGTGTAAACATTTTTTTTTTCCCCACCTGTTTTATCCTCCAAATAAATCAAAACATGTATTTGGGGAGATTAACTTAAAATCAGTACTGCAATGTAATTATACTGTATTAAAAATTCTGTTTTGTATGTAAAGATAAGACTGGTAATAAGGTGGGAAATGTAAGGTAATTTTTCTGAAGCTGTGAAATGGAAGGTTTTATTGTTTTCTGGTCAGCTAATGAATATGACATTGAGATCCATGCTGCTTCTGAAGCAGCAGCTGGAGGACAGACAGGGTAGTCCATGCTATCTCTAGGTATCTCTGTGTGAGTCAAGACCTGCATATCTCCTTCCAGGTGTCCTAAATTTACCTGTCTTCATCTTGAAAGGAGTCCTATCAAAAAATTCTTTGTCTTCAGCAAATACAAAAAAGATCTGTCTTTCAATGTTCTGTATTGGAGACTGCACAAATGTGTTAAAATGGGAGGGTAAAAAAGCTGAAGAACATGTTTGAAATTTTGCAGAGACTGCATCAAGGTAAAGAGCATAATGCGTTAGCAGTTTGGATAGGAAATAGGATGCTCATCATAATTCTCATCACGCCCACTGATGTGCTGTACTTTTTTTATTTTAAAGGTTATAATAATTTGTGCCTTTTCATTGCACAGGTTATCTGGATTTCAGCTTCCATCATCTATTGTGAGCACAGGTTCTATCCTCACCCTCTGTTTCACCACAGATTTTGCTGTCAGTGCTCAAGGCTTCAAAGCTATCTATGAAGGTAAGACCTCTTTTCCTACCAGGTCTTTATTTTACTTGCTTGGTGTTTTTCATGTTGAAATGTGATGTTTTCATTGTTTGGGGCTTGAATCATCGGTGAATATTGCATAAACATTTTTTTTATAGCATACTTAAATGTTACTACATCATGGCCATAGTCTTGATTTTTGAAATTTAGTTTAAACTAGTACTTCAATTTCTGCTGGAATTTTAAATTGTCAGGCTTCCAAAGCTGGATTCAGAAATGATTGCATTTAAATGGTTTTCTTATTATTTATTAAATGATTTGACAACTTCTTTAGGCAATGCTTAACTTAAGGGGTATAATGATAAAAATTAGAGGAGATGTGGGTACTAACTGGTCTTCAAAATCAATTGCTAATCTTCTTGTGGAAAATTAGAGCAACAATGACAACAAAAATACATGTGTATATATAAATTTAAAACAAAAACCAGAAAAACCAAGTTTAAAACTGGTTTCATGGAATACTTTAGACTATAATGATGACTGTACAGTTCTGGGAAAAAATAAGGCCAAGCATTTAATGTATTCTAGTGTCTACCTAGAATTAAGCTCATGAAACTGTGCTGATACCATTTCCTTAATGCATTGAGTTGTACAAAAGGTTTTATGAGATGTGCAAACTTTGGGAAAAATACCAGATACAGTGGTATTAAGTCAGTTGCCTAGTGTTGTTGGATAATGAGGATGTTTTTAGTGTAACTTCAGGACTGCTTTCAAACTGAGCGTGTGGTGGCTTTCCTTTTTTTCCACTACTTTTTTTTTTATTCATGAGAAAGTCCAAGTTTTTGTAGGTATAATTATTTGTTGAAAGTATTCTGGAAAAGTTGTGTACACGGTTAAGTAATAGAATTTAAAGCAATGTATTTTTATCCGTGGCATTGATGTAGGAACTTGAATCTAGGAAGTAGTATGGTTTGATTGTAGCTTTTCAGTAGTAGCATTTGCAACTGTCTAAATTCACTACCTGTGATCTCTGAGTTACTTTGGCTTTCTCTAAAGTGGTGACCAATACATCTTCAAATGCTTGATAAACTTTGTTTATTTTTTCTCCTGGAACTATTCAAAGTCCCTTGAAGCTTTACCCCCCCTTTCTTGACAATACCTAACTCTGTTCTATATTGATGCATATTTTTGTTTCATGTTTGATTAATGTTTTGAGATTATGGTGGTTTTAAAGTATCTTTTTCAATCAATATCCTCATTGGCTGTGTTACCTAAGTGTGAAAAGACAGAGGTGGAGGAAGTGTCATGAGTAACTCCAACTTTTTTGTTTTGAGCTTTTTGTGATCGATGTGGATAGCTCGGCAGTATATTTTTCCTTGTTAGCTTTTCCTCCCTTCTGTTGTCTCCCAAATGCTTATCACCTGATAAGTCCACTGATCAGTCTTTTTTGCTTTTTTTTTTTTCAAACTGAGATGAAGGCTGTGAAGAAAAACTAGGAAAGTTTCATTTTAATAGTCTTTATAAGTTTTATTAAGTAAGTCAAAAAGGAATATCAGACATCACAAAAACACCAGGAACTGTTTTCATTACCCCAGTAGGAAGTTGCTTTTTACGTACCTGTATCTTGCTGTTCCAGCAGATGCATACGATAGCATATTTCATCCTTTTATGTGATCTGAGCAGTTTATTTTTCATATGGAAAAAGACAGTGAAGAATGCTAAAGGACGTCTCTTGACTGTCAACTTAGGAACACATGCACAGAGCCACGGGCTGTAATATAATGACACTTCCTGCTGGCCTACTTTCTTGTAAAAACCCCAGCAGGAAGAACTGTAATTAACACTGACAGATAGCACCGCTTTCTGGTTAAACAACACTGCCCCCTTTCAGATTTAGTGCTGTAAAGTGGCATTGTCCATGAGCTATGACATCCAACTCCAGAAGAAATGGCGAATGTCACTCAAGTGCTGGTGTCTCAGTGTATATACAGGCAGTGGGGACTGATGGTTTGGGAAGGATTTGTAGCAGTGAGGGGTTAGGTGGTATTTTGTGAAGGCTCAGGGTGATTGCTGCTGCAGGCTAACTGAATTACTGAAACCCTATAGTTTAAGAAGTTCAGTAACTGGTCCCTAAACTACTTGTTTTAAATAGTGAGCCCTTCTGGCTCCTGCGCCGTATGTAACTTCTTGAGTAGGCAGGTGATCAGTTCCTCTGGGACACGGGAACGTAGACCAGATGTTACCAGTCACTGGAAGTCTTTATGATCACTTTGCTGGCTACCCATCCCTAAGCTGATCTGCTTTTACTAAAAATATCTAGTTATACCTGTAGCCCGCTCTTTCGTTCTTCTCTGGAGTAAGTGAATTGCTCTTCAGCTGGAAGTGTAGGGAGGATTGAAGTGCTACTGACTGCTGCCATCTAAGAGTTTGGGACACTATGGGGTCATAAAGTGCAGTTTGAGAAACGTTGGTTTAAACATATTAATTGGAGAGAAGTTTTAACTGTGTGTCAGCTGAGAAGGACAGTATGCTTAAAATAAATTCTGTTTTTTTTTTTTTTTAAATGGTACCTGCAGGAGTGATTCTGTAACAGAAATTTTTGTATAAAAGTAGGAAAGTCCACAATATTCAAAAGTTAAGGAATTCAAACAGACTGGGGACAGGAAAAAAAAAAGGTTTGCATTAATACGCAAAGGAATTGTGGAATTGCACCACTTGTCTCATGGTAGCAGATGAAGTAAGTCTGAAAAAGTCAAATATTAGGACTAATGAAGGCACTAATTTACATAAACTTTACATATTCTGGGAGACTGCAAAACTAGTGGGGTTTTTTGTGGTTATTTTTTTTCATTTTGACAGGCCACCCTTTCTTCTGCATAGGAAAACTTTGTCTAATGAGGATTGTTACTTTCATGCAATTTTGAAAAAAAAAAGATTGATTAGTGTCTTCAAAGGTAGCTCTGCAATTGAAAGTCAGTATTTTAAATGTGATCTTGTGGGGGGAAAGTTAGTGTTTTGACAACAATTACTTATCTTTTAAAAGACTTAGTACTGGGCTACATTCTCTATGTTGAAGCTCTGTGTTGAGCCTCTGGTCTGCAGAGCAGAGAGGATGCTCTTGGGAGGTTTCACCATTGCTGTCTGCCGGGTGCTCTTTTTAACTTAAATTCCCTTGTGAATGAGAATAGGGCACTGAACTAGGAAAGGAGGCACGTGAGTCACTTCAAGACTTACTGAACAACCTCTGAAGCTACACCCACACTGGTGTCCCTAGCAAAGAGAGAACACTACCTCCCATTCCCTGGGCTGAGATTGTGATCGATGCATTTTATTGAGTATATTCTTGATTTATGACCTCATTTCTTGTCCAGTGATGGCATAATCAGATCCTTTGTATTTTCATAATATATAAATAACTTAACAATGAAGATAATAAAACTCTATTCCAATGCTTTAAGCCCTTAAAGGTTATTTGTAGCTGGCTGACTTAGTCTGCTGGCATCCATATACCGCATGAATAGTAATACTTAACTAAATTTGATTTTGTGGTGGCAGACCAGTGAGAGAGAGCCATCTAGTTTTAACAAGACACTAATTTAGTCAGGCAGTGGCTGAGTTCTTAGGTTGAAATGCAGGTTTCTTTACTATATCATTACTTCACCAGACTTTATAACCATTGATATCAGTTTCTGAGAATCTCTTGTATTTTAACTAATAATACTTCCATTTTCCTCAGGGATCAAATCAACACTCTAAAATTTTGGTATAGATGGAAGCTTGAATTATTCTTACTTTCTGGAAATAAAATTACCTATGGGATTTTCAAGCACACGATTATAACAGTAAAAAGAATTATAAATTTCAAAAGTACTCAATTCAGTGTATGGAATCTGTCAACTTGTTTCATCTGCTAAATGATTTATTGACCATTATCATCACCTTTGGGTAACAAATAAATGTAGATTTTAAGCAATGGGATTGAGGAATTGAGGGATAGATCCTGTTTACATAATGTGTGGTTGTGTGTGGGTTTTTTTAGTTGACAGTGCTTTACATCGTATAAAATACATTTAGGCTTTGTGGGGAGAATAAGAAAATACTTGTTACTTGTGCAATTTTCTTTAATTCCCCATTAAAATCAGTTTAATTCCTGTGTTCTAGAATGAGACTAACAAACTCTTTTTAAAAAGCTGCTTTGAGGGTGTTGCAGTTTGGCCCCAGCTGGCAGCTAGGATCATGCAGCTGCTCACAAAGTTTTCCCCCCAGAAAGGCAGGGAGAAATAAATGAAGAAATAAAAATAAATTAAAAAAACCAAAAAAACAAAACAAACTACAAAACCTCACGGGTTGAGATAAAGACTATTTGACTAGTTTATAGAAACAATAACAGAAAAGGAAAATAACAATGTCACAAGTCACTCTCACTGCCCTGTGAATCGGCAACAACCCGAGCACTGATCATGGTTTCCACCCAATGGCCAACCCCCATTTGTAAAGAGTCCTTGAAAAGTATAAACATTGCTTAGCAACAACTAAACCAGTATGCATTATTGACATTCATTCATTGTTAAAATTCCTTTCACAGGAATCACTAGAAATAAAATTAACTCTTTCCCTGCTGAAACCAGGACAGAGGGCTACAAACAGAAGTGAAAATTCAGCATTGCTACAGCATTGTAGTAATTTTCTTTGGAAAGTCAGAAGCATTCCTTCCATACAGAATACTTGCATATGGTTGGAAATACAGAAAAATACTCTTTAAATGACAAAAATATGTGAAGTGTTATACACATGTATACTTAATTTCAGTAATACATAGTAGAACTGTTACATGGTTGGTCTTCTACTAAACTAGCGTGTCATGCCTTTCAGGAAATACAGTTGTCAAGTGCGGAAAATTAAATCTAAGTCAAAAAGCTTTATTCAAATTACGTTGTCAGTCGTCAATGTAAAATGAAATGTCATGGTTTTTAGTGTATATTTTGCTACAGTACTGTCTGCCACTAAACATTAAATTGCCCTCAAAATCCTTGGTTCATTTTAAGCTATCTTGATTTATTTATTGTGGTTGTTTTTGGTGTTTCTCACTGCATTTTGTAATGTGGAATGGGTGGACAGTGTTTAAACAACAAGCAAGATGTACTGAACTTGATGTATGCTAGTACCTTTCCTTGACCTCTGTTCTACAGCAGAAGGTTTTCTTTGCCAAAGGAAGAGTTCTTGCACGTCCCTCTATCCTACCTGCCCTCAGGGCATGCTTCCTTTTTTCTTTTGTTCTTTGAATTCTCAAAGCTTTCTGCTCACACCCAGCATTAACATTTATACTGGCAGTCTCCTCATCCATCCTGCCTTATGTATCTTCCCTGAAGCTTCTTTTTAAATCCCTTTCAGCATCAACATCAGAAAGTAGTGATACACTTCCACAGTGTGAAGTCTTTGAAGAATTTTTTTTTCTTTTGCTGCTCCTGTTCTCCTTGAGTATCTGTTACTTGATATGTTTTTTTTTTTATTATTTTATGGGTCGATACTTTGAGCTATTAAAAAAAAAAAATTAAACCCTCCCCCAACCAACTTAGAAACTTTAATCACTTGTATTGATTCCCTGAGGTTTACCAAGATAATTTTCCCAAGACTGATTTTCCAGCCAACATCAAGACCCAGTCAAGATAACAGACCTCTGGGCTCAAACTAATGTTTCTTGGGTTTTGTTTGTTTGCTTCCCTCAGGTACCAAAATACCTTTCCTGTACTCTGTGAAGAGTAAATATCTGCTCTTCACTGGGTCAGCACTTGGCAATGCTTCCCACTTGTTCATGAGTCTAAATGTATTGGTTAATTGCTGAGTAGTTCTCCCAACAAATTGTGATACAGTCATAAGAGTAGTTACTCCCTGGGAATGGGTGTGTTCAAAACAAACTGAATAATCCGAGACAAGTTTTTCAAGTTGAGAGTAGGAAGCCAAGTTGGCAAGAAAATACCAACTTTTATGCAACTCATATGCATAATGATCCCCTGCTATTCAGTGTGAGAAGAGTAGTCTCCTGAATCTTCAACCATCTCCACTTGGTCTCTATAGTTTAGATATAGGTACTGTTTTATCTGTTAGAAAATACTTCATTTTGATTGCTCCAGTGATCTGAGACTTTGAATATGACTCCTGAACCTCAGTGGATTAGCTCTGAAGAGGTCCAAAAGATTGTGGTGAATATCAAATTGATATTCGACATTGAGAGCTATCCAGTTCATTCTATGTTCTGTTGCCTAGTTTTTGGGAAGGATGCAGTTTGTTGCTCCTAAATATATATCTATTCCCTTCACTGCTGTGATGTTTGGAGAAAGAAGCAGTGTAAATTTTAATCCAAGTATAATCCTTTTAAATGTTAAAGGCACAAGCTGCCTTTTTTTAGCATTTTTTTGATAAGAAAACAAACCTAACATTATTACTATAGTAAATTTTTATATTCTTGTGGATGGGATTTTGGCAGCAATACATCTTAACTAGTAATCTTATCATTGACTGTTAGTGTAATTGGCCATAACATCTGTTAATAGAGTGATATATTTCTTTTTCTATTTTTAGTTAAATATTTTTCCTTAGTATTTTGGTAGCCTGTTCTTTTCAAACTGTTTGTTAAAGCTTTAAGAAATGTCTGTGTGTGTATACACAGGCCCAAGTAAACCAAAAGCTTTGAATAATTAAAGCACAGACTGAAATGGGATCTTCTTAGGATGAAATTTGTAGCTACATCTCTTTGGATCAGAAGTAATTGTTTTCTGAATTTGGGTATAGATATCCTTTGTCAACTGAAGTCCCTAAAAATAAAAAAATAAATTACTTTCTCAAGCAGACTTTCTTAAAAATAACATCTTTTTGGAATGATACAATCTGAATTACTGTTAATGATGACATACAGGAAAGAAATCATAATGCAGTTAAAAATAAAGCTGATATTTCATGTGTCAAAGCATGACATAATATGTAGCAGCAAAATTTCAGGGCAGAAGAGGTCTGATGGTATCGTGGGACTGTTCTGTGGGACCTCTGAGAGCTAATCTAGAATATCAATAGTTTACGTGTCAAAAGAGTTAACTTTAACAGTAACAGCTAGAGAAAAACATTTTTAAGCATTCAGAAAACTTATGAAAAATGGATGTTATTTTGTGAGGAGCTTCTGCTCTGAAGTGTATGAATAGATCTAAAACTTGCTCAAAATCCTAAATTTATGGGGAACTGAATTCGGTCACTAGGGGCAGGTAATGACTGCACTCCTGTACGCCTTCTCTTTCCAGTCCTTCATATAGGAAGAGTTTGTGCATAGAAAAGATGCTAACTGGATTTGAAACAAGTAAACTCTACAGCTTTCTTAGTTATGAGAACTTATTGTGGATAACTTCACTGGTTAAAAAAGACAATTAAACACTTAATTGCTGTGTTTCAGCAATATTTGAATGACCACAAGTCAGAAATCTGGAATGTTAATTCCTAACCTGCCCAAGGGCAAAGAGTCTTCCTGAAAGGAAGTTCTAGGAAATTCTTTCCTAGGAAATAAGGCACTGTAATTAAAATTGTTGTGACTGGATAACCCCTACTTGAATTGACAAATTAAAATTAAATGCTGTAGGATTCATTGTCAACCAGTGAATTTTGTATCTAAAGGAAGAACAGTTTTATAAGAGCCTTGCCTGATTAGTCCAATTTTAAGCTATATCAGCTGTTTTCTGCTTTCCAAGTAGCTTTCTTGCCCCAGGTAGCTCAGTCCCTAATGCAAAGACAGCCTTTGCATGGCTAGTAGCCCTTAGAAAGGGGATTACATTCTTGGAACTGTCTTTTTGACTCCCTCTGATTCTGGAAGTAAGGGATTATTTTTCACCTTTTAGTGACTTATTGTTCCATATAAGAACTGCCATGTTCATTGTCCTTGATGCATGAAACAGTAACAAACTCATGGCGGTGGTTCATACCTTGTAACCATTTAGTGGGCTTGTAACCTCCCTCCACAAAACTCTTATGCTCCCATTCAAGATCACAAGCCCAACAGGAAAATGATATGATAAAAGCAGGCTTCCTAGAGGAAAATGTTAAAGAGTTGCTCCTCTCTGCTTCTATGAGATGCTAGTTCTAAACCAAAACAGCTCGTTCTAGTATGAAAAACAGAAGTGGAAAGCCAAAGTCATAGCAGGATTGTTTCTTTCTTTGTAGCCTAAATATCTTAACACCTTTGGTTTCATTTCTCTGCTATTGAGTAATGAGATTCTGGAGAACCTAATCTACATCCTAACAGATCGTCATCCCAACTGTGCTGATACTAACACCCTATTTCATGTTCTTTCTTATCTGCCATCATTAGTATGTGTTTGTATGACTAATATTAACTTGTTAAAAATACTTCAAAGAATTTTTTTGAAATGTCAAAATTCCTTTAGTGCAGTCATTGTCTGATCTGAATTAGTATTAAGATGCTGTGGTTTAATCCCAGTAGGCAGTTGAGAACCATGCAGCCACTTGGTCACCCCTCCCTCCCCCAACCTCCCCAGTTGGATGGGGGAGAGAGTCGGAAAGGTAACAGTGAGAACTTGTGGGCTGAGAGAAAGGCAGCTTAATAGGTGAAGCGAAACCTGTGCAAGCAAGCAAACGAAAACATAGAATTCACTGCTTCCTATCGGCAGGCAGGTGTTCAGCCTTCTCCAGGAAAGCGGAGCTCTATCACAAGTAATGGTTACCTGGGAAGATAAACACCATCACTCCGAACATCCCTAAGCAATGGCAGCCCTGTCAAAACTCCACCACTCCCAGTTGTATTGCTGAGCATGACATCGTATGGTATGGGATATATGTTTGGTCAGTTGGGGTCAGCTGTCCCAGCTGTGTCCGCTCCCAACTCCTTGTGCACTCCCATCTCCTTGTGCACCCCCAACCGACTGCTCGGAGGACAGAAAAGGCTTTGAGACTGTGTAAGTGCTGCTTAGTAATTGCTAAAACATCCAGGTGTTATCAACAGTTATCCAACACAAATCCAAAACTTAGCCCCATATTAGCTGCTATGTAGAAATTTAACTCTGTTGTAGCCAAAATCAGTACAGATTTGCAAGATTTTCAGATCGTGGGGCATATTATTATGTTGTAGACAGCTTAAAAAAAAAAAGGTAAAAAAAAAAGCACAATAGACAAAGGCTAGCTTTGCTTCTTCTCTTTAAAATGCTTTCATTCTTCTACTCGGGGTTTAATGTTTGGAGTTAAAATATAGTCTTTTAAAGCAGCAACTGTTGGAGAAATAAGCAAGGTCAAAACTCCCATAATTCTGGAATCATGTTGGATTTTTATTTTTTATTTTTAGTGCAGCCACATAAGGAATATATGGAATGCATCTTTTCTCTAAGTGCTTTTCTGAAACAAGCCATGCATCGTGACTCAACAGAGCTGGCATTCTTGCCTGTTCCATTTTACAGCCAGCTGGGATTTGGGGGAATAACTTTTTCTGTTCATAGCCTTACAGACTTGTTGGAGACGAGATTGCAGTTAAGCAGCCTGTGTCCTTCCCTGCCCCCACTCTAAATTTATTTCAAACGGCAACTGATACAAAATATCAGGATTCCAATAGTTAAAGAAAGAGCCTGTATTCTGTTCGAAACTAATTTTGCCTGAATTTTCAGTTCTGAATGTAGTCTTTTTCCATTTACCAATGTGGAAATTAAAATATCGCCAGTGTCTTATGTGCATTGCTGAATTACTCAGAGGAGTTTCTTGATGCATTTATCCCCAGACTTCTATCTGGCTGAAAAGTTAAATCCAACTTCCTTTTCTAATTATCAGATATATTCAATAGTGTTTACTTACCTTCAGAATGGTGCCCATTAACGGAGCAGTCCCAGATGAAATGCAACTGAGACTTACCTAGCTTTTAATGAATCTGAAACAGTCTGCTACTATCGCTTGCTTGTTTTCTGATCTCATTTGTAAAGTTATTTATTCCTTTGGCTGGTACAAAGTAGGGAAAGTTGTATTGGGCTTTTCATCTCTCAGATAATACAAGTGCATTTTCAGCCATACCGATCTGATTTCTGGTTTGTAGAAGTCTTTATAGTCTTTTTTTTTTTAAGCTATTGTCCATAATTTAAAGTGTATCACTTTTTATTATGAAAACTATATTTCTGCCTTTAAAAAGGCAGCCTACTGAGGGTTACTGTTGATAACTACTTTGTATTTATTACAAATCTGCTTGCAATGCCAAAGATGGCTTATGGCTTTTATGTCTTTTGTTGCAAATATAAAAGACAATAGAAAAATCTCTGTTTCATCTGGAATTGTTGTCTGCAGATTTTTACTCCTTTAAACTGGTAAAGGGTGTAGACTGTTGTGAGGTGGAATCAGTACTTCCAGAATAAGATCTGCAGGTTAGCAGGCCAGAAAATAGAGCTTTGGATTTTTTATGTTACTGCAGCCACTAGCTGTTACAATTTGCTATGTTAGATGGATAGTTAGCATATAAATAAAGTCACATACCTTGCTTTTCATCTTCTCTTGTGTAACTTTAAACCATTAATAATTTTACTTTGCATTACTTTGTTATTCATATCCTTCCCATATATTGAGGGTTTCATTTGCATAACCTTTCATGTTTTTCTTCTGTAATTGGGATAATAAGGCAGATATCTAGAACTTTGCAACAAAATATACTTATCACAACAAGCATGTCTAAATTTTGACTAAGGCATTGATCTTGTTCAGTAATGAATAAAGCAGTTGGTACATCACTCACCTATGAATTGCGAAGAAAGGGAGTAGGTTGGCTGTAGTACACATAATGTAGGCACCGCAGAAACTTTGGAGATTTATTAAAATCTATCGTGTAATCTTCACCTTGTGTATGTTAGAATTCCATGTTTTCATACAGTACTATTGATCACTCTGTGTATCACTTATCTAAATATTGTTTATTCACCCAAGTAATCTCATTTACTTATTAGGTATATATGTTGCTATGAGTCTGCAAAACCACTTTGAGAACTTTGAGAACTTCTTAACTCCTTTACCTCTACCTTATAACTCTTTGAAATATTTCATCTTGTATATATTGAAGGGGTTCCTAATAAATTTATTAAATTTATTCATGCAGTTAAAATAGTTGCATGTGCGCTTCTTGGTTTCTACTCTTTTCTTTTTTTTTTCTAATGTTATACTTACCCTTCCCCTGCTCCTCTGGGTCCAGTAGTTGATGTTTTCTTCTTCCTCACTTTAGGATACACTTGAGTGTATTCTTAATTGCTAAGGTAACTTTATACTTTTGCTCTTTTTTTCCTTTATCTGCCATTCCATATCACATCCATATTTACTCTATATGGTGCCCCATGCTAGTAGTAGATACTACTACTTTGTTTCTTCTAAAACCAGTTTTGTCCAGGTTTGCGTTTCTTTAGCTGATCATGGGTGAGTTGTTTATAGTGGGCTCTCTAGTGCCAAGCCTTTGTCCCATTGCTTAATGTCCCTGTGCATGTATTCCCCTGTACTGCATCCTGCATCTCTACTTCTCAAAGCTTCTGCAGTCAGACGAGGCCTGTATTTCTCTTAACTATGTTATTGTGCCAGTTGTCCAATTCTGCATAGAGTAACTGCTTGCTACAGCTATCCAGATAAAATTATGGTTCTACCATCAGAAAAAAAAAAAAAGGAAAGGAAATTAGTCTTAGACAGCTAGTCAGTTAGAGAAATTGCTATCACAGCTAAATCAAGTAAAGCACATCTGCTGGAAAGTTTGGAGAATTTCAGAGTGAGAGACGGACTGTAGCAAATCTTAGTCCTGAGGCCTTGCAAGCTTGATACAAAGCTTATGGTCTGTTACTGAGAATGGTAGTACCAGATTGCAGGGCTACACAGTTACAAAACATGGCATGTGTAAAACAGTTACTTTTCCTGATACAACAATAGTTTCCAAAATTGCCTGGTTTAGTCAAGTTTTCCATTAGAACCATCCAGGGAACTTTTGTGAAATCTTTGCTCCTCAGACTACCAGGCAGCTAGGGTGAGCCTCGCCTGACTACCTCCCTAAGTTTGTGATAGCCAGCTAGGGCTAGCCATAAATGGTTATAACAGTTAAATACTTTGAAAAGCCAATTAATATTGGATGCCTGTGTTAACACAGAGTCATAGAATGGTTAAAGTTGGAAGGGACCTTAAAGATCATCTAGTTCCAACCCCTCTGCCATGGGCAGGGACACTTTCCATTAGACCAGGTTGCTCAAAGCCCCATCCAACCTGGTCTTGAACACTTCCAGGCATGGGGCATCCACAGCTTCTCTGGGCAACCTGTTCCAGGGTCTCGCCACCCTCACAGCAAAGAATTTCTTCCTCCTAGCTCATATAAATCTACCCTCTTTCAGTTTAAAACCATTACTCTTGTGCTATCCCTACTCTCCCTGATAGTCTCTCCCCATCTTTCCTGTGGGCCCCCTTTAGGTACTGGAAGGCTGCTATAAAGTCTCCCTGTAGCCTTCTGTTCTCCAGGCTGAACAAGCCCAGCTCTCTCAACCTGTTTTCATAGGAGGGGTGCTCCACCCCTCTGGTCATCTTTTTAGTCATTCTCTGGACCCCCTCCACACATTGCCAACTCATGTTGAATTTCTCATCCACCAGTACCCCCAAGTCCTTCTCCTCGGGGCTACTGTCAATCCATCCTCCACCCAGCCTGTATTTTTGCTGGGGATTACTCCAACCCATGTGCAGGATCCTGCATTTGGCCTTGTTGAACATCATGGGGTTTGTGGGCCACCTCTCGAGCCTGTCAAGGTCCCTCTTGACCATGATTTAATATGAGATAAATCGCCTCAAAGCAGAGGTGCCTGCCTGCTTTGACTTTACAATGGAATCTGAAGGGCTAACTTAGCTGTCTACAGGTTGAGCATTTTAGTGGTCAAATGGTTTGGGTTGGAACGGACCTTAAAGATCATAGAGTTCAACCCCCCTGCATGGTCAGGGATATCTTTTACTGAATCAAGCCCCATCCAAAATAAATTTGAACACTTCCAGGGATGAGAATTCCACAGTTTCTCTGGGCAACCTGTTCCAGTGTCTTGCCACCCTCACTTTTAAAAATGTCATCTCAGTGGAAATCGTTCTTATTTCAAACATAGATTATTTGAGAATGTTGTTATTTTAGATCATATTTAATCTACAGGTTTGAGTTTTTTTGATTCCTTGGGAATCTTCTATTTTGGAGGCTGGAGAGAAGTCATGAGACTTTCTGAAACAAAGTGGGGCAGCCTCCTCCTACCACTTCTGTTTTGAGATGAAGTACTGTTTTTGGAAGCAGAAACTTATGAGAAAACTGAGCTTTCTGCTTTAAAATGTGTGAAATTTTTCTTATTCCTTAAAAGACACAGCCAACTTAATATACCCTGTATGTGCAGCTGACTGGGGGAGCAGAGGAAAATTTGGCCAAGCATCCTCTTTAATTTTCTTAGGTGACTGTAGGCACCAGGAAGGAGGCAGTCAGTTTGGGTTTTGTGTTCTAAGTGGAGTAGACTTCTGAATTGACCAGCAATTAGGGGGTTTGTACCTGCCTGGTTTTTTAGCTTCTCATATAGTGGTCCTGTAATAGGGAACCTATTTTTTCAGCAGTAGCTTCCTTGGTTTTTAAAAGTTTATTCTGCATATTTTTATTTAAAAGTGTCAATTGTAATAAAGCGCTGAGGAGCTGCCTTTTGGTGGAAAAAAAAAAATAGGCAGTGGGTGCTTGGACAGCTGTTGTGTGTAGGATACTGAAGTTCTCTTCAATGCTGTCAAGTCAGCTCTGCTGTAGGAGTTTAGCAAATGGCAACAGTAATGCACTGAAACAAAGTGGAACATATTTCAGCACTGCACATGTGATCAGGCTTCACCTTGGCAGAGAACGAGTCTTTCCAGCATTGTTTTGTTGTGGGGTTGTGGTTTTTTCGTTCTAAAAACTTTCAGATTTGCCCAAATCCTGCCCACGTGCTATCCTTTTCCAAGTTAAATCATGATGAAATCTGCATGCAGAATGGTTTATTTATCAAAATAAGCCTGTAAATGAAAGGAGAAAAAGCCCCACTCTTGAATATGAGGTCAACTATGAGCTGAGTTCAATCTGTTCACAGATTGAACAATGTTGTTACTGGGACCCTCTACCTGAATTCTATAACAACTGCAAGTTTTAAAGAGAATAGTTTGCTTCGCTTACTGCATGCTTGTCAGTAGCAGGGTTTTCTGTGTTTGAGGTGTAGCTTTTAAAAGGAAATTGAGAATGAAACAAAAGCTAAAATATATTTCTCTGGTGTTTGCGAAATTAAATGCCATAATCACCTTTTAAAGACAGAGCAGTGATGCTTTTTGCAGTGCTTTGATCATACGCAGCACTTCAAAGTCATTTTGTTGCTTTAGCTGCCCCTAATTTCATCTTTTGGTTATTTTTTTAGACTCAGTTTATAACTAACAAAAAGGCTAAATCTTTTCCTTTAAAGATAAGCTCTATATTATAGGCATTTTGTCTTTTACTTTGGATTGTGACTACTATGGTCTGTGTGAGAGGTGAGTGGGAAGAAAAGAGAAAACATACTCTTTGTTGGTTTAATAATTTCAAACTTTTTTCATGGAACTTCACAATCAATCCAGAAATTAGTCACTTATACCCAGGTTTTTAATTTTTCCTGAGATACTGATCAGAGCCCCGAATACCAAAGGAGTTTACTTTTAAAATTTATTTTATTTTTTTCATGATTGGTTGGTTGGGTTTGGTGTTTTGGTAACAGTGGAATCGATTCTGCTTCTAACAAGTTGAGTTTGAACCTCTGAGCCCTGGAAGTTGTGAGCTGTTCACTCAGAAAAACAAAAGTGGTAGAGGTGTTTTTAAAAACAAAACAAAACAAAAAAACTCCACACATAATGAAACCACTGAAAACAGAACAAGCCGTAAAGCACACATGGTAACTTAATAAAATCCAGGGAGTAAATAGAGGATACAACCTGAATACAGCCTTAGCCAAAAACTAATAAAATATGAGAGGAAGATGTTGTAAGAAGTATTGCTGCAGACTTGCTTTTTGGGGTTTTTTGGTGGTTTGTGTAGGGTTTGGGTTTTTTAAAATTTTTTATTTTATTCTGCTAACAAAGGCAGAAACAAGGCACTGAAACATATTCTACCCCACCCCCTGCTTACCATTCTCAATTGTAGATCTGAGTTTGCACTTCATAGGTCTGTAGGTACAATGCTGCTGTTCTGTGTCAAAATAATACTGGGTTAACAGATTTAGGAAACTGATAATTGTGTAGTGGGCATCATATTAATTAAATATACCGTTACAGTTTGGTGAAACTATTAATGATTGTAATTTCTGTGTATCAGATGCCATATAAAATTTAAGAACTCACAACCGTCAGTGGTTAGCAACAAGCAAAATTTTACAAGACTAAAGCATCCGATAGAACTGCAGTGCACTGATGTAACTGGTGTGATTGGGCCCAGTGAGTTTGAAGTGTTCACAGTTTGAAGAGGTTTTGTGGAACTCTCTATTCCCATGGCGTAAATTGCAAATTGTGACGTTAGCAGGGTTACAACATGGAAAAAATGTGAGTGCAGAGAGTTCTGGTATTACTACCATTTCCAAAATACAAATTAGTGTTTGCTTCAGTATATTTTTTTTTAAACCGCTGACCTATCAAATAACTGCTCTCAGTCATGGGCTAAAACCACTACTCAAGTCAGTAAGTTGTTTGAGTATTCTTTCCGATCAAAGTTGACATTATGTAAATCTTTAAGAACACAAGTAGCAAGTTCCTCCGATCAGTGGATTACTTAAAGCAGTTGGCCAGCCTCATACTGGTACAAGGGATAAAACACATTCTTCTGCATTTGTGAATCGATGTGATGTAATCTGATAGTGGCTGTGAGAATGATGGTCCAAAATCAGTGTCTTATTTAGTGTTTTGATACTTTGTTGGTTTTGTGCCACAATAGGCAAATTTGAGTTTGGTGGAAGTACAGTGCCAAAAATGTAGACTTACCAGAGAGGTAAAAGGGATGCCCCAGACAGGTTCATTAAAATCCATATCATCATGGTTTTAAGTTATAAGAGTCAGCAAAACTGGATTACAAGGTTAAATTGATTATGGCAGAATGTCGAAAGCAAGAGGTATGAAAAGTGAGGTGATGAGATTGTAGGTGGCACTAAGAAGGTGCCTTGTAATCTGTTAGGTCCAGTGCACTAGGAATTCTGGTTGAGATACCAGGAATGGTTGTGGGCTGGAACCTGTAATCACTAAAATGAACTGTTAAAATTGATCTACCTGTGCAGGTTAGAATAACCCATGAGTAAGGCTGGTGTTAAGTTTACTTGGTGTGTCCTTGTGTGGAGTATTTGCATGAATATTTATAAAACTTTCAGAGCACCTACTGGCTTTAAAAATATATTACCAATAGTAAGAAAACCTAACAACTTTAACAGAACAGCTAGTAAGGGCAAAATAATTATACCACGTTATCAGATGTGTGAAGTGACAAAAGATATGCTAACAAAGCTGTGGTACCCTAACTTGCAGCACATTAGTATCAAATTAATCACATCAAAAAGATCAGCAGTCACTGTGTGATGAACTGATACAATTGAAGAAATTAGTAAGGGAGGAGGAGAAAAACATTAGAATACAATAAATATGAAAACCTAATTTAGATTTTTTTTTTCATGTTTAGCTTATGTTGCAGAATCATTCTCCGTGAAATTCTAACTTGTTTATGGTCATACTTTGGAGGAAGGAAATTTGAAATATCTATAACTAAATATAGCAAGACCAAATTTCTTAATCAAAACCTAGAGGATTTCTTAATCAAAGTCTAGGAAATTTCTAGGAGACTGGTTAACTGAGACTTACTGTTACACTACTGCATGCAGTAATGCAAAGCTGTATGCACCTGGCAGGATGTCTGTGTTGCATAAAACAGGGTTGGAGCCTGTTCTTACCCCATTAACTTTTGATTATTGTTGTGTGCATTTGGGTTTTTGTAATAGAGAAGATGCTTTACCACTTAAGTCCTCAACCCACTGACATCGCAGCTGACTCAGTTTAATTTTCATGTGACAGATGCTCTGAGGTACTAGTTTCAGTGAAGTCTTAGCTGCTTATATTAGAGAATTTTAGATAAAATGGGGAAAACATCTGCAACAGGTATTGTACTCCATAGATGCACTGAAAAGACAAAATGAAAAATACAGAGAACTGGGGAAAAAAATAAATCCCCTTTTGGTTGCAGAGCTTATGCATCAGCTCTGTGGCTGAGCTTAGGTTCTTCATCTGCAGCCTTTACCCTCTGGTGATCAAGAACCAGGCAGAATGTGCACTGGGATAACACAGCTTCCTTCTCATAGTGACATTCTCCTATTACTTTTCCCAACCAGCATTGCACATTGCCAAGATTAGTTAGGTGAATCTGGAAAGAAAAGTCCTGTTTTCTATTATGTTAGTGAAGCAGAGAGGTTTCCCTCCCAGGTTGACTCAAAACAAGCTTGTTACCTTTCCTCAAGGTAGAGAGGAAAAATTGTGTGTCTGCCACACAAAATACTAACAATATATTTGTCCCTGTGCACCAGGAGGACAAAAAAAAAATCATAAAATTGTCACCATGTGTAACAGTACCATCTGCTGACTTCTGCCATAACACTTGCACACTTCATTCTGAACAAAGCACGTATGTGCATGTTAAATTGTTTGTGGTCTAAATTTTTGTTGTGCTAGAAGTTTTAATCCATTTTTCCCTTTTGCCATTGTGGTAGTTTGAACATCTGAAGTATTATGAGCTGTATTTTGATAGTTCAGTTCACATTATCAAGCTATAAAATATTTCTTAAAACAAAAAAAAAATCTTTTAACAGAAGCAGGTTACCCCCTTTGAGTACTTTTTCAACCAGGAAGTAGTTTCTAGAAAAAGAAATAACTGATGATTGATGTTAATTCAGAATCCCATGGACCTATCATACTTTTAAGACATGCTATATAAGACTTTACTGACTAGGGAAGATTACTGAACCTGACTCTTTGTGAAGTACCAAGTCACTTGAAAGGTTCTTGTGCAGTCACGAATTCTCTCCATTCTTCTTTCTTTTTGATTGGCAAAAAAGCCCACAAAACCCCAGATTACTGATTGTCTTATTAATTTACATCAATCATGTGGCCTTTAAAGTGGCAGAGCTGTGGAGGTTACATCGCAGAAGCCTGATAGATGACTTATATTAAATTTAAAGACTTGACTCCAGATCACTATGGACTGTAGACACAGCACTCAATTTGAACAGCTCTAAAGAAAGCAATTGGTGACATTGCTGGTACTAGAGAAGAGGCATGGTGAGGACAACTTGTATTGATTGTCAGAACCTTCAATTCTGTTGATTAAATGCTTTTTGTGGGGGGTTTTCTAAGTAATCAAGCAAGTAGATGCATATTGTCTTTAGATTAATGTAATTTATAGAACATTGATAAGAATGATGAGATTGTTCACTACTGTTGAGTTAGGCTGACACATGACTTACCTGAAACATCTTCTGTTTCTCTTATAACAAACTTACAACTCTTTGCTATTTCTATATCATTTCATAGACATTAAGATGTGTGTGTATAAGCAGAAGATTTCTACTAGAAATGAACATCTGAAACAACAGCACTACATCAATGTAGTCCTGTCTTCTTTCTATTTAAAAACTTCACAAGTTCTCTTTCTTCCTAAGTTAGGCTTCCAAAGGGTTCTACTGTAAAATTCCTATTCCAGGGTTTTATTTCTTTGGAGAGTAACTGGGAATCAATGGTTGAGTGACCGATCGGTGGCTGAACCCTAGATTAGCCTCTAAGTCACTTCACTTTGTCATCAGCTTTTTCTATCTATAAAAGTGCAATTAGTTTGACTGTCTTACAGGGATTCTGAAATATTTTATTAAAAAGTACCACAGGAGAATAAGAACCTTAATTTTATGTGGTATGTGGGGATATTAAATCTAACCTTAGATTCACATAAGAAAATGTTCAAGAAACTCAAAAAAAACCAAAACTGGAAAACTGCAAAACAACAATTAAGACACAAAAAGCCTTTTTGTTGTTTCTCAACTGAATTCTAAATGGTACACCTGAAACTTCTGAATGATGGGTAAAAAAAGGTAGTGGACATAACTTCTAAATGGTTCCAAACTCCTCCTCAAACCACACAGTCACTTCCTTCAGCTGTTTTGCTTTGTGGTTTTTTTTTTTTTTCTGTTAATGGCCATATGTAAAGCCTGTGTTCCCTAGACCATTTTTTATTTTTGACTTATTTGTCCCTAATAACCTCAATTGACTTCATTTTGATGTCTTCATATCCTAGATAAAAAAAAAAAGTTAGTGTTTATAATCAGTGCCCATCTGAATATTTTCCTTTAACGGGGCCTGATAAGTAATAGTTACTTGGACAGACAGGTTTCTATATATGGAGAAATTTTAAGTGAACTGAATTGTAGTGATTTTATGTGGCTTTTGTATAAACACTAAAACTTTATAGGATTCTAGAAATCTACTATACTTCATTTTCAATACCTTCAATGTTGAACCACCTTTAAAATGTGTAATGAAGAAATTATTTTAACCTTAAAACTCGTATTCTTTCTTCTAGTCACATATATTGTCAAAGATACTGAAAAGACAAACAGGGAGGTAAAGATGCTTGCTGTAAGCAATTGCATGGGCCATTAGTTAAAATGACTGTTTAAAAGGATAAATGATGTCCCTTCAGATTATAAACACAGAACTAAATTAGTAAAAATGCATAACTCAGCATAGTTGTTTTATGATCACTCGTTGGGTGTTTCAACCCCTAGCTGAAACATGAAAACTGAAAATCTGTTAGAGTACTGTAACATATAATTAAGTTCTGTTGTTAAAACATCTGATACATTATACCATGATACCGGTCTGATTTTCACATTTATACTGAAACGTTCATAATTCAGAATGAGTAATATATTACTCATTATATTTAGGGAACTTAGGAAATAACATAAAAATAGATGGAAATGTATGCCTGCTTCTGTTGCTTCCTGCACATACGAAGTTGAAAACCAGTACACAGCCATGGAAACACCAGTAATTTGGCATTAATAAACAAATGAAGTGAGATCTTTTGAACTATGTTCTTCTCACAAAAAAACTTGGAGTTTTTATCAAAACCCCTATGTCTTTGTTTATTGTTCTTTAGACCTTCATGTATTATTCATATAACTATAGGTCAGGTATTTCTGTTTAAACAAAGCTCTTGAGTGTTTATTGTGATGGAAACAAGCTACTCTTATAAATTTTGGGCATTCTGTTTGTGCAGCCATTATGTGCTTAACTGCAAAATGTGCTTCTCCAGAATAAATATATTCTCCATTAGTATAATGCTCCGATTGTTGCTGTAAATTATTTGTCCTCACTGTTTTATTTCTTGTTGTTTGTTTGCTGTCTTTTCTTCTGTATCTCAGCTTGAATTGGATTGTAGTATGCTTGCTGCAGGACTTTGTGGTGATGTTTTTTTGTTGAAAAGTGTCTTTAGAGTGGCAGGAAGTGAAAATTTTTTATTAATAATTAGATAGGTTGGTTGCTATACCTCTTTCTGAAAGTTAAACCTAGTATGGCATTATTGGCAGCTCTACCTTTATTGAGAGGCTATGCAGGTAGAGGTTAGAGCAATTTGATTTGCTGTGAAGACTCAGTCAAAACGTTTAATGTAGTGGTACAGTTCCTTTTCTGAAGTTTAGAAATTGACAACAAACTATAGACAGCCTTACAGGCCTTCATGGTTTGAGTGATACTGAAGAAGTCCTTGTGCAACTGTTGATGTACAGTTTGCATTCTGATATAGAAATGGTCTTTTCCTTGCTTCCCTCCCACAATTAAACAGGCCATAAACTAATGAAGCAGATGATGATCCTCCCTTCTTTCTGCAGTAGCTTACACAGCAGCATCAGACCACTTGGGAGTAGAAGAATGCCTCTCTTCCAGTGGAAGATTGCCCTTGAAACAATGCAGATATCATTCCTAAAATTCAGGCAGTGTTCCATTTCGAGAGATGTCTTATCTCTTTCCTACCTTTCTATAAAGCTTTTTCAGAAAAAGTGGGTTGTAGTCCATTGGATGAGTTGTAGATACTAAACAGCAGGAACTACATAGGACTGCTGTTAGAGTGGTAGGCAGCTGCTCTGTCTGCAGTTTTCAAATCAGCTAAGTAGTTTGACATCAAATGAAGTGATGGGCTGAGTGCGATCCCACAATATCTGCTTTGGATTGAGCACTGTTTTGTAAGCAGCCTGAGGAAGGAACAGGTAACATTTAGCTGCAAATGACATTGAAGTAGCTACAAGACCATGATTCAAAGGTATAAGCATACACAGGGGAAATGTGAGGGGAAAATAAGCCCCTCAAACAGGATGGCAGTCAATAAAAGGCAATGACAAAACTCCTTACACTTATATATTCCCTATAAAATTATTTCTTACGCTTATATATTCCTTATAGAAATAATAATCTTTGCATATGTGTTACACATTTCAGGAGAGACTGACGAGAAAGTGTTACCCTAGGAAATGGTATAGAAGCTTGTAATGGATTATGACTAAGCGTAACTCCATTCTATTGGGGGGGCGGGGGGGAGGAAATCAGTGCTACAGTAAGATATGTGAAGAGCAAGCATAAGTTAAAGAATTCTGAAATATTCTTCTGTATGCCTCTGCTAAGGGTTTAGGCTGAATTTTGCATCTCGCTCTAGGCACCACAATTCTAGAAATATGTAGACAAAAAAATGTCCAAAGAAGAGCAACAGAAATAATGAGAGAGCAAAACAATTTAAGCAAACCTGTTAAAGGAAATGATACTCAGATCTCAACAAGAGAAAATGTGATAGTCTTTATGTATGTAAAGAACTAAGAAGTATAAAAAAGAATGACAATTAACTTTTTCACATATTTGCTGCAGACAGAGCAAGCATCATTGAGATTTAGCATAGGTTTAGTTATGAAGTTCTTCCAGTTCTGTTTTTGATTAGTATGGTGGTTAAAATTAGCTTACCTTCATTCTTGAACTGTATTGTTAAATACCTGCTGTTGCTCCAAAGGAGCTGTATGTGTATGGAGCTGCACTGGGAAATGTAAGTGTGTATAGATATAAAATCTTTTAAACTTATGAGTTGTGCCTAGTTAGTTACCAGAACTTTCTTACACAATTCACTGTTATAGTGATTCTTAATTTCATGAATCTTCGTATTCAGAAAAGACTAGAAACAGAAATCTTCAAATTACCTTGTTTCTATTGCTAGTCCAAATATCCTCAAATGTCAATTTCTTGTGAAATGGAATTTGTTTTCTATGGTTCACATCCTTGATGATACTTTGTTCAGTTTCACAATGCCTGATTAAAGCCACTCCAAATATTTTTTTTCTAGTTTATCTTACTTATTCAGAGCTTTAACTATCACATGACTATCCTATTAGGGCAGTATTACAGCTGTAGTACAAGTATGCTACGCTTCAGGGACCAGTGGTGTAATGAGTGAAAACATAATTGCTAGGTATTTTATTTACATACTTAGCTGTGAAATTCATGCCTAAATGTTGTCTTTTTTTAAAACATATAACTCGTTTTTTAAAACTGTTATAAACATGTCCATAATATCTCAGTGTAGCATGGCATGGAGTAAAAGTGTCAGTAATGATGTCCTGCAGTTATGTGGAGTTGGTATACAAAAAAAATGTGCATTTACGAACACCATTTTTTGTGATTAAAAAAGAAATAATGATCTGACATTATCTTAAAAACTCCTCCCATTGATTAGAATAATACAGAAAGCTTTTTCTTGCTTTCTTTCTGAAGGAAAGGATTTGTAAAGTGGGAATAAAATCTGGTGATTTGCATTTAAGTTGGCCCAAAAAGCAACACTATTTACTCCTGTTTTTCTATCCATGCATGTTGCAATAAAAAGGTTAGTTTGGATAATATGAGATAGATGACAGCTGTAATTTGTATTAGAAATGTAAATAAAAATGTTGAATTCTAAATGTTTTAGTCTAATTATGGGATGTTTCTTTACTCTTGATCTTGTTTTTAAACTCATCCTTCAAACTCATTGTTCTGAAATACTTAATGCTTCATCAAATTCTGTCAAAAGCTGGGCACAACTATGCCAAACTTCTGTAACTGAACTGTCATGATTTCTTGGAGTACTGTTTATCAAAGTGGTATAGTTGTATATTCCCAGTATGTGAAATGGTCTCTGGAATGTGTAGGGATAGAGAGAAGTGAAGACCATTACTTCTGGGAGAAACTCTGAGCAAATTGGTAACACTGTTACTTGAAGTCCTCTTGCTTCAGTTGTTCAGAATACGGAACATGAAAACTACACTGAAATCAAGATTTGCAAACCCAGATAAATATGACTTAAGGAAAAAGTGAACCTTTTAGCAGAAACCATTTGCTCTGACTCATTCATCTTGCTTTATCCACTATACTTCAGATGCAGCAAGAACTTGAGACAAATTGCATTGTTTCTAAGTTGATCAATTAAGTATTAAATTTTCAAAACCAGTATTAGCTTAATCTTATTCCCACCGGTGTCAGTAGCAGTTCTCATGGGGAATAATGGTTAGTAGTGAATTGGGTTTATTTGAAATTTACACTCTTAATCGGCTATTTTGTTTCTGAAGGAACTATTCATATGGATACGTTTAAATAAATGTAGGTTATGTGGGTGGAAATTGTGCCTTCTAATGCAAAATCTTTTTTCTCTTTAGAATTGTGACTTTTTCGTTCCAGTCTGTCTAATCCTTGCATTTGAAATATCATATGAGATTATAATGTTAATCACAGAATAAAGGGAGATTGTGTAGCCAAAATGCTTCCCCAAACTGTCCAAGAAAACAAAAGCAAAGAAACCATGCTTAATTTTATACTTTTTTTTTTTGCTCTGAAGATGATGCATGTGTGCTCCTTTTAACATGTCTTATGGACATATTTAATTAAGACTAAGGTGGTGGTAACTTCTGGGACTTGATTTCATGGTAAAACACTGTTGTGGATTTTGTTGTTGTGTGGGTTTTTTTTTTCCCCCTTACAAGGATCTAAAAGTTAACATACATTAGTTATCCTGTTGTAGGAATGTCTCTATACTATCTTTCTGGTTACTTGTGGCAGTGCAGCAGTAATAAATAAGATCAACATAAAAATGTATGCTTTGATTTAATAGAAGTAAATTATTTGTTTATGAAAATGTACATCACCTAAAGCGTTACTATGCTAATGTCTGCTAGCTTTCATGACCCAAGGTGTAAAAGAAGTTTCTAATGGTAAAAATATCTATTGAGATTCCTGTGGTCTTACTCTGCTACAGCTTTCATATGATTATTTAATTAAAAAACCTCACCTCATCTGTCTTAGGTCCATAAACATTTGCATCATTTGGAGAATATTAGCCACAGAAGGAAGCTTCTCCCTCTGTAAACTGGTGTGGATCTTTCACCATTCTATTTTAAATGCAAAAAACTACTATGTGGGTTTGTGTTAGACTATTCTAAATCTTTTACTTTCATAGCAGCACTTCTCGTGTAGGTTGGGTATGGTTGTTTCAGCGATGAACGTAACCCTGGTCTGCTGGGAAAGGTGATACAGCTATGTGGCCATGGACTCAGCACCAGATGGTGGCATGGGGCTTCAGGGAAAATGACAGCCATTATTTTACCATTATTGTTCTATTAACATTCATGCTCTTGTACTGTCTTTCACTTTTTCTCTCCTGTATTTCTCTACGTTACCTTCTTATAACTTTAGGGACGTGGTGACTTTATAATATGTATGTAGCTACTTTAAGGACTTCTGAGGGGTTAGATGAAAGATTCTGTATAATCTATCCACTTTGAAAAGTACGAGGCCTTTTTTTGGTGCTTGTATAATTGCAGAAAATTTTTGAATACTTACAACGTAAGTTATGTAATTGTATATTAAAAAAAAAAATGCATACGTAGGAACAGTAGCCTGAGCCAAGGTGTTTATAATCCTCAAATCAGTGTTTCTTTACTTTTACATTCTACAATATGTGGCTTTTTAAATGCTTGTCAGAAAGTAAAAATGCAGAGAATTCTTAACAGTGCATTCCTAAATGTTGTTAATAAATAAGACTGGATAACTTGTTTCATTTGCTCTGAAACTTGATAACTTGAGGGTACACTGTGAGCTCTTCCCATGTCATCAGACTATTTACCTAGAGTTTGGTGACTTCCAAATCTATGATTCACTTCTTTCTTTGATGACCGAGACTGCATGCAGTTCTCTCTTAACTTCATTTAGTTACTACTTATATTTTTGATGTCTACAAGGTTTCATGACTCCCATGGAGTTCTATTGAGAAATACAGTGCAGTGGGTTTGCTTTTTAGCAAAGGCTGTGTGTCTGAGAGCTGTGTGCATATTCTTAGGTGGTTTAAGTTGAGCAGGCACAGTCTGATCTTTTTTTAATGACAAATTTGCTACCTGCTCTGTTACCCCCAAAAAATCTATTTTCCCCTCTTGCCTTTCTGAATGTCATCTTGTCTAAGAATGAATGCTGTTATTCATAAGACTTAAAGGTTGCTCTTCCAGCTGTGAAGTTTTAATTTATGAGGCCTTTTGCTAGGCTAATTTCAATACACCTTCTTTCGTATTCAGAGTTCTTAGTGATGCCATATTATGCCCAATTTATGCATCTCTGTGTTACTAGAAATATCATAAGAATATATGTGCCTTAGCTGGCACAATTTGTAACTCTCAGGACTTTTTGAAGTGTGTTTGTTGTTTGTGTGTTTGTTTCCCATACAAAAAGCTTTCCATACTGAGGAAGGTATAATCACTTACTGACACAAAATGCTCATTTTAATATCGGAGAAGAACACTGTTCATCTCAACTAATGTTAGCCATCTAGACTGCAATTCAGTGCAAGCCTGACAACTAATTATGCTTTTTTATAGATGTTTGTATGTGTATATGGTATCTTAATTCCTACTCCAAAGTCAATACTGTCTGTCCCGGGACCTGTCCTGTCTTCTACCTTGTCAATGACCTGGAGGAGGGGATGGAGCATACCATCAAGTTTGCTGATAACACCAAACTGGGGGGTTCATTCAGTTTGCTCAACTATAGCACCTAATACCAATTTAGTTGATTGTGGCACTGGCAGAATAGTCCAAAAGTCAGCAAGGACAAATATTAAATTCTCCACCTGTAATAGACTAAATCCTTTTCCCAGCACAGGTTGGGGACTGACTGGCTAGGCTGCAGCTTTGCTGAAAGGGACCTAGGGTCCTGGCACACAGTAGGCTGAATGTGAGCCAGCAGCGTGCACTGGTGATGACAAAGGCTAACGGTACGGTGGGCTGTATCAATAGGAGCATAATCTGTAGGTTAAGGAAGTGATTTTCCACTCCTGTTCCTTTTGCTTGGTGCTTACTAACTCACATAAAAATACTGCATCCAGTTTTTGCTCTTATTAATGTCTTTCTTGCATTAAAGACTGGAATGAGTTTGGTGTAGAGGTACCAATCTGCTCCACTTACCCTGTAAGGAAAGGCTTAGGGAACTGTGCTTCCTTAGCCTTGGAGAGGAGATGGCTTCAAGGGGACTTAGCAGCAGCCCCTTAGTGCCATACAGGGAGGTTGCCAGTAAGATGGATCCAGGATCTTTATTGAGAGAAACAGTGAGAGGGAAAGGCAACAGTCCTAACGGGAAACAAAGGGAGTCCCAGCTGGATAAAAGAAGACTTACCATGAAGACAGTCAAGTACTGAAGCAGGTTACCCAGTGATGTTTTATAGTTTTTGTCTTTGGGGGTTTTCAAGATCTGACTGGAAAATGCCGTCAGCAACTGGGACTGAAGTTAGTGTTTAACTCTGCTTTAAGCTGGAGGTTGGTTCCTGACACCTCTTCTAATCTGAATTATTTTTATGAAAGGGATTGCTTGCATTTATGGAAATTCAAGTGTGTCCTAGGTGTTAACTTCATGGTGAGCTGATTCACTCTGCTGACTGTGGATTAGATATCTGTTGACTATAAAGAACATTTAGACAATCCGTGCATCTGTAGGCGCCTTCACATAAATTTCTTAATCTTAAACTGAGTCTTTATCTCTAAAAGTAGTACAACTCCAATCTGTGGAATTTAGACTCCCTCCTTTAAAGGAGAGAATCAGACACCCCTGAAGAGCTTTCATCTCAGTTTTCTTAGAAAACTATTTTAGGATGAGATGAATCACTTCTGGTGCTGTTTATTTTCTATCCCAAAAGCCTATATTTAAAAAAGGAAAATCATGCTGAAATTTCAACTTTTTACTTATTGGTATGAAAATCTGTTATCCTCAAAAATGCAAAGCATTCCACAGATGCTTCAAAATATTTATATCTAAAAAATCAAGTCCTTGTTGTGTTCAACCCAAATAAATTATTACTTATTTTAGAAAATTTTTGATAAAATCTGTTGAACTCTTCTTACAATCCTAGGTGTCTGAACTGAAATATTACATACTGCCTAACTTCCAAATGCTTGCTCAGGTATTGACCTCTTTTGAAGAAAATTGTTGTACTCCAGAGACATAGCCTCTGTACTTAAATAATTTGATGTTTCAAAATTTTTGGAAAGAAAATAGGCATAGTTGTGTAACAGGGATACGTAAAATAAATTGTCATTTGCCTGTTTGATGTAGGAGAGGAAGACTTGGGCTGAGTTACTTCTTGTTACTTATTGACAGTGGAAAAAAATTAATGGTTTAGCACAGCAATTTGTGACACCTAATTATTTGCTTCACTACACTACTTTGATTTGCTGAGCAATTATTTCAATTAGGGCTAGCTGCAGAGTTAGGGCCAAGTACCAAATCAGGCTGAATCTCGTACTGCGCTAGTGTTGCGTCAGATAATACACTATAAAATAAAGATGTTAAGTTCTGTTAGTTGCTGATTTCTTTGTTTTAGAAGACCAAGTGTTTAGCAGCAGCAATCACCCACGCACACTGAAGGACAGAGGACAGACTTGTGATGGCAAATGAAATAGTAGACATGGTGTCACAACTTGAAATACTTCTTTCAATCTCTACCACTTCTAGTCCACAGTACTGCCACCTGGGAGTTAATCTGTGTGACTGGACGCAGTCTGAGTCGTTTGGGAGTTAATCTTCCAAGCCCCTAAGTGCCCTCAGTGTCAGATGACTTTACCAGAAGATAGTTAATCCTCAACACTTCATAAAATCAAGGTTGTGTCTTTGAACCTCAATATTCATTTGAGGTATAAAAATGCCAATTTGACAGAAAAATTTGTTAATACTTCTAAACATACTGCAAAACTTTGCTAACGTGTATGTTCATAAAACTTTATAGTTGTGTCCATACTCTACTTGGCGGCTAATAGAAAGTAGCTTTGGAGCTACTTTCTCAAGTGTGAAAAGATTAACGTATTATTTTATATTAAATAGGTAAATGGATTTTTGTTCATCTGGACCATGGATTTCTACTTTTCCTATTTTTATTAGTTATGTTTTAGCTATTCAGAAACAATGTCTTCTTTTTTTGGTTTGATAAATGTGAAGAATTATTAAAGAGACCCTTTCTGTTTAGTATGTAGAAGACACATGGATTTCATTTGCTGTTACACAAAATCTTACTCTTGTACATACACCACTCCTGCGGCAACATCAAATCCTGTTTAAAGGTATTTTTGTTGAAATAAAAAGCATCTGTGGCATGACCCAACTTGTATTGAGAACAATTTCAGTGCTGTTGGTACTCAGTGTCACTTTGCCTTGCTAAAATATTACCAGTTTATCATAATTAACCTATCTTTTTGATAATATACATTGAAACTGTTTGCATACTAGGATCTTTTTATGTATACAGTAACTCATTTTGTAGGCTGTTGTGAGAAAATAATTGCAGCTGATGAGAACCTGCTCTTAATTTACAGGCTGTTTTTGTCAGCTGGAATGAGTTGGTTTGAGGGTTTGTTTACATTGATTCAGACTCCGGAGAGAGTCACAGTTTCTGTTGCTCATTGATTTTTTTTTTTTTTCCCTTTGTGTATTCTTTTCCAGTTTACCTCCCTGAAGTAAGTTCCTTTAAAAGTCAATCTTCAAGCGCTTTTCTACTATGTAAAAACAAAAAAACAACACCAAAATAATAAAAAAACCGTACAGCCCTTCAGTTCCCTACTAATGAAAGGAATGCAGTCTGAGAGGCAGTAGACAGCTGCCCTGTGAGATTTTTGTTATGACTGGGCAGCTGAGAAGCCCATATGCCCCAAGCAGGCTCAGCAAATGTTACCTGCTTTTTTTTGTGCATAGACAAACAGCTGAAGAGCACAGGAGCCTCTGCTACCATAGGAGAAAGTGACCAAGGACAAGCAGAAGGAGCTTGGGAGAACTGTTGGCAGGGGCAAGAGCGACGAGGTAGCAGAATACTAAAGGACATTCAACCCGATAATTTAGGAAACCAATTTTTTCAAAGCCCATGTTTCTCAGAACTGTGGAAAAATAATTCTGTGGTGTTAAATAACCAATTCTGAACTGAAAGTGCAGTTCAAAGTTGATTTTTTTTTTTTTTAATTGGAGTTACTGATAAAATGGTAAAGAATATACAGGGGTCCAAAAACCACAACAGATCCAGAACTGTCCCTGTTTCAGAACTGCTCTCTTTCTAGATTAAACCTGCATTTTATTATCATCAGGTTCAGCAACAGATAAGTTTATCAAAAGAGTCTGTAATTTACACTTTGCACATTCCATATAAATTCAGCAGCGTGGCATAAGCCAAATGCTGTCTACAGTACTGTAAAAACTTGATCAGCTACTTTCAAAGGGAGTGAGGAGCGTCAGAAAATCTAAAAGGAGCCAGAGGTAGGGAAAAGTCTGTCAGGTAAGACCACTGTGGGATATAACATGGTGTATCTACAGTGACATTCAGAGCAAATAAAACTACTAATCAATGCCTAACAAAAATACCTCTGCTGGAAGCTAATTAACATCGCAAAATATCTGCAACAAATTAATTTTAATGAAGGTGTATCTGGATGCATATACAGCAACTAATGAAAGAAATCCTCTGAAACCTTATCACATCTGCTCCATAAGAAGCAGCAGTAAAAGATTACATGTAGAGATCGTGGCAATTGGTCAGCAATGTGTGTGAGTACTTTTGAGGCTGAGGAAGTCACAGAGGACGTGACTAACAGGGAATACTTTGCCACCAGTGAAGGAGCGTTTAGCATTGCTGGTGTGAATGAATTGGGCACTGTTCATGCATCTAGAAAGCAGGATGACACAGCATCTTTGTTCTACGCCGGTAGTCAGGAGTTCCAAGCAGTTTCAGAGAGAGGGGAAAGAACTGGAACGTTGCTTATCCTGTCCGAACATGAAGAGGCTGTGAGACGACTTCAAGAGTTCTGAAATACAGTCCTGTGCCATGGAAGCAGTATAGATGCACATCTTTTTAGGGTGGATAAGAGGTTACAAAGTCACCATTATAGACTGCTAGTCTGCCTGTGCTGAAACCTTATGAGAATCTGAGCTGTTTCTGCTCACGAGGTGCTCTATAAATTATTATGCACCAGCTGGCAATGTGCCACATGCAAATGGGTGGGGATCAGCAAAACGATATTTCCAGAGTGTTATTCTGGGAACTGCTGCATCACTCAGCAGTGGAAGGTTGCTCCTTTTTAGAAGTGATAATACACAATCCTTTCTATATTATTATATAGAGCCTGTGTTGCTCCCAGTTAATGTGCTTAGGTGCTTTTTGGACAATCTGTGTAGAGAATATTGAGTCCTACTCTGAGTTTTGTTATATGGAAAGTACTGTTAATACCAGAGAGGATTATTCCTTCAATGAAGGATTGACCATGGAATATCTCATGCCTTCTAACCATGCTACAGGAGACAAGACAGTAAAAGTACATAACTTTGGTTTTTGCAGTAGAAAACTGCTATGGTATGGTTGAACAGAATCTGATCATCACGTTTCCAGCAAAATATAACAAAACAGTCTGTGGGCAAGGAGCTTTGCAATTCATGAGGAAGTTTTATACAAACAAATGTCTCATCCGGTTTACACTTCATATTTTGTTTAGTGTGGTACTACTAACAAAAAAACCCTCTAAAAATAATGCTTCCTTGTCAAGATATCTATTTTCTCACTATATATTTATTACCAGCTTATTTCAGTAGCAAAACCACTATTTATTGCATTTTAGTTAAGAGAATTGGGTAAATAGTACTTAGTGAGCTCAGCTCTGTTTCTTTACATGTGGTGTGAGCAGAATGTTAACCGATTTCCAATTGTAGCCCCAGCCAGCAAATACACCGAAGGTTGTTTGTATTCTTCATTGTCTGTCTTACAGTTTACACTCATGGAAATTTGTTGTTGATGCTGATGTGAAACAGGATCCAGGTTATCTTAGAAATCATAAGCAGAAATTTGAAATGCTACCAGATGTTCCTTGTGATGTTTAACCTGACTTTTCCCTGCCTGTCTTGCACACAGTGTGATTCGAAATTAGTATAAACCAGAGTGTAGAAATTGTGAGCCTCTCCTAAGACTCAAAAAGATGAGGGGAGGGGAAGGCAAACGTGAAGGGAAAACGAGCAAAACTCTGTTAGTCAAAGATAAATACTGAAAAAAGTTCAGGTATGTAACATTTTATACACTGATTTGCTGCTAAGCTAACTTCAGCACTGTCTTGTCAAATTCTTTGCTACCATATGATGTTACATTTTAAGAAGATTGGCAAATTTACAACTCCCCTTTTTAGCTACAGGGTAATTCTGCACCTCCTACACTGAACTGGCACTGTACAGATGCAGTTTCTGTTCCTGAGCTTCACTTATTTTCACGTTGTGTTTGAGAGTGACATTAGGCAGTAGTTTTATTGCGGAGGAGGGAAGAAGGAGGGAGGAGTTGTTTTTCCAGGAATGTTTGTTCAGGCATTGCACGTTTAAAAGTTTACAGGCAATTAGGAAGAGAACGTGTAGAAAGAATCTCTTGATGAAATTTGGAAAAATATAGATGGCAAATACCTGAATGATTATGTTTATCTTTTTTTACTTCCATTCCTCATTTTTAGTGCTGTACTTCTGAACATTGGATGCATTACCTATAAGCGTAGAGTGGCTTATAAGCAACACTGTAGAAAACTTCATAAGACAAGAGCAAAGATTAGTTTTAACTGAAAGTGTAGTCTTATACAAAATGGTGAAGAAATGGTAACTGGATGTTGGTCTCACTATGGTTATGACTTTGAAGTTACATTATTTTCTGGTGCCTCAGATTATCTATATGCAATGTGGGGTAATGGCTTATATCTTCTGCATAATATCTTGATTACTTAAAAATACAAGCAAGGCTTTAGATATATTATAGTAGATATTTTAAAGACAAAAATCCAAGACTATAAATAAAAACTGGTTCCTAAAATTTTAATGGATTTTAATAATAAAAATTTTTGTGTTTGAATTGAAAGAAAATGGAATTTGAAGATAATATTTTCCTAAAAAATGTGCACAGGATTTTGTAACCAGTGTTAATAAGAGTGGCAGTAAGTAGATAGCTGAAAGGGATGAAGTATTGTGGCAGAACTTCAGTTTATTATATGGACTGGCCAGCTTCTAGCCTTTCTTGGACATAGAGCGACTAAATGTTTTGTCAGCGAGTTGCATTCAGATGTCACATATTACCAGATACAGTTATATGCTAGAAGAAGGGGAAGGCTGGTTGGAGAATTTCTTGATCTACTTTCCCAACCGAATGGCTACAGTTCTGTGAGATGCGTATATTTATTTTGACAAAGAAAGTCACTTCATGTAATGGCCAGAGTCTATGAGTTTACTATGTATATGAAATAGTGGCTGGTTTTTGTGTGCTTGTTTAAACAATGTTTTACCTCTAGTTGTGTTTGCATATAGCTGGTGGTGTGTAGATAAATAACATGACTAAATAAACAGTGGAAGACACCAGTAATTGACTGTCCTCAATAATCTATATTTCATGAAAAGTTACCACTTACGTACCGTATCCAGCTTTTTATCCTTTCATCTCTCATCCAGTAGTGATTTCCGTATTCGCTTTGCCTTTCATTCCTGCAGAGAAACAAAGGTAGCAGACCTTAGAGTCTCGAAACAGTCAGATGAGCTTATTTCTACCTTAAGAAAAAACCCTTAAACTTACTGCACGCTGCTTCCATGAAGTACCCATTTGTTATCGTTTAATTTTATCTTATTTAATTTTCTTATACACAATAGTGATTCATGAACACAGCAGAGATTACTTTCCTTAAAATACTGTGTGATATATCCTAGTTTAATGAAAGTTTTCATTTTTAATTAAATTAGAGGAAAAGACTCCCATCCTTTTTCCTTTTCCTCAGGGGAGATAACATTGTGCCATGTTATTAGCAAGTTTCCCGGGGGTGCTTTTTTGCTTTGATGAATTTGTCATAGTCAAGGAACGCTGAAGCTGGTAGCTTGCCAAGAGGCAAACGTTTCAGATTTATGTTACAACCTCTGTATGTTAAAATTTAAGTGTACTGATAAACCACCAAGAAGGACACATTTCTGTTTTAGATTTAGCTAGATGTTTCTGTTCTCTAATAGTTATTGCATAAATCTAATGAACTTTAGCTTAGAGAAAACTAGTAAGGCAATGGTATTGGGAGGGGAATGGGGCATAAGGGGGAAAGGGGCATAAAAGCAGTCTTCAAATACATGTCAGTTGCAAAAAAGAATTAGGTGTACTGTTCTCATAGTGAAGAATAGATGCAGTTATGGGCTGAAACTGCATCACAAAAGTTTCAGGTTGGTCTTTAGAAAAAATCTTTTTAAGAATAAAGATAAAGCAGCTCAGGAATGGATTGCATGAGGAAATTGTGGATTGTTTATCTTGGTGGAACACAAATCAAATGAGGTGTCCATCAGAAATTGCTTTGTTGTGGCTGTTTCTGCCTTTTGAAAAACATCCTGCAAGATGCATTTTTCTGAGTTTGTGAAAAAATTATTAATGAAAAAATCTCAGTAAAAACCTTCAATGGTGAAAACTTGTGCAACAGTTTGTACTCACACGTACGTTGGAAATGGGATTGAAAGCAGACAGATATCTCTGGAGATTAACTGTGAACTCTCAGTATGAGTATAAGTAAACTAGTAAGTTCTTTAGGGTTGCGGAACTTGATTTGGTTTTTGAAGAAGGATATTTCAGCTGTACTCTTTGAATAAAGATTGGTGAAAGAGTACTCAGTATAATTTTTCAACCGACAGGAGTATTCACATATTCTTTCACACAAGTATGTCAATGTTAAAAAGCAAAGAAATTCCCTTCCCACCCCCTGATTTTGTCAATTTAGATTCTAAAGTGCCTACACCATTTCTAAGGAGAAAACATTTCCTTTCAGGAAACTTATTTAGGTGTAATATAACTCATTCCGTTCTTCTCAAGGAAGAAACACCTTTAATACAGGGCAATGCATGCATTGTTATTAACTTGTTTTTCAGAACTGCATGGAGGTGCTGTTGCCCACTTACACATGTTAAAACTACACACCATGAAATCTGAGGTTTTGTATAAAATTTTATGAGGTTATTAAACCATTTAGGTTAGAGAACAGTGTCAGAGGAATGTGGACTTTCTCCTCAACCACTTCATTCAGTTCACAATTTGACAAGCTCCAGGAAATTAATTCCATTTGAGAAATGTAACTTCGTATAGCATTGTTTTTGATATCTCTACATAGTAGAAATGGGAGAGTGACAAAACAGCAGTCAACCCCTCTTTTGCTAGAGTGATATGAAATGGTCGTAACGAGGCTATTGTCTAATTGTTGCGGTGCATATCAAGAACTTCGGTAAGGGATGTCATTATGGTGACTGGAGTTTGGGGAAGTCCAGTGTAGAATCATAAAACCTAAGCAAAACTGGTAATACCAGGGCAAGTGAAAGCTGTCACAGACTATTGGGAGAGAATGCAAGTTTGAAATCGATTTTTAAACTATTGATTAGATTCTTATGGCTGAACCAGGGAACTTGAAGGAAAAAGATCTGTTACAACTGTTAGCCTCTTCAAATCATCAACTCAAAATTCATCAACAAGGAAAAGAACAAAACCAATGTTAAGATATATTAGAAAGATGTAGAAAAATAGTACTACAAATGTTAGAGTTCTAGTGTAACAACTGGATGTTACTTTTTCTTCTGGAGTACTTTTTGCTGATTGTCTGCTTCTCCAAAAAAAAAAAGTGCAACAAAAATTTGAAGCATGAAAGATCTTTAATGTAAAGAGACAGCATGATTAGGATATGTTCATTTCAGAAAAGATTGAAATAGAAGGGAGCAAGTTCCTTTTTCTTCCTCGTACTGCAATGCAGGACAGACGATGTAAAAGAAAGGAATATAATGAGGCTAAGAGCTTTAAATTATTTGTCACAAAGTATATTTCAGTCTGTGCCACTTTGACAAGATATCTTCATTTAGGGCTAGCTAAGTATAAAGTAAGAATACTCAGGATTTTGAAGACAGAGAGAAAAACTTAAAATGCATAGAACTATTAATATATTTTTTATTTTTTTTTTGCCAAATGATGTGTAATTGTGAGGCATCTGGCAACTGAACTTATCAGAAAACAAAACAGCATGCCTGACTAATCCTAGTGATATTTTGGAAACTAGAGGCAAAGGCTATCTCCGTTCTTCTAAATTTAAAATGCTGAGGTTCAGAATCAAGTAGGTAAACTGTCTGTAGCTTTGAGTCCTTAGAGCTGCCCTGCCAGTCTTGACTGGGTCCTAAATACTCATGCATAATGTAGGAATTAGCTCATTCCCAGCACTGTTGCCACAGACCTCTGATGCAATCTCCTTCTGGAGAATAAGCATGAATATGGTGGACTTGGTCAGATCACGCTGCTTGAACTCAAACTCAGAAAACAGGCCATAAAACTGCTAAGCCTACTAACTGAAGCTGTAACCACAATGATTGCTAATTTAAAATCAAAAATAGGGGTGGATATGTGATGGCTGAATTCTGTTGATCCAATCTATAGAGAAAGAAAAATGATGTATTTCTCAGTTTCTGTTCTTTGGGTTAGAAGAGGTCTAAATTGCCATGATTTGGCTTAAAGGATTTGCAATACAATAGGTGCTTTACGTAGGTACACCCTTTAAAAAGTTGTATGTGAGAAAACTATTTTCTGTGTATTTTGTGACTAATTTTCTGTTAAAACACGACTTGTTAAGTTGAATCTCTAGTGAATATTTTTTAGATAAAACTTGCTAGCTTTTCTGTCACAGGTATCAGAATATTTGTATGCCTTTTTGTGTGAGAAAGAAGAGAGGAGATGATGGCTCAGAAAAAAATAAATTAGGATATTGAATTTGTTCTTTGTATCCCTTTTAAATGCCTTGATTCAAAACCTGCACTTGAAACTGGCTTATTCTGGGAAATCACCTGCCACAAGAAACATCTTGAAATAAGGTGTGGGTTTTTTATTTTTGTTCCAGTGCAGAACAAAAATATATTTCAAGGATATAAAACTTTACAGAGCAGGGCAAAACTATGTTTTTTCTTCTGGACTATAGCAATTATAAAAAATGTTTGCCATTAGTCTGAAAACATAGATCCTAAATTGTATTTCCTTGCACTCATTTCTGCAAGTGAAAACTTGCTTACAGGTAAAATATAATAGTGAATGAACAGCAACATGTATTTATTTTTTAATTTTATGTATATAGACATAGAACAAGGTACAGAAGGAAGAAAAAGAAACAGCTTAACTTCTGTCTTTTCAAAAATACTTTTGTTACAAATAATATTAACAGAAACTGATAGTACAGAATTCCACAGTTCTTCTGACAGTAGCTCAGCTACAAATCAGTGAGCAAAGAATTACAGCATTCTCTTCTAGAGTTAACGCAATCGTTAATTTGATATTTTTCACCAACTACTAGGGCACCACATTTTTAGCCAAACTATGTGTTGACAGAAGGAAACAGCGATGCTAGCAAATAGTGAATCGCTCTGGTTCTGCGAGGTTGATGTTCAGCTGACCGATTACACAGGAGCAGAATTCGCTGCTCTTGTGCTCTCCCCACAGTCTTGGAGGCAATAGACAGGAGAGGAGAGGAAAAAAATTTGTAAACAATCAGGCGCCATGAAATAAGCCCATCGTAGGTTACATACAGATTGGTTACTTTCCCCTGAATTGATGAATGGTATTTGGAGATACTTGGTCTTTTTGCCCTGTAGGGAGTTTCTGCTTTACTGTGTACAAAAAAAATGAAGTTATATTTTGTGGTTAATTCCTGATAAGCTTCAGCTGAGGAAGTAGGTGCTGAGGAACTGCAGTGGACAAAGCTAGCATACTGATGTGTATAGAAACTTGATGTGTAAAAATGTATTTCAGTGAACAATATGATTATTTCCACAAACACCTTAGTGTTGCCTATACATACATAAATTGTCTCCATTAACAACGTTATCATTGTCTGTGAATAACACAAAACGGAGTAGCCCATCAAAAAAGTATTCAAATTAGTATAGTACGATTTCTTCTGTTCACCTACTGCACCTGCAATTAATCTCCAGTGTCTAGAAGAGATAGAAGATAATATAGGAATGTCTCCATAGTGTGGTAGAGTACAGTGCAGAAATCTCCAATCTAGTGGTTGACTCAGCAAGGAAACCCTGCTTAGGCCCAGAGGTTTTTGTACATCTCTCAGCCTGACTCTGCTCAGAAAGTACTGGCAAGGTACAGGGGAGAGGCAGGGATCAAAGGACCACATCAAATTAAACTGTAATACTGCTTTCAAAGCTAAGCTGATTTATTTAGAGCTAGCTTTGATGTCTTTGCACTCATAGTATGAGCATAGCTCCAGAAAGTTTCAGACATTAGCAACGAGAAAACTTATCATGTATCATATCCGTTTTTTAGTGTTTAAAGGAGTCTTAAATAATGGATGTTCATTGATTGTTATGAAGTCACAACACAGATTGCTTAGAAAGCTGGGAAAGAAAACAAGTCTTCCATGAGAAATCTCAATAGTCTTTATTAAAGTAGTGTTAATTCTATATGGGAGCAAAAATGGCTCTCCTCAATGAAAACTCTGAGCATTTGGAATTTTCATTAGGGGGATAGAGTAAATGACAAACTAAAAACTCATTTAGTTTTCTTTAAACAATACACAGCAGCTTGTATACAGTACATGGAGTCTCAGGTGCAGTTCATACTATTCCTTGGAAGTAGTGTTAGTTGTAAACTAATAAAGCAATCTTGTAGAATGAGGAACTACAAAATGAGGGAGAAAAAACCGCCCAAGCCTAACAGTCAGCAACAGCTCTTCAAAATGAAGAGGCTGAATGGCTTGTGTGTGCTCTCTCCTTAATGCTTTGTACCAGAGTGACACAAAATGCTGTAATCTGACGAATTTAAACGGCAAGCATGAACATCCTAAAGTTGGTAGCTTAAGAAGAAAGATGTAGTACTTCCTTAGCATTTATTTATTTATTTATTGTTAGGATTGTACTTGTCCAAAACTGCTAATTTTCAGATTTTGTGAACTTTAAGTATTCTTGCGAATTTTAAACAACATGGTTCGGGCAGGCAGGTAGACAATAATGAAAAAAAGTGTCTTGCAGAGAGTGACTTGAGTAACCCTAGGAAGATACTAAGTTACTAATGAATATAATGAATAGTAACTTAGATACTTGGGAGGAAAAAAAAGCCAATACATCATCATATCAAGCTGATGAAAATCCCTAGTCTGTCACATAAGAGTTTTGTCTTGAAACAGCTTGCTGAACATGCCCTTTTTCCTGGTAGTGTTACAGAAAACCAAATGAGCCATAATTAAAGCCGGGTCACAAAGGGGAGAAACACTGGTTTTAATCATTATGCCATTTATATTTGTGCAAATTAGTAAATTAAAGGCTGTTGTGTGAAGAGCAAAAGCAAAACCTTTTCAGTGCAGACTAAATCTGATAAACATTTCTCTTTAATTGTTTCGTGTGAAGTATATACAACTACCTGAAAGGAGGTTGTAGAGAAGCAGAGATTGGTCTCTTCTCCCAAGTCACAGGCTATAGGACAACAGCAAATGGCCTCAAGTTGTGCCAGGGGACGTTCAGATCAGATATTAGGAGAAATTTTTACACTGAAAGGGTCATTAAGCATTGGAATGGGCTGCACAGGGAAGTGGTTGCAGCACCATCCCTGGAGGTATTTAAAAGACGGGTTGGCATAGTGCTTAGAGACATGGGTTAGTAATGGGGGGTGGGGGTGTGTTGTATTGTTTTCTTTTGGTTTTTTATCAGAGTTTGGTTGATGGTTGCACTAGATGATCTTAAAGGTTCCTTCCAACCTAGATGATTCTAGATAGATAGATAGATATACAACAGATATAGATAGAACAGATACATAATTGATTGTGCTCTGCTGAAAACAAACAAACAAAAAAACTTAGTAACTTTTTTTTCTGTAATTTGTCTATCTTTACCATGCTACCATAGCATTCACATTCCCTAGATTATTTGCCCATGTGTGAGAGTTAAAAAAAGTCCAAACTTTTTTCCAGTTTTTATTGCTATTTTGTTACTAACATGGTTGTTACCAACATTCACTTCCAAACCACAGGAGAAGTTATGAAGGCATCTTATTCAAAATAATATCGAAGAACAGTAGATGGCCATTAACAGCATCTTTTTCCTTTGTATTCTTCTTAAAAGGTACAGCACTACATTATTTTTTTTTTTTGGCGCAATTTGATCAAAATCATAGAATAGAATCATAGAATGGTTTGCGTTGGATGGGACCTTACAGATCATCTAGTTCCAACCCCTCTGCCATGGGCAGGGACACCTCCCACTAGAGCAGGTTGCTCAAAGCCCCATCCAG
>JAOXNO010000024.1:97213882-97229843 GCA_028565335.1 Limnodromus scolopaceus
TCAGGCACGATTTGCCCTTGGTGAAGCCATGTTGGCTGTCTCCAATCACCTTATTTTCCATGTGCCTTAGCAGAGATTCCATGAGGATCTGCTCCATGATCTTGCCAGGCACAGAGGTGAGACTGACTGGTCTATAGTTCTCTGGGTTGTCTTTTTTCCCTTTTTTGAATATAGGGGTTATATTCCCCTTCTTCCAGTCTGTGGGAACTTCGGCAGTCTGCCATGATTTATCAAATATGATCGAAAGCTGCTTAGCAACTTCGTCCGCCAGCTCCCTTAGGACCCGTGGATGGATTTCATCAGGTCCCAGGGACTTATGCACCTTCAGGTTCCTTAAGAGGTCTTGAACCTGATCTTCTTGTACTGTGGGAAGTACAAGAAATTTCACTTAAAAGTTAGGAAATCGGAGGACTAGGAAAAGAAGAAAAGAAAATATTTTGCTTACAGAAATAGTTAGAACCTGCTGATGTTTAATTTTTTCAGTAAATTTAAAACTGGAAAACCACATGTTGCACCATTTAGTGGTTCTATTTCATAACATTATTTATATAGGATACTTCCTAATCGATATTTACTTATACTTTGACTGGTCTGCTATCTGTAGTCTAGCAAAAGTTGCTTGTAACAAGAAACCTTTTTAGGACATGTGAAACTAGCCAATCCTTTTCAGTGTTACTCATCCTGATACTCGTGACAGTTTTGGTTTTGTTTGGGTTTGGTTTTCTTTTTAAGGTTATAAATTGTTATTTCCAGTTATTTGCTAGTTTAGATGTTGCAACTTTTATCCTTGGCAACAGACAGTTAAACTGTTCTTGAATGGAGTTTAACTTTTAAACATCCCATTCAGTTCTGTACGTGTATTGCTTATTGTTTTTTGTAGATAAAATTCATTTCAGCATAAAAAGCTATTACTGGGTTTGTGCTGATTGACTCTATGAACCTTATAATAATAAATCCCGTGCAGAAAAAACAGTTTAGCAGGTGGACTTGTATCTGTCAACTTTGATACTGAAGATGGAACAAAAGCACTATCCTATGTCATATTCAAAGATTGTAGCCTTAGTACCAAAGGGGTAAATGTGCCTATAATAAGAAGCAGCTCTGCATCCACAAGTAGCTGACCAGATATAGGTTGGAGTAAGAGTCAATCTTAGCTGTCATTTCTACTTTGCCTATGAGAAACCCTGTAAAATTCACCTAAAACTGATACAAAAACAGTCCTTTAAACCTTAATGTATCGAATTAAAATATGAATTTACAAGACTTTAATAAAAGTACACTGAATATATTCATGAATGAATCTACTGAAAGTTACAAATTACTTGTTTTTGTTTTCAAGGATTTAATGAGTTCATTTAAAAAACCTGAATGTGAGAAATGAAAGTCAAGCACATAAATGGTCCTTATGCTGATCTGCTTAAATATGTGAATTGTGTTCTACTGAGATTTTTCTGCTATATACTGTATCACGGACAATGACTGAAAGTAGACACTGACATGTTTTGGAGAAAATGACAATTGGAAGTGTTTCCTCTCAATAGTTTATCAGCATGTATCTCTGTCCTCTGACACAATCTAGTGTACCATTCATTTTCCCCTATTTTCTAGTAACTGAATTCAAATACGAAACACAGAAACACTTCTGTAAACTGTATGAAGTCATCAGTGTATCACACTGACCTATCCTAGTTATTTTTTGCCATTATTCTTAACCTGGTGAGTTCTTCCAGATGGTATAAAACCAGTACAGACAGAAACATCACTGAACTGCTAGGAAGTTGAAGCATTTTAAATACTGTTTTCATTCCACTGAACAAAGGTATTAAGTTAATATATAGAGAATACAAAATAGAGTAAAGCTCATTAAACTACAGTTCTCTGAACAACCTTTTTGAACTGAAGTAGTCAGGGTTCTACAGAGAGATTATGGATGTGTTTCTGTGGATGACTGCAAACAGAAGACAGTTCATTATGCTTGTGCTCAGAGCTCACTGGATGGGAAATATCTGCAGTTGAGAAGCTATGTTGTTCTAATTGTGTGGCAAAATTGATTTTTAAAAAAAAAAGAAGCCCTTTTTGGCCACCTCTATAAACATAGCATGCCGCCCATCTAGGTGCTCTGAACTCCTAATCTATTTCTGTTCCGAAATGGATATATCTAAATTATCTGATCTGTGCTTCACAAAGTTCTGTAGGCTTGCATATTTTTGCAAGTGCTCTAGCCACCACTGTCATATTAATACATAGGTTCCTGTCACCCAAACTCTAGGATTTAGAATAAATGTTTCTCGGCCCAACTTTTCTTGCATAATGTAGTTGGTTTAGTGAGAATGTACCTACTGAAACCAACATAAAGCATTTTGAGTAATGAGATGCTGTTTAAGTCGGCTTTAAACCCATTGATTAAAGCATAATGGAAGATGGTCTCACACCCCTTCCTTACAAAATCTTTTATCAGGGATGGGAATAGACATTATAGCATCTCAGGTGCTATTTAAATGACCCTTATGTAAGGCTCTTAATTCTTCTTGCTGTGAAAGTGTTCAGTTTTTCACAGTTGGATATTTATTGACACCTGGAGAGGGGCACACATAGCTGCCTCTGTGGTAAACTGGGTTTAGTACACACGTCTTAAGAGTTAGTTTTGACGTCCTCACAGTGTCTAGATACTAGTCTAATACAGAACAGGAAGACTTACAAATACAAGCAGTTTTAAATAGAAGCAGTTGGGATACTCTTTTGGAAGTTCAAATGCTTCATGTTGTAAGGCAAAAGAGACATCTGAAGATACTTATTTTGCGTTTTCCCCTCCCATTATACAGCTGGGTGGCTCAGACACTGAGTTACTGGGCTTGAGTATGGGCTGCGTTTTCACTTTTTGAAGCAGTTCTCTGAGAAAGGACTAGTTGGTATAGCCACCTAATTGTAGACATGATTCATGGCTGTAAGTCCATAGAGGTGAGAGAAGATTAATTCTAGTCTTTTTTTTTCTTTTTTTTTCCCCAGAAATTATTCTTAAAATTTCTGTCCGCTAAGCTTAGGTAGCTTCCTGCGTAGTACGCTAGCCTCTTCCCATTCTTTCTCATGCGCTGTACAGGATGCGTAGGTATCTTAATATATGGCTGAATATTACAGTTGTCACAGGCTACCAGTGGCCTTGCAGTAATAAAACCAAGCCATTTCTTGGAAGGTGGCTGTAAAATGAATTTAATCCAGCTCTCATAGAACAGCAGTAATGCATGCACTAAGTTTGGATTTGAGTTCAACTTCCAAATAAAAATCTGTTGAAAAACTACTCATTTGTCTGTGTTGTTATAAATACATTTTAAATCCAGATGTTGGAACTGGCTCCTAAAGAGATCCTGATCATCCTTAGCTTCTAACAAGTTATATCTAGTATGATATTATGAAGTATTATGGTGTGGTATACTTTGCAAATGTAATGAAGTCAACCTGAGACCTCACTACAACATTGCCCTTAAATCTGTGTTGAAAAATGCATAGACTTTAAGAGTGTTTTGTGAGTTATAAATCTGTGGATTATCAAAGTGCTCATTTTATACACTGAGGAGATTCTGACAACAACATAATAAACCACAAAGCCTCACTAATGCAAAATGCATTATAGTCCTGGTCACAGTTTAGCAGGGTTTTTTTTGTCTAATGGATTAGGCCATATTGTGTACATACTTCAACCCACTCATGTTTTCTTCAGGTGATTTAATAGAAATTTACACTGCCTTATTTCTGTCTTCTTTTTTATTCTTTTTTTTTTCCTTATACTTTTAAAACTCTTTTTTAATTTCCGATTTAATACATATTTTCTTGGTTATCTGTGGTTGTTATTTGGAAATGAGAAAATCTTTGACTGCATATTTGCTCATGAAATTTCTTTTACATAAGTGTTATACCTAACAGGCAAACCTTGAAGTTATAATATTGATATTAAGGATGTGATGAATATTTTCTATAATACTAGTAAGAGAACTAAAACAATGAGTAAAGGTTAAACCTTATGGTCAAATCTCATAGTGAATTTGAATCATGGAGGAATAGAGGTCATGTTGTCATAGTCTTGTGATGGCACACATAAAATATTCTATCGCTACCTTAGTGTAAATATTGCTCTTGCAAGAGATTCTTCCAGGATCACCGCCACTAATATTTTTCTTTACCCCAATGTTTGTTTATCATGTTTTCAGTTTAACTCCTAGTCCTTTAATTATATCATAACAATATCCATATGAAAATTAACCTACCTCACTTCACAGAACAGTCTATCTGCTAAACAAAAGTAACTATACACTTCCACTAGTATTCCTAAAGCATTGAATGTAATTCAGCCACATCATTCTTGGGCGATGGTCATCTAAAAAGACTTGTCGTATTTCCCTATTAATGTTTTGTGAAGCTGAAGAAAAGAAGACATGATTTTTTTTCTTCAACTTAAGTCAAGTACCTCCCACTCTTCAGGAATCCTGAATCTAAAAGATATGCTTATAGTTATGCAAAGTTGAAGTTCTTCTTCTTCAAATGTGAATGATGAAAAACTTTTTCTTGTGAGTGTCATCATTAACACAAATGACCTGCTGGTAATTTTGTAGAATAATAAAAAAAAAATCACCATTGTTTCATGCAAAGTTGCTTGTTTATCTTTCAGAGAGTACAAAACTGTATTCTGATCTTGCATTTCTGCTTCCCATGATAAGCACTTGACCTCAGACAAAACTCTGAATTATTTTATTTATTCTTTAAAAAATTTGAAAGAGACATTAAATCTTATTTATTTCTAAAGCTTTGACAGAAAAATGCAGATTGTGTCACTGGATTTTTGAAGTTCACTTTGAACAGAAATTAAAGCTGCCGTTAATCTCCATAACACTGAAACTTAAATTAGCTAATTCTGCCTGAAGAGATTGAAGAGGTTGCTGGAAAGTAGATAGGACTAATACTTTCTGAGAGATTAGATTATACCCTGAATTTGTTTCTTTTAAGAAATACTGATGAGTTGTCGGAAGCATTCCAGTAGCTCTAGAAGTTGTGTTGCTAGCAGTTATGCCTGTCTTCTTTTCTCTGATCCTTTTCAAGTCCAGTAAGCAAGTTGTAGAGGGCTGCTCTGTAGCCAGATGTAAATGGTGATACAAGTACTTTCCATGTGTGTAAAGAAACTAGAGACAAAGCACTCTTGTTTTTTCACAAGACAAATGAAGGCAAACGCAGAGATCATTTCATATAAACAATGCACTCTTCTGTCTTGCATCAATATTGAGAAATCAGCGCTTGGCAGAAAACATCGCTCCCCACTGTGATACTTTTCATACTAAAACTTGTTTTTCTAAGTACATGCTAATGTTGTACACCCAACAGGGGGTCATCTGTATTTGGCAGAACACAGGTTAGACTTAGCTTTTGTCACTCATTTTGAACTAAAGCAGAAAAGGTGAAGAAATATGTGCAAGTTGCTTATGGAAATGCTCTGTATTGTACAAGTACATTGCTCTGTATTTTTGTAAGAAGTTCACAGTCAGTTTATTTGATATTTTCCCTCAGGATTAGTAGGGTGTGAGTTGTCTTTCAAAAATAATTATCCTATTGAAGCAACTGATGTGTTTATTGACTTTAGGTAGTACTCTGATGATCTCTTGTGCCAGATTCTTTTATCAGAAAAGTTTCAAATTTGAAGGAAGTAAATGATGATCTATAATTGGATACTAGTTTTTATGTGGTTTTGTTTCTGACGAAAACAGTAGAGAGGAAGAAGAATACAGCAGCAGATATGACTTGTGATATAAATCTTATTTTTGGCCATTTAATGAAGTAATCTATCAGAACAATAGCATAGTGACAGTCATGTATTTTGTGATCAAGCTAAGTTACAAATGTCAATCATTTTTTTTCCCCATGCTGAATTATCTAAATAGAAAATATGTAATAAGTACCTGAGTCATCAATGTCTTTATGTGAGTAAAATAAACCTTAAGAGCTGTTCCGCCTTGAACATTCAGTCATAGCTATCAGGGATTCCAGAGATAATATCATTAATAAAGCATATAATTTTTTCCTGAGATCCCCTAAACGAAACATGTATCAAGTGGTTTGTATCACAAATAGGAAGTTCATTTTATTGTATGTTGGGAATCAAAGACATTGGGTTATTAAGCCATTTCAAATGAACTGCATAGCATCTGTAAATTATTCTGCTGTAGTTACAATAGTGAAAAATAATTGTCATGAGGGCAGTCAAATGCTGGGACAAGTTGCCCAGAGAGGTTGTCCATTTTTGGAGATGTTCAAGACCGTACAGGATACAGTCCTGGGTTACTTGATGTAAATAAATCTACTTTTAGTAGGGAGTTGGACTGGATGACCTTCAGATGTCCCTACTAACCTAGATTATTCTATCACTCTGTGATTGTTTTGTATTTTCATATTCACATTCATTGTTTTAGTTTTATGCTAGAACATACATTTCCATTTTTTCTTTAGTTCTTTCACAAGCAAGAGCTTTTCAACAGTGAGATAGTTCTTTCTTCAGTTCTCAAAATGTTGACAGAAATGTAGTGGTTTTCCACGAGCTCGTCTCAGTCCAGTTTGGAGATCCACTGGCTATTGTAGTCTTTTTAAGCATAAGATTAAACTATGTTGGTGCTCAATTTGAGACTATTTAGATTTGAGGTGTAAAATGTTTATTATTCAAAATAAATATGTCAAACATCCATGAAACTTGAAGTTCCTTTTGACAGTGGGACCTTTGTAAGAATTGAACATCTTTTTATAAATAATCTAAGTTCAAGCAAGGCTACACTTCTGAAAGTAACTTTTTACCCTTTTTCTTTTCAGAAAATATTGATCAACTAACTGTATCCTATTGGACCTGGTGTGGCTGTTAGAAATTTTCTGTTTATTATATATGCTTTTCAGCATATCTAAACTTAATTTATTCACTGTGATTTTTCCCATGATGTCTTGGGGAATCTTAGAAGTAATCAATAGTTATAGAGCTCTGTGCTCTATAGCTTATAGTTCGAAAAACATTACTCTAAAGCACTGCAAATAGATGTTGTCCATAGAGACCACTGAGTTGATGCTTAAGAATATCACCTTGTTCTCCTGATAAGCTAGTAACATTAACACTACCTATAATTTCCTCCATGATATATTAGAACCATTTTTTCCTAGTTTAAAGCTGTAATATCCGGCACAGTCATTTGTTACTGAGCTACTGTATAATGACAAATCTAAGCAAAATGCGCAGTATTCCTGAAATGTTTGAATTTAACTTTCTTTGGATAACATATGGTATAAATTGTAATGTGTTGTGTAGATTCTCAGAAGTAGTATTATTATTATTTTTTCTGTTTATATTGGATTGACTGAGGTTTTAGTTCTCTATTTGCAGCCTTGCAGTTTTCAATTATCAGTGTTTAAAGGTTTCATCTGTAGCCCCTGAATCACTTGAGCACTGCTGCTTCTACCTGTAAGATCCTATTTTTGTTATTGTCGTTGCTGACTCAGCCTGACTAGCACAGCTGGGACTTCATGCTATGTTAGGTGTGCTTCAATAAGGGAGTCCAATGCAATATGTGATTGATCTTTTTGCAAAGTGCTATCAAATAATGCATTTGCTGTATTGCCAAACTTGTATGTAGCTAAAAATTCTTTTAAAGTAGGGATATTGATTCACCCAGTTTCTGTCCATTTTCACAGACTTTATAGCGATGAGATATAATGCATATGTTCAGCACAGAAAGATTAATTAAGGCTGGGAGAACTGTGGCGTATTTCTCAGCAGCCAGAAGAAATTTGGAACTCTGTGCTCTTTCTATCCAATATAGTATTTAATCAGATAAGAGTTTCTCTTTTTTTCAGAAATCTTTTCAGCAATACTTACAGGCACAGATATAGTTAGGGGCTGTGGAGATATCCTTTTCAGCGTTTCTCAGGTATATTTTTAGCTAGTTTAATGATTACATAGCAGTTCATGTGAAGCCTGGCCAAAGCTAAAACAAATCAAGATGGTAGGCCAGACACCTAAGAGAGGTGAACCCTTCCTGAGGGATTTAGTTTTTAATTCAATATGGATCACGTTGTGCTGCTATGGAAATTAACTTAAAATATAAAAGAATAAATAGTTCTTCCACAGCCTTTAAAGAAAACAGAGAGATCATATGTGTTAGAAGATTCAGGCTCCTCTTCTTCTCATCTTCTTTTTATTTTAACTGATGTCAACATAGAGTAGAGTAATGATGCTACAAAGCAGAATTGAATGTATTTCATGATATGTTCCATGAACACAAACTGCATATTACACTTCAGGTGAAATGAAAATAAGGACTTCTCAGGGTGTAGCTGGTAGTTAAAACATTGTAATTTGGGGAAAACTGTTTTTGCAAGCCACAGTCTAAAATTCAGTTTCATATCATATGATAATGTAACGAGGAATTCTACTGTTTTATTCCAGCCAGCAATTTCTGTGTTTGCTTTTCTGAATTATGGCTTGTTAACTGCAGCATATGCATTTCAAGAGACAAAAAGGACTTTTGGTAAAGCTGTTCTGTTGCCCAAACCCAGCAATCCAGTACGCCAGCTCTCTTTCCTGAGGAATTGCATTTTCCTGTCTATTGTTCTGTCTTTCATAGAAAAGATTTTTGATACTATACATTTTCTGTTTTGATTTAACAAAAAACCAAATAATTACTTTATTAATGGAATTTATTTAAAAAGAGTAACAAAAGCCTCAGAAATATTATCAATTATGTCTCTTTATTGGAAGAAGTCTGAAGATTGCTGAGGCCTGCATTACTTGTTTTTGTTGGCAGGGTTCCTTGAAATAAGTCTTCACAATGAGCCTAGAATGTCCTGTTCATGGATTATGCCAGCATTCATTATTGTTTCTTAACAGGTTGTAAATCAGTACTTCACATTTTCTTCTATCCCTTCTTCCCCCCCCCCCCAGTCTTTCATCTGCATTTTTTTTTAATCTGTAGACTGCAATGATGTCGTTTTCTATAATTTGGAGACTTGCATTTTATCATTTTATATATTTTTTGGATATTTACCTTTTAGTGATACTGTAACAGCTTTATGCTGTTTTAATAAATAACACTAATATTAAGAAAATATCCTAGATTACCAGAATTTGTGTGTTAGGTGAGGACAGTAATGATTGAAAATTATCATTTGAAGCTTGTTTCCTAGAGAATCAGTAATAATACTAATTAGCTTCTACAGTGTAAAAAAAACAAAGGATTTCAGAAACTGTAGTTCTTTCAGTACTGAAGGTGAAGTGTGCTGCTGTAATGAGATGAAAAACATTACACCTGACCATTTTGAATTCTTGTCTGGATAAACAAAACAATTCAGATTTTTGTCACAAGTAATGGTGAGATTGAAGGTTGTAATGAAACCGTGAAAAACAGACTTCAGTGTACAGAACACCCATAAACATGCAAGCAGTAGACTAATTTAGTATTGTGGAGAAAGAGCAAAGGAATTTTTGATACTTTTTCTGGAAAAAGAAAAAAAAAAAGAGAAAAAGGAGTTGGTTGTGCAGGCTTTCCAATCAGTTGGCATACAGCAAAGAAGAATGAGTGAGATAGTTCTCATTTTGGAAATAGTGACACTGAGTTAACAGAGTGCGGTAGCTGAGATGCCAGAGATGCTTCTGTCAACATACTGCTGCTGTTTCTCATGCTATTTTGAGCAAGATTGGTCAGTTGTCTACACATAGATCCCTGTTGTGCCTCTGAGATGCATTCAAAGATGCTGAGCTCAGAGGAGACATCTGTTGAATTGGGAGCACAACATGCTGATACAGGTTAATAGATCCCTGTGTATCTTCACTTTGAGTAACCTTGTGTGCATCTGTGACTATAAATGGGATTCCATACTTTGCTATTTATATGCAGGGAAACTGGTTTTTTTTTTTGTTTTCAGGACATTTTGTGAAGGGTGACTCGTAATGAAAATTCTGTAGACCAGATTAGTTTTTTATTGACACTTCTACAACCCCTGTGCTTTCCCTGAGGAATGTTTTAACTTTCTTTCATTTTATTCTTTTGAAGATCAAGGAGATGCATGTGCTATGGCAGGCCTGCAGAAGCTAAAAACATTAACATTTATTTATGTGTTCAGCATAGATATAACTGTGTTCATGCCACAGGCACAAACCCAAAATGGCTAAGCCAGGAAGATATTTGCTGTAGATTGTTTTCACAGTTGATGGAAAAAATACACAGAATCAATTAATCCTAACACCTGAATCATGTTCTGAAGGTCGTTTTTTTTCCCCGTCTCCTGATTTAAAGAGTGTCTGGGATGACTTTGGCATTCCAGTTAAGTGCCTACAACCATTAAGGATAAGCAAGGATGATATTACCCTGGAAAGAAAATGGGACTGTTTCCACTGCCTAATAATACGCAGCATCAAGCTAAGTCTTACTACATATTTATTTTCTCTATGTTCCCTGCTTTCTTTCATTACCTGCTTCATCTTCATGTCATACTATCTTTAAGCTATCAAATAACTCAACACACTGGCATCTGGCCACACTCCAGCCACACTGCCAATTACTGCTGTATATTGGTGAAATATATGTGGATAGCTTTATGGATTACTTTATGGAAATCTCTTAAGTTTTAATACCTCAAGGTTTTAAAGTTTTGAGGTGATGCTTTTTTTTTTTGACTGAAACGCGCAGTCATAAGGCTTAATTAATAAATATTTACTTAATCTCTTAAAGATACATTTGCGCAAGCCCGGGTGTAAACTCCTCTGCTGCATATAAAAGTGGGTTTTCATCAAGAGAAAGACAGTGCAAGCATCTATATACAAAATTGCTACCTACGTATTTTTTCAATGCGTGTAGACAGAATGAGTCTGGATCCATTCCCAAGTAGCGCTTTGAATTCTTGAAGTCTATTAGAGCAAGCCAGATTGTATGTTAGCTTTGCAGCAGCTGGCTATTAAGATAAATAATGGAGCAAAAAGCATAATCAGAGGAAGGATGTTAGTAGGAAAGAAAAGTTCAAAATATAGGATAATAGCATGTTAAAATATTTTTCCCCCTTTTAAGAAATAGATGATTATTTGGCATGTAGGTGTAGTCTGAAAGGAAAGCTATTGGATTTGCTAATGAGTTATACGCTATATAGGATGCTTTACTTTTTTTTTTTTGGCACTCTTACACTAAAGTTTCTAGTAGCTGTTTGCAGGTTCTTTTAATCTGTTCCTGTCAACCTTATTAAGACCTTTTTTATAATGGTTAAAGGGGTAAACGGAGACTAAGTAAAGCTTAGCAAGCCAAAGAAATTGAAGCAAATTATAGTTCTCATACTATATAAATTTCAGTGGTTTTAAACATTCCTGAAACTTCATTAAGCTGTTTAGATTTTATTTAAAATTCATTCGTTTGTCTAGCAAATATTGTCCTGTCTCATTTTACTGGTCATTTGGTATCTGATTTATTTGTAATGTAATTTATTTATACACTGTACATTATGTATCTATATATATATGCATATATATTTAAGTGGAATATATACTTATATTCCACTTAAAGACTGTAGAAGAATAGAGAGCATTGTATATTTGCTGTGTCCCCCACAAGACCGTGCCTCTCCTCATGGTAACTGCACATTGGGCAAAGAAGTTTCTGGAATATAGGGCAGGGTGGGCTTGAGAATAGGGGACAACAAAAGAAAGAGAAGAAGTGTGCAGTGCAAGCAGAGAGCGGGAGACTTGAGAACAGCAAACTTGAGAGGCTAATCCTCAGAAGTGATAGAGAATGAGAGATAGTCATAGAAGACTGCACAAATCATTGCAACACACTATGCCACGGAGTTATACTCCAGGAATCCTTAGACACAGGGTAGGCTCTGCATGGTTATAAACACATTTCTGTGGTCAGTCTCAGTTCTGAGTTCTCTTGTTGAAGTCCCGGGTTCTCATATCTGGGGTAGTAAAGCCTTTCTCCAGAAATTACTCTTTGTCAGCACCGGTGTGCTTGGCTTAAGGAAAACCTGCAGAAATATTTTCCTGAAAATCCCGGTTCTCGAACTGCTTTGTCACAGCTTATTTCAGGAGGGGTGTGCATGTGTGTGAAAACAGAGGAAGAAGAGCATCTTGACTGAATGAAATTTTTATATAAGCGATAACGTATGCTTTCAGTTGCTGTAGCTGAATAACTTGCCTAATGGGTGTATCATGGAATACACCTTTTAAAATGCAAGTTCTGTGGAGCTGATTTCATATTTTGGAGCCTTTAGTGTTATTAACTAGTGTGACAAAAGAAACAATGATTCAGTTATTTCTAGTTAAATATATTTTGATTTACATTTTGGTCTTTATATAAAGTATATATAATGAACTAATTCTGGAAGATGTCATCATGCTGTTTTACTCATAATAAGAACAGAAACACAGAAGTGAATATTATGAAAATGTTGTTTAAAGTTCTGTTCTTAAGGCTTGTGCATTCAGAGTAACTCTGTAAAGCTTGCACACTGGGAATCGGTCAAAAATTTCAAGTATTTCTTTGGGTTTTTCTTCTAAAACAAACCATAAATTCTCACTTCAGTGTTGGGATTAAAGGAGAGTGATGAATGATGCAATATGTGTTAAAAGATGTGCTTATTTTAGCTAAAACAGCACAGTATGGCATTTACAGATCTTGAATTTGAGGACTTGGATTCCACTAATGCTTTATTTCTCAGATAGCGTGCTCCGAGAATTAAACATGGTGCCGAGAACTTATGGTACCTTTTTGTCATGGAAAAACATTCCCTGTTGTTTATTCAAAAAAACATAACGTTACTTGGATTTTATTCCTGACAAGATCAAAAACTAAACCAGTATACATTTTAATGATTACATCAGTTGTTATTTGTATAGGAAATAATATTGAAATGAAGATTAAAGTGCAGGATTTCTTTGGATTGCTCAAAATTGAAGGTTCAAAGTGTTACATATACGAAGATTGCACTAGTTTTATTCATTGCTTTATGATTATTACTTTTAAGTACGATGGTGAGTTCAACTAAATTCTTGACATCCCAGACTAGGATTTCCCTATGATAGTAATTAGCAAACTCAAGCAGAAAAAAGAACCCGGAGTGAATTGCTTGTTTACTAATGCCAGACCACATGTAGCTGAAGTAGTAACATATAATTTGCACTTCCATTATGCATACTGTATGCATACTTTTTCTCCATTTATAGGAAGAAAAAGGTTTTTTAAACACTGTCAGTCATTTGTAATTGACATTTAAACACAGCTGCTAGTGTTGATCACGTTACTGCTATAAAGACACACACCTGATGAATACTGCCTGGCTGGCTTGTTCTGTCTGAGTGATGTGCTTGAATAATATTAACTTGCATGCATACCTTGGCACATCTGGACTTTTTGGTCTTCTATGAATCATTCCAGTAATTTGTTAATTCTATTAAAAATATGTCAAGATACAGACAGCTACTTGCAAACAAAATGAGGGTGTTTTCTCATACTGCAGGTATTTTCTAGTTGCCTTAAAATACCAGTCAACATAGTGTGAGACTGTATAACTTCTAACACCAAAACAGTAATATCAAAAAGAAAACCATATCTGAGAATCTGTTGACTTCAAGAACCTAGCTAGAATTTTGATTACTTATAGGAAAAATGCTTTAACTTCTAAAACTGCAAGTGCTGTTGTTTTTGAACTTTATTATAAAGACAAAGTGAGTTATCAGTTTTATTTTCTTTTCTGAAGTAAAGAAAGACTCTTACAAAAATAGTAAATAATGTTAGCTCAAGATGGTCGACAAGCGCAACTTCAGATGCTATAAAAATGCAAACATAACGCACAAAAATAGAATTCTGTTCTTTGTATCTGAAAGTGCCAGATAAAATCCTTGGTAGATTACGAAAGGAACTGGCAGAGGTGTAAAATTTTTATTTATTATTATTATTCTAGCTCTCACCTCTCTAAAACTGCAAGTACATAATTAAACTTTTATTTCTTTGTGTGTGTTTAGAGGAATGGAATTTGTATAAATTTGTTCCTATTAGCTGTGGAGATATTTATTGCAGGGTTTTTTCTTAGGAACAAGGCTTTTATGTTGGTGTCCACAACAATAATTTTGAATCTACTGAGCAGTTTCAAACACATTCAGCAAGGCCTTGGTCCAGTTTTGGTCACAAATCCAAAACACAGCACCATGCAGGCTGCTATGAAGAGGGTTACCTCCAACTCAGCCAGACCCAGTACAGTATTACAGATATAAAAAGGTACTGAGTTTCTATGTCTTGTGAAAATTTGTGAGTGGTGGGGAAAAAAAGAACACCTAATTACTGCCCCTTATTTAATATGAGCCAAATTTTATCTTTTGTTTGGCCAGTCAACCAGCCTTCTACATTGTACAGAATCAGACCCAGGAACTGAGCATGCTATAGCCTATGGAGGATGAAGGGAGGTTGAGGAAGAAACCTCTATGAGACAGTGTCTTAGAGCTGTATGTAGGAATGCAGAGATGTCTGGCAAGCACAAATACCTCATTCTACTCTGCAACTTCCTGAAGAGTCTTTCTTGCATGGGCTAACAGGATATGAGGTTTCAAATTTCCAAAATATTAAGAAGCATATTTTCTATTTTGAGTTTAAATGTAGGCTTCCCTTTTTCACGTCGTCGTTCTCATAACTGATAAATTAATTTAACATAATAAAACGGTTAAACACACTGATAATTTTTTTTTTCCAGGGCAGGCAAACAAGACAGGCTGAAATAATTTACCAGCTTATTGCCTCTAAGGCAGTAGTTCTGCCTGCCCAACTTTGAGTCATATATTCTTGCACTTTCCTGTGCATAAATCTTGCTTACCCTTTCAGTGAGCCATTCAGTTTGCCAATCCAATGTGACGCTAAGCTAGCAAAAGTCTGAAGTGTGACTTGCAGTTCTTCATTGTGTTGGACAAAATACATGACCAGAAGCTGGCCAAGGTGGACTGACCCTTTTCGTATCAGCAAGCTGTTAGATTGGTCTAGATGAGCTTGTTTAAGCCTTCTTTCTCTAGCATACAGATGAACTGGCAACGCCAGGAAAACAAGTTGCAAGATTTCTAAGACAGGAATAGCGTTAACAGTAGTAGCTATGCAAGGAGATGGCTAGATAAGAGGGTGAAGATGACAACCACGCTGAGATGTCCAGGCCAGCCAGGCTGCATAGTCACTCTGTACAGTGTGTAGAGAGAGAAAGAGCAGTCCCTCCAGAGGGTGATTTGAAGTATGTACATTAAGATCCTCTGTAGCATTCACATTATGATAAAAATCACTCTCTGAAGAAAACTAACTCTCTTCTGGTGATCCAAGGAGCTTAAGGAGTCTAACCTCCTAACTTAAGTGTCTAAAAATTAGCCTGTGTGATATGCTCTCCAATGTCTCTGAAATATTTCAAACTGAATAAAATTAGATCTCATGGGCGAAGAATGGAAAATCAGAATCTGATGAATATATATTCAGAAGAGTAAAGACTCTGAATGAGCTGGCAATGCAACACGACATCCAAAAGCACAGGCAAAGATGAAGAAATATAATAATCTTAAAACACCCATTCTCCTTGCACCAAATAACTGTGGTCAGAGAATTAAGTTTTCCAAGGCAGTGCAGCAACAGGCCTTACTTTACCTGGAGATATTGTTGCAATCCTTTGGCATCATTAGTGTTTTTACCCTTTTTCCACTAGAGATTTGACCTAATCATGCACTTATATCGCTATGAAAGGAACAAGTGTGAAATCCTTGTCACTCTGCACTTTTATACCTAATCATAGAATCATTTCAGTTGGATAAGACCCTTGGGATCAAGTCCAACCATCTACCCTACTCTACAAAGTTCTCCCCTAGACCGTATCCCCCAACACCACATCTAAACAACTCTTAAACACAGCCAGGGATGGTGACTCAACCACCTCCCTGGGCAGCCTA
>JAOXNO010000024.1:97230101-97303290 GCA_028565335.1 Limnodromus scolopaceus
TAGAGAGTGATGAGGTCTCCCCTCAGCCTCCTCTTCCTCAAACTAAACAGCCCCAGCTCCTTCAACCGCTCTTCATATGTTTTGTTTTCCAGGCTCTTCACCAGCTTCGTTGCCCTCCTCTGCACTCGCTCCAGCACCTCGATATCTTGAGTCTTAATCCTATTACTTTGGAAAAGCACTTAATTTCCCTTATTCAATTTCCTGTATATAAAACTAGAAAAAAATTACTCATTTTCTACATTCTCACAGGTTTTCAAAGTGTAATTAATGAGTATTTCAGTAGTAATATATACATACTCTTTATTTCTTGATGCACAGTAAAAACAACCCCAAACATTTAAAATACATCAGCCACAAAGATTCTGTGTTGTACCCAGGTCTCTGTCCTTGCACTGAGTGTATTATGAAATTACAACTTAGTCAAAACATTTGAACATTTGCCTTTAATCCTTTTTTTTTTTTTTTTTCCCTTTTGTCAAAGCTTATCCTCTTCTTCCTTGGAGGAAAGTCATGACACAGAATGCAAGGCAGTTTATCTTCATACTTAGTTTTCAATGCTAGCAATAACCAGCCAGGTTTTTTGAAAGCTAGCCATTCTCTGGCGGGCATAAGTCTCAAGCTAATGATTAGGCAGGTTGGTTCCTAAATTAATAAGAGCATCTCACAGTTTCTGTTGGTTCTATGCGCAGTCAGCAGGGAAGGACAGATGTCTAATTTGGGTGAATTAGATTACCACTGAGAGATCCATCATAGTGTTTACAGGAATTAAGCTAAATAGTTAAGCTATCATCCTAAGCCCTGTTTCACATAGACTTTTTAAGTGGAAAAAGATGGTTATTTGAGATCTTTCCTTACATGTGAAACTATCAGGCTTGATTTTATTTCAAAAGTTTTGGCTGTTTTTTTAAAACAATGGAGGAACAGTTCTAACTATTATTTTGATGCCAGTGCCTTTAAAAATACTATTTTTTATTTAAAACTGCTTCTGGCAAAACAGCAACATCAGGTCTTCACAACTTCAAAATTGGTGTGGAAAAGTACTATAAAACTTTCTTGAATTGTTAACTCCCTTTACTTAAATCCACATATTTCTCAGTGTTTAAAAATGTCATTGGAGCATGCTAGGGAAGCATTTGGAAGAGGAATACCTCAGAAATTTATATAGCTCTAGAAATGTACAGCTTAAAAAGAGCAAAACAACACAATAAACTTTTATTTATTTGCAGGAGTTTTAATTCTACCTACTACCTGGGCAGTCAGTTTCTTATTGTTTTTGAGTTAACACAGTGATAATAATTTAACTTCACATTTCATTGCATTATCTGCTCTGTGTCCTAGAATGGATCTGAGTTTCCAGAATACATCATATCATTGGAAACTAATGAATATGAATTTTCTGAGACATTCTTTTTTAAAATCGCAGAAGATAACAAGTTACAGATTCATGTAAAACAAGGCTGCAAGAGAATTGAAGAAGTTATCTAGGCCTTTCTGTGATCCAAGGGAGAGCACTAAATGTATATGCTAGGAAATGCTCACCTAATACTTTTTACATTCTCAGTCTCCTTAACAACTTTTGAGTATCTTCTGGATAGGGAAGGGTTTTCTTAAGGGTTATTAAGCATTGGAACAGTCTGCTCAGGGAAGTGCTTGAGTCAACATCCCTGGAGATATTTAAAAGATGGGTAGATATGTTTTAGTGATGGTTTTTGTTAGTGTTAGGTTGACGGTTGGACTTGATGATCTGAAAGGTTCCTTTCAACCTAGACAGTTCTATGATTCTATGAATCTGTATCTTAATTGTTCTTAGAATAATTTAAACCTAATTCTCCTTGTTCTGTCTACACTCACAATAGAGAACAAATTATTATGATTCAGATTTCTATGTTTCTGGAAATTATTAGTGTCGTCCATCAGAAGGATGTGGGTGTGCCTTCTTTGAGACACGTAGCCACAATTAATTCTTTTTTTCCTTTGTATTTTGTAGATCCTGTACTCTTTTCCTGATTTGTCCATGAGAATCCCATTTGAAACAATTTCAGGGCCATATTAGAGTGAAGATACAGGGAATTTACTGTTTCTTTCCTATCTACAAGGCTTTTTGCTCTCTGAAGTTAAGGAAACTTTACTGCGTGCAGTGTGCTTGTGTAGTTACTGGTCAATGTCTAGAAGTCCCCATTGAATTTTGGACTTTACTGTCTTAGAAGCTGTATGAATATATATATTTTAGAGAAAAATGGCTTGGTTCAAAGACTTTACCAGATGACGAAGATAAAGAAAGAGAAAACCAGACACAGAACAGGGAAACTATGTGCCCTACGTTGTATCAGGTCTGTAGCGGGGCTAGGAAGTTGCAAGTGAGCTGGTCTGTTAAGGTGTTAAGTGCTCGTAAGAGACAAAGGCAGTGCATCCATTCTACAGCTCTTTTCAAACTGTCTTCTCTGAAGAAAAAATAACAACAAAAGTAAATAGAACTGAGTTAATCTTACTTGAGATAACCTTAACATCTGCCTTCGCTTTTTGATTTCTCATGATATTTGAAGTATTTTGCAAAATTCAATATACTTTTGCTCTCTGCCTTGTTTTTTGAATTTGTTTGCTGAAGGTGCCAAATAATCAGAAGATGATGAGTAGTATGGAAACAAAGCTTCTAGATCATACTTAATACGAAGCAAAATGTTCCACCAATCATTACACAAAATGACTTTTAAGATACGAAAGCACTCTTCCCAGGAAGTCAAGAAGGAGTAATAAAGACATATACTCTGGGGATAAATTAGTGTCAGATTGCTGCCGAAAGCAGTGCAAGGGACAGTGCTGAGAGGTGACTGGGGCAGGACTCAAGCTGGGATGCTGAGTTGTGCAGTGGGACAGAGAACGGAGTAGAAGTGCAGTCAGGAAATGCAGGCAGCAGAAGCAGGAGGCAGCACACAGTACTTAAGAGTTGTACTGTGCCCTGTCAGAGTGATCACCTTTAATCCTATAGAGAGGTATTGATATACCTCCTGGCAATCATGAGATTCCACTCTCTCTCTGATTCCTGCACCGTGCAAACAGAAATTCCTTGCTAAGGCTCTGTCTTATACCATCTGCCCTGCTTCTTTCTTTATTCTTTGCACCTCTCAGGGAGGTGCTGACAGCATTTCACAGGAACATACCCAGAGAAAATACTTCTCTGACCGGGGCTGAAAAGGAGAGGAGGGAGTTCGAATTGTTGCTGGAAAGGAGAGATCTTTAGTGTACAGAGCTACTGCAAAATGTTCAGCAAGCTTTCTCAAAGGACTTATTTAAACAAAAATCGCTAAATGAAAGTTGATGTCTTTAGTGAAAGAAGGATATTTATGTTGCTGTCTCCTTTCTACCCAGCATTTTTTTCTCATCAGAGTTCACAAGGGAAGCTGGCAAATCCTTTGATGGGAGATTGCTTACCATAGAAAACGCAGGACATAATGCTAGAAGGAAACATGTCCCTACTAATCTGAACGCATACTTTGGCAGGATAGATCCAAGAGGTTATTCAGTCTTCTACATGAGACCTAAGTGTCAAGGTACTAGATGTTTGTCAGTAGACTATTGCAGTTTTCTGAAGAGTAATGAACCCGTTTCCCCTCAGATTACAATTAAAGCGTTTTGCAATGTGTGCACTCTACCTTTTTCTATATTTGTCTTTATGCATAGCTCTTTATGTGATGGGGGTGGAGTGATTTTTGCATTGATTTGAGTTTATGCAACACTTTAAGGTTTCCATAGAAAGTACGTGCTGTAAATATGTTAGCAGGTGGGAAAATTGCATAAAATAGAAATTTTGTGTCTTCACTTTGTTTTCTGTATTAATTTTAAATTGGGGAAACCACAAAGCAAGATCGGGGGGAGATTTAAAAGGCCCCTAAAATGGCAGTCTTTTATACAAAGAGTTGTCATGCTTGTTTAAATCTAGAGTCGTGACTTTATCGACTTGATAAAAACACTGAAATCTGGCTTACTGCCAAGCGTTAGCAGTAGGATGTGGAGCAAACGAGGCATATGCATCTCTCCTGTGGCATGATAAAGACTATGAAGTTGAGATCTTATCCACCAGATCTGGGCCGTGTCCTAGGAGAAAGACTCTGTAGTGGAAATGTTGTTAGACTGTTATTCTGCAACTAGTGTTGTTGTTGTCATATCTGAATAATAAAACATTAACATAAACGTAAAAGGAAAATGTTTGCAGCACCAAATTTGTCTTATTTTTAAAAGATATCTGTCTGAATTAATGGAATTTGTTATGAATCTTTATTCCCCACAATTTGTGTACGGGTGAGTTTGAATTTTAAAATGTTTGTTCTGTGACCATGCACAGGTAAGAGGAAAAATGCTAGAAAAAAATGACTTTTGCTTCTTACAGATTGTGAAAATTGAAAAATTCTCAAAATTTTCGTCATCATAATTTCACAGTTTCTTGTTACCGTACCCACATTTTGAGCAGTTTCTTGTAGCTCTCCTTTCATATGAAAGAAAATCTATTCTATCTGGAGAATATTAGCCCCTGATTTTCATATGAAAAATTGTCATTTTAGATTGATTCAGAACTCCTGATTTTGTGCAGCATCAAAATATAGATTTGTTAATTCTTTCTTACCTTTTCCCTTATGAAGCAGAGAGATCTTCTCCCAACAAGTCTTTAAATATCTAGTAATGGTTCTTTCATTTTGTTAGGAACACTTCTGAAGTTTGAAGCATTTAAAATGTCAGTAAAGATTCTTGCTCATGATTGTGTTTTAAATCTTTCATAATTTGTATCTACAATACATGTGGCAGAAGAACTCAAGCTTAAAAGAAGCCTATATTTATTAGGAGTGCAGTTGAAGGATATTTATCTGAAGGTGCAACATGGTCATTGTAGATTGTTGATTATCTGCGCTCAGAAAGAAATTTCCTATAAAAAGATGCTGTAAAGTGATTTCCGAAAGTATAATACTGTTTTAGTCAAAGTACATTTCTTTGTCTCAGCATTCAGATACAGAGTTCCTTCTGGATCTTTGTATTGCAAAATAATTGTGAAAAGGAGACCATCTTTTCCAATAGTAGCGAGTTTTCTAGCTGTTTAAGTGCTGACATCACAGAAAAATACAGGGAACAGGTTCCTTTTATAGTATCAGCTTCTGTAAAATCCTGCAAAGACAGAAAATTTCAGGTCAGTGGGTTATGGCCATAGAACAGTTCTTCAGATAGTTTCACATTCAGAGTTTTATATGCTGTTTGTCACAGTCCTTTCTCTAAATAAACAAGTTATATAAATTACCCATTTCTTCTCCAGATCAAAAACTGTTTGCTGTGTCCAAATAACGCTACCGTTCTGCAGAGGGGTAGTGTTAACATTGACGAAGGCATAATTGAAGCAGCATTTGCTCTTAAAAGGATTGTCTCTCATCTTCTGACATGTTTTCCAAAGAATATTATTCTTTACAGGTGGCCTTCAATATCAAAGTACAGACAAATTTATAAAAAAAAAAATACAGAAAAGAATGGAAACCAAATTAATTGTCATAAAAGCTATCAAATCAAACAGTCTAGCCTATTTATCTTTCTTTTTCCCTTTATAACATCACTTCTTCTTTGTAGCCAAGATAGCTAAAATGAAAACTTTATTGTAAGGGAAATGTATTGGAGAAAAGATTAGGTCTCCTTACTTTTCTGTGTAATGAATTGTTCAATAACGTTCAAAATTTGCAGCTAACAAAAGGACACAGTAACATGGTTTAGATTTTTGATTTTGGTTTATCACAAAAATAGACCCCTAATAACTAGACCCCGAATATATTGTTTTCATTCCTGACTGAAGTCTTTTTTCTGTTCTAATTTATGTGAACTGAAGACAATGACAGGAGTAAACTTAATGTGATTGTTCACATTTACAGTAGCAACACGATGAAAATCATGCATGAAATGCTCTAGTTCTCTCGTTTTCATTATATAGTACCTGAAGAATATAGAAACAGTGTAATCATCTCAGGAGTCCAGAACACGCTTATAGTTTCAAAGGTGAACAATAATTCCATATAACAAATCCATTATTGTTTACTTAAGTTAATTATGACTGTATTACTGGATTGTGACAATTCAGATCAGATTCTGGTTTGTCTCTCTATATCTGCTATATTGGATAGCTGAAAAAAATCCTCCACAACAAAACTTGCATAGTGCTTTATCAAGAGCTGCTAATTAAAGACTGTTAAAAGATTTTAAAAACATTTTAAATCCAGAGAGGTTGCTTATGAAACAGTCATATTCCAAAATGCTTAGGTTATATGTGATGTTGGAAGATTATTTACTGAATTTTTGAAGTCCTTTTCACCTTGAAAATTAAAAACTAGACCATTTACCTGAAAAAGGGATTTTTTTTAAACTTTCCAGAAATTGTGTCTTTAAAATACTATTGATCATCTAGATTTCCATGCTATGTTACTCCTAATGTAGATGAAAATCTATTATCTTTTATAGCTCTTGAAGATAACAGCTAATCATGATGTCTCTTTATCTTCCCTTCCTTCTACTGTGATTTTTAATGGCTCAATTATTGCTCTACTACTTGGTCTACTGAAAGTCTAGAACATACTATTTTCTGAAACCCGGCAAATAGTCTTTGTTTCTCTTGCACTTTTTATCTTCCACCTGAAATGGAATATTGCAATACATCCTTCTCAAAATTTTCTTCTTTTCTAATAGATTTCTAATGCAATGATAATACCTCTTCAAGATTTTATTTTTTGGAGTCTGCATTTCTTAACTTCAAAAATATTGTGCTTTCCTTCTTTGACTACCTTTGTACAAGTATAAAGCTTAACTGATTTCTCATGCCACCTGATCTAGTCACATTTGATTTAAGTAGCCCCTGGTTTTACCTGAGGTGGAGTGAATTTGACTTTAAGAGTTTTCAGGTTGAAAATTCTATTCAAAATTAACTCTAAAGAATTCACTTCTGAGAAATTTCACCTAAAAGTCTTAGATTCAATTTTTAAACTCTTTTGCTTAAATTGCATAGGTGGACGATCTCAGCTGAAAGCCACAGTGTCTGGGGAAAAAGACAAAAAATATGAAATCACAGCCAAGTGAAATACTATTTCCATTACCAACAAGTCTTTATAAATTACATTCTGTCATAAACTTTGCTCTGTATTAACTTTCCATTAACTCTCATCTCTTACCTCTCATAAGAACTTCTGCTTTCAGTAAATAGATTGCAAATCAAATTATATAGCAGCCTCTAGGAATTAGATAATAATTACTTCAAACAAATGTATTATTGGCCTACTAAGTTTTGTAAGAGGTAAAAAGTGATTGAGAATGATAATTTTTTTTTTTTTTTTTTCATTTTAATGGGAAACTTTTCTGTACCTTAAATAGCAATAGAAAGATGAAGCATTTCACAGTTTGTCTAGTCAAGAAATAAGTTCTGGTTCACAGCAGCTCAAAATGTTTGTTTTCTTAGAGCAAATGTGGCAGAGGAGTTTATTTTCTCTGTCTTTTTCTGTAGAACTGTCTGCTTAATTCTGTCATCTAAAGTGCTCTGCAGACGAATACAAAATGTCTTTCAGAGAAGCCATGTGACAGTCTTGGAGGATTGTATTTCCCTCAAGGGAAAACCTTTCAACACCAAATTGTTTGTAGTGCCATATGAAAATGCTTGGATTTTCAGTGAAAATAGAAACTGAAAAAAGAGCATATTTGACTTGAGTTACTCATTCAAAGAGCAGAAGTAACACAGTCCTGAAGAAACGTATTAGCTCTGTGACACATCAGGGGGAGTTCAGTCTCAACTTGCCTCATGGCTGGTGTTCTCTGAAATAGTGGCTCTCAAAGTTTAGTGATGTCTTTGATTCCTGGAAGGAGCCTGAAGAACGGTTACTTTAGCCTTTTGGAATTGCTAGCACAGAGACCAATTTTTTAGCCAAAATAGGAAAGTCCAGAGTGAAAAAAACACATTCAATGAATTGCATATTTTTGTTTAATATCCATTACATTGCGATAGTGTATATCCATGTTGAAACAGTTGTAATATAGTGAGTTTACGGCTTAATCACTGTCGCGTGCTCTCAAAAATCAGGCACAGAATTAAATATCTCATTGCCAGGAATTAACTGAAGATAAATATTGGAGGGGGTTTTGTTTGTTTATTTGGATGTTTTTTAATTAAGTTTTAATTCTAAAAGAAAACAAATTAGAAATTCTGTCAGCCAAAACTGAAACAACACTAAGCAAAAGTCTTGCTCTTCTTTAAGACTATGAGTTTCTGGCAACCTTTTCTGCAGCTCAGTAACCCAGTTGTGAATGCAAAATATGGGGAAACTAAGCTGCCTGTCTTATGGTATTGCACTGCAATATGATTTCATGTCTCTCAAACCAGTTTAGGAGTGTTGCAGCCTTTCTATCACTTGTCTAGTTTTCAAAATCAGCCTGTAAACAAAACAGCCAAACAGAACAACATAATGCACACGTGTTTGTCTTGTTTGGCTTTGTTCTGTCGTCAATGAACTGAAAGCAGTCAGTGGCCATATCTTTATTCTGATGTAGTTGTGTCAGTAGTTTGTTCATTTCCTTTACAAGCACAGACATGTCCTATTTAAAATTGAAAAAATGCTGCTTTTCTAACCAGACATAGAAAGTTTCATAATATTGGAATTTTGGGGTAAACTGTTTAATACAGACGTAGGACCATTCATTAGATATTAATTTTTGTTTATGTAGAATTACTATCTTCTTCCGGATGGCTAATGTGATGTTGTGAGAACTGCTAATATGAAATATGATCTGCATTATTTTATTATCCGTTACGACACCCTTATTGGTCACAGGGACTCAACTGATGATTCCATTGCTATGACCAGTCAGATGTTCTTCACAGTTATATTACACAGTGCATTAAAATGAGCATGATCCAAACTGACCCTGGAATTGTAGATGACATTTGTTCAGTATTTTCTTAAGAGAAGTATTCAAAATAAACTACCGGTATCTTTCATTATTATTTTAGTAAGACAGAAACTTGTCAAATGTATTTTTTTCTAAATCCTTTCTTCCCTAAAGTTTAATCCTATTTACCCTGCAGTGATATCAGAAATATATATCATGTATTTTTCTAGCAAAAGAAAGTCTGGTATCTGTCATAAAGACAGAAGAGTGTTTCTTCTGAAAACTAAGGTTTAAAAAAGCAGATGATCCAGCAATTTATATGCAATGCATTTCCTAATGAAAATACTTATTATATCTTCACATTTTATATGATCTTTGTATCATTACTCCTTTGGTCAGCCCTGTTATCATCTTACCTTTCCTTGGAATGTTTATATAATTTTTCTCACAAGCAAAAGTAGCTGCAAATTGGTAGATTTCTGTTTGCCTTTCAGAACTATGAATACATTTAGAGGTAGTCAAAAGAGGATCAGAAGCCTTTTTCTAAGCAATACTGTATCTTGGTAGGCAAAGCGGCTAAAAAGGATAAAATTTAGAATACTAATAAAAAAGTGATACATGAACTGTACTCCTTCCTTTGACTGTTGCTTGCCTTGCATTTGTCTTTACAACTTCACATGCCTTCAACAAGTATGTTTTAAAAAAATCAGGAACTGTTTATATAAAGTAATACTCCTTTCTGTCTATAATTTAGGATCTTGCTGAAGTATCTTATAGGGATGTTTGATGTACATCTCTGAGAAATGACTGTTAGATTTGAAACTCCATAGTAAACTTTAATTAAACATTTATAGACTTAGATTAGAATCATATAAATTGTGGCTCATGGTTTTGCATCACGACTGCACTACATCACCATGTAAGTAATCTCAAGGAGAGTGTTTCAGGTTTGTCTGGCTTGTCTTTAGTCCAGAGAAAACAAATATATAACCATTTTCCCCCAAAATAAAAATGATAGAGATGCTTTCCTCCTCAATAGCAATTATTAAAATTTTTAGGGGATGTTATGTCTCAAATCAACAGATAAACTTAGAGACATTGGAGGAAAGCTGATGACAAAGAGAGAAGGACTTATATCTGTCTTCTGGGTTATGACAACATTCTACCTACAACCAATCTCAATCAAATAGTCCGTGCTGTTGAATACTAACCCCTTTCAATAGCCAACTATACTTATACTGTATTTAATTGTAATTTTATAGCTAATTCTATTACATTCGTATACAAATTTGTTGTTTCCAATGCTGTGACTGTGGTGATTTTGACCTAATATGGTATTTACTTATACAGTTTTCTAGACATCCCAAGACTCCCTTCTGACTCATGCTAATTAAATTTCTTTTTGGACAAAATTATTTTACTTTAGCCTTGATTTCTCTACCTAATTCTAATTAAGCATAGTTTCTCATCTTATGAACAGGCAGCTTGCATATGAAATCAGCCAAATAACCTATTCTCTGGGTATCTTTGCCCTTGAATAGTTTTCATCACCCTTCTGGTTCCCACCAGAGGCCTCAGCTAGTTTGGAAAGGCTAATGCTGCAGTGGGCCCTTCTGATCACAGGTGCTTTGAAATTAGAAGGTGTTTGTGTTAGCATGAATGCGTGAAGGGGTGAAAACTGGCAAGAGACTTTCTGTTTTAAATGCTAGGGTTATGGTTACCTCTTCAGAGTCTCAGACCCTCAATGAAATTAGAGAGAAAGAGATCTAGGTACTGAGTTTTAATCTCTGCTGGATCTTAAAGGTGGCACTGGGACTTCCACAAGTTTGAATATGATAGCAGTTTTGGTAACAAGGAGCTACAGGTTCCTTGTTAGTCCTTCTATTTATATTTTCTTCTGATAGTCTAACATCCTGCCTAGGCAATGATGTTAAGTACGATACTCCACAACATAAAAAAAAATACAAAAAGGACACCACTCCTTATAGGTTAAAAAAAACCCCAAAAAACCCCAAACAACATAAAAACCACAGGAAATGAAAAGAAAAGGAGCATTAACATTTCTTTTTCCTTTTTCTGTCTTTCTCCTGACCTATTTTATCCGGTTCTGACAGGACAGTAACTTTGACAGACTTCTACGTGTTGTGGTTTTAAATGGAAAGGTTAAACCTTTCCCTCCGTTGTTGGAATGAACTGATCTTGGTCACCAATGTAGGCTGTAGTAAAGTATAAGACTACTTTTTACTTTTCATCTTCCATAGTGTGATATTATCTTCCTGATGACAAGTGTTCTTATTTCAGGGTAAGAGAAACTGACGTCTTTTTGAACTCTTTTCTCATACACTGAGAATTAGAAGTGGATGTGCAGCTAAACTATACTAAGCTCTGGTGGAGCAAGGGGCTAAATTCTAGCTCTGTGTTTGCTACCAGCTTCAGTAGAAACTTCTATTTTCCCCAAATCAGAGTTGAATTGAGTGTTTCCGAGTGCATTTATTATGCCTTTTGATATAAGCAGTTAAATTTTTTAAAGTTGTTACGGTAAGATAACTAAGAGCAGAAATTCACCAGTTCTCCGTAAATGGAAATATGCTCTTGTGCAATATAGAATAAACCTCATAAGAACAATGAATTAATATTTTTTCTTGTTCTTTGGTAGGAGTGTGCATTAGGTAGCCTAGATGACCAGGTGAAGTTTTGGAGAAGATGCAGGCTGATAGTAACCAATCATGGTTAGATTAAACTTCAATATATAACAGCTCTGCAAACAACTCAATACATTGGAAGCTTGGATATAATTAACATGTTGTGTCCATGTTTATAAAGAGTAGGTCATCCACTCAAGGGAAAGAGACAACATTATGTAACTTAACTGCTAGTTCTGCATTGTAGTTAGGAAATAGGCTGCATATTTCCTTTGAATACTTCAAGATAAATTCAAGTACATCTGTAATTCATTCAGTAACTCTGAGTGTGGATACTTAGAATAATTTTAAAAATTATGTTTTTTGACAACTTGGAATGAAAAAATATGAAGTATGACAAGATAAACTGCATGTAACAAGTAATTCAGCCAGCAGTTCTCTTTTTAACATTTCTTTAGAATTTCAGGGGAAAAAAACACAAATGTAAATTGTTCAAATGTTAGTAGAGCTCATTTTGCAGGCTACAGAAAGGGTAGTTGTGGATAAATTTATTCCATCTATGCTCAAATGGTAGCAATTAGGGGATAAAACTGATTAGGTGTAGAGGGAATATTAAAAAAAAACCAAAATTCTTACCAACTCCTTGAAAATGCAAACAAGTGCATACATGCAATTTCAGCAGATTTCTTATTTAAATGTAACAGAACTGTTTCCATATTTTTGGTTTGGATTCAAGATTTTTATTCCATTCTGTCCTTTGCATTCCCTTCGAGGTACTTTGGAATTTATAAACCCCAACATACTCTTGAATCACAAAGAATCATATGGAAGGGACCTCTGTAGGTCATCTTGTCCAATGCCCCTGCTCAAGCAGGGTCACCAATAGGCCAGTTGCCGAGGACTATATCTGGAGGAGTTTTTGTCTAGAGGAGTCTCTAAGGATAGAGACTGCACAACTTCTCTGGACAACCTGTGCCAGTGCTCAGTGACCCTCATGGTAAAAATGTGTTTCCTTATGTTCAGACAGCACCACCCATTTTTCAGTTTGTGCCCATTGCCACTGGTCCTGTCACCGGGCACCACTGAAAAAAGCCTGGCTCCATCCTCTTTTTACCTTCCTTTCAGGTAATTAAATACATTAATAAGGTCCCCCTGAGCTTTCTCTTCTCCAGGCTTAACAGTAACAGTTGTCTCAGCCTTTCCTCTTACGTGAGGTGCTCCAGTCGCCCAGTCATATATCTTAGTGGCCCTTAGCTGGACTCTCTCCAGTATGTCCGTGTCTCGCCTGTACTGGAGAACCCAGCTGTGGGCTGAATAAAGGGGAAGAATCACCTCCCTCAACCTGTTGGCAATCCTTAGCCCAATACAGTCTGGCCTACATTCACCTCCTTTTCCACAAGGGCACATTGCTGGCTTATGATCAACCTAGAGTCCACCAGGACCACCAGGTCCTTTTCTGCCAAGAAGCTTTCCAGCAAATAAATAACAGAATGTACTGGTGTCTGGGGTTGTTCCTCCCCAGGTGCAGGTAACTTTGCACTTCTCCTTGTTGATCTTCATTAAGTTCTTGTCAGCCCACTTCTCCAGCCTGTTGAGGTTCCTCTGGATGGCAGCATGGCCCTCTGGCATTCCAACCACTTCTCCCTGTTTAGTGTCATTTACAAATGCTCTGGACAGATTCCACCCCGTAATTCATGTCCTTAATGAAGATGTTAAATAGGACTGGACGCGCTATTTACCCCATGGGTACACTGCTAGTCACTGATCTTCAGCTAGAGTTTACACAGCTGATCACCATGCTCTGGGCCCAGTCATTTGTTCAGTTTTCAGTGTACCTCACTGTCTCTCAACCAGCCTGTACAGGTTTTCTATGAGCATCTTATGTGAGACAGTTTCAAAGGCCTTAGTGAAGTCTTCTGCTGTCCCCTCATCTACAGGTCAATCACTTAATCATTGAAATTTATCAAGTTATTCAAGTATGACTTACCCTTTCTGAAGCCATACTGACCGCTCCTGATGATTTTCTTGTCCTTAATAGGCCTGGAAATGGATTCCAGGATTGGCTATCCATTACCTTCCAAGGGATCAGGGTGAGTCTGACTGGTCTGTAATTGCCTGGATTCTCCTTCTTCCCATTCTTGAAGATGGAGGCGGCATTTGCGTTTATCCAGTCTTCAGGCACTTCTTTCTTTCAAGACCTGCACATTTTCAGAGATCTCTGAAGAGATTTTGATATGTAGCTCAATGGAACATCTCAGTAAGTGGATAATAACATGGAAAATAAAAATCACAAGAAAATTTTGAAATGGATTCAAAATGAATCCATGATTGGATTCTGAAATCCAATAATTTCAGATTTGAAATCATTGAAACATGATTAAACAAGTCTCATTCCAAAAGACTTGGTTTTTAAGAAAAAAAAACTTTGAGAAGTCAGTTTTTCATTTCTGCGGTTGTAAGAATTTCTATTTTTTCCCCTGTGCATCATTAACCAAAGCTAGAGGCTTGTGATCTCCATGGGAGGTGGGTAGAATGGAAAGAGCTTAGTGATTTTTAGCTATATATCCAGTAGTATAGGTGCATTACTTTAATATAAACTTTAAAGAGAAAAGAAAACAAAAGAAAACATAAAATTGTGCTCCAATGTGAATAAATAGATTTTTGCATTCATATGTTAGTAAAACAATATCCAAGATTGGTAGAGATTAAATATAAAAATGCAGCATCTTTTCAAAGTTCCATTTGAATTTTTATTTTTAACACTAAACGTGCTGGTTTTGCAGACTTAGATATGAACAGAGTTGTCTGGTTGGGAAATACGGTACTAGATAACTTTATAATTTGAATTTGAGGTGTAATAGTGGCATTCTTTGATGTGCCTTGCACCTATGTACTTCCATCATGATTTATGTCTTTGTCTAATAAAAAATGTATATGGCTCAAGCTGTTGATGTGGTTGGCATCTGTTTCAGATTCATTTTTACTGACAGCAAGCTGCTGCTGGCGAGCACTCAGCCTTTTTATCATCAAAAATACAGAGACTGGCATTCTTGCCATTGCTTTTTATTCTACTCTAGAGTTCTTCATCAGATGTACTGCACTAAAACCTGTGATGGATGACAAGCATTATACAATATGCATTTTAAGTTTCCTAATTATAATTTTTAAACAATGCTAGAATTCAATGAGAAGTTATCATAACAAGTGTAATAATGCTAAATAACCCTTGGCAATGTCTAAGCTTTTAATCTTATTTCAAAGATTATAGAATATCTATGCATATCTATGCATATATGTCAGAATATTTATCTGTCATTTGTTATAAGAGAGAATAGTTTAGAAGAAGTCAAGTGTTTGGCTGTTAGTAGTATGACTCATTTCTCCCTATCTGGACTGCAATATCTTTTGTTTTCATGCACCTCTATAGAAGGGACAGTGTGTGTTTTTGTGTATGTATGCATACATTTGCACACAAACCATATACACATACACATATTCAGAGATTTAGGGTTCAACAAGAAATTAGAAGCACTTCCTGAAGTATTCTGTCATTTGATGAGTTGTTTTTTTCTGATCCCTGTACTATACGACATAGGATATCAGGGCTTAGTTCCGGGAAGGTTGCTTAGCGTAATACAAATTCAAAAAAAAAAAAGGTGTATTCTTCTATCTGTGCTTTATAATGTTACTGGTATTTTGTATTCATGAAAATTATGGTCTTTTGTATTCACTTTTCTATTGTTCATATAGACATTACCTTCATTTGTGCCTGTTTTTCCCCTATACCTAGACTTTACAGAATCACAGAGTTGTAGGGGTTGCAAGGGACCTTTGGAGATCATGTAGTCCAACCCCCTTGCCAAAGCAGGGTCACCTAGAGCAGGCTGGACAGGAATGCACCCAGGTGGGTTTTGAATATCTCCAGGGAAGGAGAATCCACAACCTCTCTGGGCAGCCTATTCTAGAGCTCTGTCACCCTGAAAGTCAAGAAGCTTTTCTCATGTTGAGATGAAATTTCCTGTGTTCCAGTTTGTGCCCGTTGCCCCTTGTCCTGTCACCACACACCACTGAAAATAGTCTGACCCCATCCTCTTCACACCCACCCTTTAGATATTGCTAAGCATTGATGAGGTCCCCTCCCACTCTTCTCTTTTCTGGGCTGCACAGACCCAGGTTTCTCAGCCTTTCTTCATAAGAGAGGTGCTCCATTCCCTTGATCATCTTCTTAGCCCTCTGCTGGACTCTATCCAGCATTTCCTTGTCTTTCTTGAACTGGGGTGCCCGGAACTGGACACAGTACTCCAGTTGTGGCCCCACTAGGGCAGAGTAGATGGGGAGGATAATTTTGATATGATAACTTTGATATGATAACTTTGATATGATCCATTGTAACAAAGTCCTTTATTTTTTTCAGATCTCCCCTAAAGAGTTGCTTAGTTTTTGACATTGGAGAAAAAATAGCAAATTAATAACAGTTGGTTGGAAGCAGTATATGGAAGTGAGAAGTATGTATTTATGGTCTAAAAGGTATTATACATAGACTGTGTCCTGTTCTCATACTCTTCCTATGTAACTTTTTCTCTTAGGTAGTGTACATTGTAGGCATAGATTATGTCCTGCACACTGGCAGTTCCAGGAACAGAATGAATAACAATAAAATGAAATAATAATAATAACAACTTAATAACATCTCAAATTTCAGCATAATCTTATTAACTGTTAAAATAGATTTTGCAAACCACATGATCTTTTGGCATCAGATATTTTCTACAGTTCAGATATTTTCTACAGTTCAGATATTTCAGTTCTCTTGGCAGCCCAGTTTTGGTCTTGGTTAGAAATGTTGAAATGAAAACTGCAAAACTGGTGCAGCGCTACAGAACAGTTCAACAACCTGTTTGCAATCTGCAGAGATACTATTAGTCCCATAAGAAAACAGTAAAATCCTGTCTGAGAGCCATAATTAGATGGTAGTCTGTGTTTCTCAGAAGACATAGAGTTTGCTCCTGTGAGTTGCTACCAGAATCAGAGGACTCTCTTTGTAGGATGTGGTGCTTGCCTAGTGGATCGGGTGGCCCTTTTAATATATCCTGGTACATGCCCCAAGAAGTCAGGGCTATTTCATGTTTTGTTTTCTTTCCTGTTTTGTCTCACTTGTCTGCTGGAAGGTAATCTGGCATTCTCAGAATTTCTTTAACTGGTATATGAGCACTACATTTCCCTACTTGCCTCAAATGTATGGTTCACACTCTCTTGCCATCCAGAATTGTTTTCTTCTGGCCTGGCCTTACTAACATTTTTATGTGATCAGCAAATATCTACTTGTACATATTTTCTGTTAGATTTTCCCACCCTTATGTCCCTCCTTCAAATGGCATGATGGCCCTTTTAGAGAACAAGAACCTTTATTAAATAACCCCCGGCACCACTGTGGTCTCAAAGCTTCTTGAGGACAGAATTTGTCAGCCCCTGTTGTGAGCACAGGATTCATGATGAATTCAGAGAGATACCATATACCCATCCTTTCTGCAGTGAGGGGAGGGCAGTATGCCAGGAAACCCAGCTCTGCCCAAAGGAAGAATGAGAAACTTGTATTGAATTGATACTGTGTAGAGTGTGGCGTTTTCCTTCTTCCACATGCTTATCACCAAGAAGAAGAAAAGAAATAGCACAAAATAGGAAGAGGTGAAAATTAAATATGGTATAGAAAGAAGGCACTTGATTATCCAGTTGTAGTAATTTAAAGGTAACAAAGTCTCAGTTATCTGGCAACATAAATACGTAGAACATCAGTTATTCCTTAAGAGTCATTGGTATCAATGAAATAAGACTAATTTACAGTGGCTGACTGATCAACGTTTGAGAAAATGAAAGGGAAAAGATTACGAAATTTTTTTAAACTCAGAATTAAAAACAGTATGTGATGTCAAAAATTGATAGTTTCTATTTCTTTCATAAATATTTTACAAGATTTCTGTTGCAGTACTTACATCTGGGTTTGTTAAAAATATTCAGTGAAGTTACTAAGCCACCTCTGCCTCTGCTATTGTTCGTCTAATCCATAATGGATTAGCTCCTTTTTGTGGATGAAACACTTTTATCAAAAGATTTCCAGCACGATGGACTGTATTTCACAAGAATTATTTAAAAAGCATAGCTTTCTTATTTCAGGAAATGTTTTCAGGCTGTAAATACTTAGCGAGTAGAGGTACCTCCCTGCAGTTCCCGATAAGATGTCTTAGAGGCAGGAATGAAGATGCTCATAAAATCAGTGTTTCCTATTAACTAGCTCTGAACAGCTGCACACTTAGCATGCTAGCAGTACTTCTGCATACTCACATTGTCATCCCATTCTGAGGTACCTGACTTAACACACTAACAGTTCAGAAGAGTGGAAGACTAACTATTATTTCTTCTAAATATAGAACATTTCAGTAATTAGACCTTTGTGGGGGAAGAAACAAGTAATTGCCATGCAGAGAGATTCAAAAGACTCGGAAAAAAAGACTGGAAGTGATAATCTCTGGGTGCTGCACAGTGCTGCATAGGAATGCAAAAATCTGTAAACAAAGGCTTAGAAACAATCAGGAGGGATAAAAAGAGAAAGCTTAATTTGTTTCTCTCATGTGAGGTCAGAATTACTGAAGGTATGACTGGTATAAGTTGCTATGGGAACTGTGGAAAAGAAAGGATTTGGAAATGGCAGGAGAGGGATGGACAGATGTGGAGGTGATGTTTGCTCACAAATTTTACATCATTGAAAGCAGCATGTCAATACCATAGATTCTTGTTGACTCAAAATGACTTGTTCCTTATGATATGTGCTATACTGCCAAACCTTTAAGCAGCTAGCATTGTGTGAGCTTTAGAGATTGCACAGAATGTGGCATTCCTGCAACATTGTGTAGATACCATTTTCTTGAAGCAATCTGAAAAAGAAGTGACATCTTTCACTGAAGCTCTTCCTTTTTTAACTTGCATAGTATTATATATTGACCATCTGATGTGGAATCTGGAAGCGTGAGCTAGGTGATTAAGCTCTCTATTCATTAAATGGGAAAAAGAACTGAACCCTGATATGCCACTGCGTGTATTAGTACTTTAATCAAATCAGAACATGAATATTTGGCGAAAGAAAAACAGTTTCATTTCCACATTGTACTGCTATTTTAAAAAAAAAAAAAGGTTAATTCTCTTCATGTATGTATCACATGTATGTTGGATAGTATTTTTAGGTCAAACTTTTCAAAGGATTCAGGACATTAAGAACTTAATTTAGTAAGCTTCTGAATCCTGTCAAAGCTAAATTGTTTGTGCGTGGGGCTAAGGCACCGTACAGTGGGTCACTATTGCACCTGTGGAGTCTTAGAAGTCACTGTGGTGCAGCATGCAGCTCAGCAGGGACTTCTGTATGTCTAATTTAAACCAGTTGTATCCCATTTTACCTGCTTAGGTTCTTTATTGAATCTGACTGAAAATATTGTACAGATGCTTACAGCTTTACAAGATTGGACCTTATTATTTATTGATATATACAGACATAGACATTCACTGAAGCTGCTTTTATTGTAACATCTTATCAAATGGATTTAAGTTACTTCAGAATGTGAGCCTCCCTATTAATTTCTTTCCAGTGAAAAAATTTTGTGGCAGAAGGGGATGCTGCTGAGTTTTCAGATACATCATCTTCCCGGGCTTATTGGTTTCAGTTTTCTAATATTATTCTTCCTGTATCAATTATGATAGGTAAAAAAGTCATAGTGAATAGAAAAATATATTTTTCAATGCAGCCCAGAAATCTCTATGCTCCTCTTTCTACGTGAGACATCACAGCTGGAGGAGTGTTCAGGGTAGATTGTAGGACTGCCATAGAAAAGAGGTTTTGCTATGGATGGAACCTTGTAATATTCAAGCCACCAATATGATTTCCAAGGAGTATCCTTCATCGTTTTATATAATGAGTCTGCAAATAAAATCTGAAGATAGCCATTTTCAATCCAAAATCTTTATGATAAAGATTTCTAAGGCAAAGGAAGATTTGATGGTCAACTCTTCCTCTCACAACCCCACCCCAAAGTCCACTGTAGTGTAGTGTACAGTAGTGTAGTGGACTGGACACCTTCTGCTCTTCCCAGCACCAGTGACACACGCCAAAAATAATGATGTTTCTACAAAAAGAGAAATTGTATCAAACACATTTAGAATAAGAAAAAAGATGAAAATGCAAATGATGCTTGCTTTGTGCCTGCGTTTCATGGGAAGTGATGTACGTTACTGTCAAAGTAAGTGACAAAACAATAGGTGCTGTTACCAATTTGAATAAGCCCATTATTTATAGGTAAAAGGCGTGTTCCATCATGCTTATATGTAGTTCTTTCAAGTTTTGTACTCCTACTCTCTTTTTTGTTGTATTTAACAAAAGGCATTAAATTTCTGATAGATTTGAAAAGTGCCAAGGAAACAACATACATGGCTCTAACAAGGTTTTATTGAATCTTGTTCATCACGAGAATCAGAGAACAATTAACAGTCTTGTTTTTGTTGGCACCACTCATAAGATCCCCAGAAATGGGTATCTTTAAGTTTCACCACTGATTGTACCATAAGATTTTTTACTTTTGCTGTTGTAAACAGAAGGCACGGAGATCATTATTTCAATTCAGTGTCTAGACTAAAGGGGGGAAATAACACTAACTTAAAATTTTAATCTTCTTTAAAACTATTGATTTTAAAGATTCTCACATTAAATTTTTTTCATATTCTTTAGTAAAATCTTCAGTTTGAGTAATTCTGTTTGGCTTTCCAAAATGATTCTTAAAATTATTAATAAAGTATTCCTTGCTGATTAATCACTATTCAGTATTAATAATAAAATTTATTAAAATAAAAATAAAACTGTTACCAATTTTGGTATCTTAGAGGAATCTATGTTTGTTTTGAGAAATTCCGTGAAGCAAGTGTCTAGGATGTCTTAATGAGTCAGTGGAGATTAATACGAATTTATGAAAGCTATAATTCATTTATTATAAACATTTAAATCACAATGACAGTCTACAGAATTCCACATGAGCAAACCTTACTTCAGAAAGATTACATGGTCAGGAACCTGTAATTAGCTAATAAGAGTGCAGGGTAGGAGGACTGGGCCCAACTTTTAATGAAAATCTACTTACAATGAACATTCACAAATCAGTTTTATGTTCAGTGCAGTCTTATGTTTAGCTTCATAGGGCAGTTATATGTGTGAAAAATTGCTCAGTAGGAAACAAGTTAATTGCATTGGGAAAAAATAAACATTACTAGTGTTCTGTATGAAAAAAAATGTCATTCCTTCATGAGACACTATGAATTCATCGTGTGAATTTGGTCTGGTTGTAGAGAGATTCAATCACATTTGTAGAGCTGAAAAGACAACTCGTAGATATACTGACATTCCTAGCTACTACAGGTTTTTCCTTTATAGTCCAACATAAAAAATGTTAAATTCCTCTCTTTGTTTTATGGGAAGGCTCTGTAGTGACACTATCGTCAAGGAAGTACGCTTGTGTTTCTTTGTGATATACAGTTGTGAAGCTCAGTAATCTGTCTGTCTGGCAGATCACTGAGCAGAATGTTAGGACCGTCTATTCTGTGGGAGATAAAGGCATGAATGAGCTTCTCTGTATTTGACAGATAGAGATACGTTTTAAATCCCAAAATATTTCTCAGGTGATAATAGATCTTAATAATAAACATGTCAGTGTTCAGAGGATATACTGGAGTCAAAAAAACACTCTGCAGCGTTAAACAACACCTAGGCATTACATGTACATCCATCAGAAAAAAAAAAACAAAACACCAACCAAAGCAAAACCAAAACTTTCCAATATTTGAGATGCTCTTGAGGAAACCCAATTACAAGTTTTATATGAATTAACTTAAGAAATGAAGGTTCATCTATGTCTAAAAAGGGAAAATTTATCACTGAAATAGTATGGTTTGGTTTTCCTTGCTTGAGTAAAACACCAATTTTAGTGGTACAACTTTAAATGATGTGTCTCAAATACAGTAGGTAAATATTAGTTCATATATGGGACTTTATAAAATATAATAATGAATAAGAAGAGACTTTGGAAAGCAAAAGATTAAAAGGTTGTTTCCCTGAAGGTGGTAGAAATGGCAAAACCCACCTACAATTCTACAAAAAAACTGTATGGTATAATATAGATGACATTGTTTTGACCTTCCTGCATACAAAAACCTTAAGCGGGAAAAAAGATCAGATGTCGTAGACTATAATATGTTTTTTCTTGTCATATCTTCAGTATGTAACAGTCACAAAACCTGCGTGTGACAGCCAAACCAAAGTGGAGATGCTTGGTGTGATCTTTCTTGCCAGCCAGGCTCTTCACTAAAGGTAACACAAAAATACACAAAAATACTGTAGATAGCTAGAGGAAGATACCCAATGAAATGCGGGTTTTAGTTCCTTGGAAGTTAATTTCCTAGAAATTCACCTGAAGGCAATCAGATCTGCTCAGGTTGATCTCTGATCCCTGAAGGATCCCACAGAAACCAACAGAAAAGATTTCCACACATCTGGTTCCAGTTTCAGGCTTAGAAGCGTGCAGAGCTTTTTGGGGTTACAGTAGGGAAACAGTAATTTGGGGAGAGGGGTTGCTTTGGTTTTTAGGCATTTGGTAATTTATAGTATAAAAATAAAAGCCTTGTACAGCAGAAATACAGTTCTTGCAAGCAAGAATTAACACTATTTCAATACTGCGTAAAACACGTTCACTGCAATCTGGTGTGTATATATATTACTATTATTATAAAAACTGTGAAATAGTTGATTCTTAATCTTTAAAAAAATTATTCTAAAAAGGTTTTAAAAGGAGGTTTAATCTTTTTTTCTGCTCCCAAAGGCACTGTCAAATTTTTGCTGATAGTATTTGAGTGGTTGCTATCGTTCATCAGGCATGCTGTATTTTATACCTAACCAGCTCACCCTCCTTTGAGAAAGTTTCGATCTTTTCTCTTGACATTTTAGCCTTTGTTTCAGATATACTTTGGTAAAGGACCATAGTAATAGCTTTGGGTTTAGAAGTAAGACTTTTAAAATGTTCTGTGCTCTTTAAATAGCGATTTAAAATTCCATTCTTAATTTTTATCAATGTGCAATTTTGTAAATGATAGCAGTTCCGTATAATTGTTACAGAAATTACATTTAAAATATAGCAGAAATTTTGCTTTAAAATCTTAGTGCCGCAGTACTGCAGACTGGAAAATAGAAGAGAAGCTTGTTAATGTAGACAGGTTGCTGCTTTTATACCAGTAGTAAAAGGACTTTGTTTGGTTTGGTGAAAACCAAGGTAAGTTAATTCTTACACCGGATCTAAGGATGCTCAGCTCTAAAAGACCTTTGTGTGGTACAGGCAGACCCTTCCCTTTGAGAGCAGGAAGGAATAGGAAGGGCTTAACAGCAGAGTAACAAATGATTCACAAATTCTCTAAAAAGCTCAGTAGACATAACCTACCAGAATTCAAGCGTCCTAAATACAGAAGATAGAAACGATGTCTTTTTAAAAAATTAATTTCTATTTTGCATTTTGTTTCCATTTGTGGTAGGATCCAAGAAAATGAATATGCTTCTCAGAAAATTCTGGTTTTTTAAAAAGAAATTAAGAAAAAGTGATGTCATTCTTTAAATCTAAGGACAGATTTTCAACTTTTTGCATTTTCAAAATAAAGTTAGTAACTAATTTGATAAAAATTGCTGGTGAAAATTTTATGAATTAAGAATATATTTGAAGTAAAGCTGTTAGTGAAAAATAATTTGCTTTTTCATAACAAATTACAACTATATTAGTAACTATTTTAATAATAGTTTATTCTTAATTCTTCTAGTTCAGTACTTTGAAAGTAGTATCTTTCTACTGTACATTAGACAGCAAACAGTAGACGCCAAAATAATGAAAGTGTTTTGCTTTGTTTAGAGAAATTAATGTATTTCAAAATTTGGAAAAATTCACTTTTGTGTTTTCACCCGCTGCAGTGCTTAAGCCCTTCTTAAAATTGAGTCGCTTATTTAGTGACTTAGACATTTAGCTTTTAAATCAGCTTTGTTGAAAGTTATGGGTTCATTGTAGTTGTGGATCCCCGGTGAAATGGGGCCACTTAGTACCTACCTCAAAAGCCTCAGTCTGTAGACATTGCTTGGGCTAAAACCACACGCAAACTGTGCTGTTTGTATATACTGTTCCCTCACGTCAACTCTATCTCGCTTGCCAAATGGAAGTGCCAGGTAGTATTTTCTGAATGAGCTTTTCCCTCATGGAGAAAAAATAAAAAAGGCCTAACAAAAATATTTGCCAGCATTTAAAGCTGTACTCAAACTGTTCAAGCCTGACACTTAAAAGCTATTGTGCATTTTAATGCTGATTTTGTGAAATACTGAATAGTAAATTCACAAAACAACACTGATGTGCTCAGGGTGGGGTAGGCACAATATAGATGTGTACAAAAGATTTATTTATTTTCATTTTAAAAGCTTGAGAGAAGCAATATTGTCTCATCCCTATTAAAATATGCTAAAATAGGTAACATACATCCTAGGGGTCATAAAATGCCAAATCTTAATCAAAACTTAATAAGGGTGCATTTGTGCTATATTATAAATATGATGAAATTGATGAAATAGATTGCTCTGCAGTAAGAGGTAGTTAAGAAAAAATTATAATCAGACTGGTGGTGTAATAAATTATGAAATTAACATTTCTGTAATTCCAAGATTAATAGAAGATGGAAAATGTGTGCAGTGTCATATTTTTCAATTAAGAAGCAAACAGTCTTCAAGTAATGAAAAAGCAGGTTAGTGACATTCAAGTTATATCAGACAAGTAATATTTGTGATAGATTTTTTTTTTTAAAGAGCACTTAGTCAAGTCTAGGAGATATTATTAAAAATAACTGCAATTTAAACAGGACTATAGGATAATATGCCAGAATAGAATACTAACAATAAAGATAGAATCATAAACTTTAAATAAATGACACAATAATGTCAGGCACTTCCAAAGAAACCTTTGAGACCTAAAGATAGAATTTTACCTTCTAGTTTATATCCTAAGGTCAGAAAAGTGGAGTACTTTGTCCCACATTCCAGAAGCGGTCTCTGTACTCATTCACAGTAGAGAGCAATTTGAAGTGACTTACAAATAGGTACAGGGCTTGGTTCTCATTTGCACCCATTAAATAAAAACAGTACTTTAGTAAAATACATCAATTTTTCTCTTATTCGGTAATCATACAAAACATTTATAGTCTAGAAATTCAAAATAATGCATTATTTCGACTATGCTTTCTGTATTCAAGGCAAATGAAAGACAGATAACCTGTATGGCAAATAAAACAGAAACAAAACACGCCCCTCTCCCTCCCCCTTTTTGTTTTATGTATGTAAACATGGAAATTGGCTTGTTTATTCAAATCGTCCTTTGATAGGGATAATGAGACTTCTAATAAATGAATAGGTTTGCATTGTAGATACCTGATTCAGAATTCAGTCTCTCCTCCTGATTAAGTTAATATCAAAGACTCTGGGTTGTTTGCTAACAGCTTAAGTCAAAAAGGAGAATAATTTCCTAGCTCACTGGAACACAATTATCTGAACCACAGTTCCCGTGGCCCATGGATTTAACATAGAATCCTTTCTGTGGCAGAACCCTGCCATTTAGTATCAAGATCTCAGTTTTACATCTAGAGACACTGTTGATAAAATTCCTATCTCAGAGAAAGTCCGTGCTGAATTCATGTAACTGCTGGTTGCAGCTCTTCATTTTCATTTTTATTTTTTCATCTAAGTACAGACATCATGAAACCTTGTTTATCAAATCAACTGAGTTCTGGCATGATCACTTTTTCTTTTCTTTTTCTTTTTTTTGGTGGAAGATTGTGGGCAAAACCGAAGTCTTACATGTACAACATACAAACATGTAACAGGTTTTATTGCAACTGTTAATACTTCTTTGGGAAGTGAGCATAGATGGAAAATAACCTCTAATCTTTTTGTCTGATAGTGGGGCCTCATAAGTGTTTTTTCCAGCAATAGATCAAAATATCCCTTACCCAGACAGTTACTGGTCAGTAATCCCTACTGTCTTTTTCAAACTTATCTATGAAAGAAATATTGAATATAATTCATAGGCAGATTAAATTCAGTATAATATTATATTTGGGAAAAAAGTGTTTTGGGCTTGAATATAATCAGATTGTAACTTCTGTAACAGCAATATGTTGTGAAATTACTAGTATAATTTTTAAAAATAGAGTTCTTTGCAATATGATGACTTAATATGATAACATTATGATGACTTTTAGGGTTTTGAGTACTGCATTCAAACAAAACTTTAAAAATTCAACACTGGATTTGTGGATTCTGCACCAAGGACTTGATTAACAATAAATCTGTGTTGTTCTTAAAAATAGTCTATACTATACTTGAAATTTGTGTATGCTAAAAGTTTAAGAGAGGTTTGTTAAATCTTTCATTACCTTGGCATGCTTGTTTCTATGAAGTTGTTTTTGTAAATGTCACTTCCCTCTTGTTATTTTCTTCACATGAAATACAGTGAAAGTGATCACATTTATCTACACAGAGGTGCAGTAACCAGTTGCAAGCAGTTTAGTTCTTCAGGTGAAGAAAGAAATAGAAATTACTACTTAAAAACAGTAGGGAATAAACATGTTTATTTTTTAATTTCTGACATTCATTATCTTTTCATCAGAAGACTATGAGCAGTAACAGTAGGATCATATTAAAATAATTATAATCTCATAACTTGTGTAATGAAATCTTGAAAAGACAGAGTGGCAAGTTATATTATTTATTATACATATATTATACCATTATTCCTCATTATTTCTCCAGTAGATGTGCAATTTTTCATGTTCATAAAATATTTCGGCTTTTGGAACACAATATCACAGAATGATATGGGGTTGGAAGGGACCTCTGGAGATCATCTAGTTCAATCCCCCTGCCAAAACAGGTCCACCTAGAGCAGGTTGCACAGGAACTTGTCTTGGAGGGTTTTGAATGTCTCCACATTCAAAAAGATACTCCATCACCTCTCTGGGCAGCCTATTCCAATGTTCTGCCATCCTCAAAGTAAAGAAGTTCCTCCTATGTTTAGATGGAGCTTCCTATGTTCAAGTTTGTGCCCATTTCCTCTTGTCCTGTAACTGGACACCATTGAAAAAAAACTGGCCTCATCCTCTTGACACCCACCCTTTAAGTATTTATAGGTGTTGATCAGATCCCCTCTCAGTCTTCTCCAGACTAAAAAGACCCAAGTCCCTCAGCCTCTCCTCGTAAGAGAGATGCTCCAGGCCCCTAATCATCTTGGTAGCCCTCTGCTGTACCCTCTCCAGCATTTCCCTGTGCTTCTTGAACTGGGGAGCCAAGAACTGGACACAGTGCTCCAGAAGGGGCCTCACCAGGGCAGAGTAGAGGGGAAGGTTAACCTGCTGGTCACACTCTCCCTGATGCACCCCAGGATGCCATTGGCCTTCTTGGCCACAAGGGCACATTGCTGGTTCATGGTCATCCTGTTGTCCACCAGGACTCCCAGGTCTTTTTCCTCAGAGCTGCTCTCCAGCAGGTCAGCCCCCAACCTGTATTGGGGCATGGGGTTATTTCTCCCCAGGTGCAGCACCCTACACTTGCCCTTAGTTTTTAAGGGCAAATGTAGTATCTTTTAAGTTCTTTTCTGCTACTAGTATTTCTGCTGGACTTGGTGAGTGCTTTATTTTTTTTGTAATGAGCCTTTATAAATTCTTTGGTATAGCTTTATTACAGACTAGAGGGGCATATCTGCCCTTGTATTTTGAGGCAGCAATGCAGATTTGACCATCAGTTTCTCTTTCCAGTACTTCAAGTTTAAATATATCCTGTGCACCGTAGACAGACAAACCATGAAATGCGCTTAGAATGGAAAAAGCAAAGGTCCAATCTTCATTTGGCTGTAATTTATCTCATTATTTGCATGAGCCAGGGATTATTCATTTAAGGTGCAGAATTTGGCCCTTGAACAAAAGACAGATTTTGATGTTGTGTTAAATGAGGAGTATTTGCATTCAGCCCAGTGGAATTGCTACTCATTTGTACTGGGGAAAAAAAGGGATTAAGAGTCTATTTAGAGTATGTTTTATAATTTCTAATCTTTGTCTATCAGCTCATTTGCATCTTCTTTCCATGAAACATTCTTTTAGAGTTCATTGTCTCTCATTTCATATAACATATTTCTTGTAGTTTCAAAGCAAAAACAGTCAGTGAAAGAAATTGTATAGTGTATTTTGTATTGTGAATTTTTAACAACTTCGTTATTAAAAACACGGGGAAAATATATGTCAAATTATTGCAATTTCCCTCTATGTGTTTCTTTTCCAGAAGGCTTGAACCTATCATGCATATGTTAAAATTAGCCTAGGGCCTAGGAAATTTGGCAGAGAAATTGTTAGAACAGTATTTCACAACCACCTGCACTTTCCTGTTGTGAATTTTATTCCAATTGCTAAAAATATGCTTGCCATTAGCAGTGATTTAAGAGCTATCAGTGCATCATCAGTACAGGCTGGAACCCTGAGAGAGGACAGTTAAAGAGAAGGAGCAGTGATTATGACCTCCTTGTTGAGAGTGACTCTTCATCTATGCAAAGTACGTCCTGCAAACGGGGAGCTACACTACCCTGGAGTATTCTTTAGAAATGATCTGTCTGAAGAAATAGGAATGAAAATCTGGATAACATAGAAGCAGCACAGGCACTCCTAAAGCTCATATTACAAGATTTATCAAAAAGCTAGTTATTCGAGTGTAAGGTAGGAAAATCAGATCACAAAATAGTTTTCATCAAAAAAGGAATTCTACAGTAATTTGAAATTAATAATACAACTTATATATTCTAAATCTGACTTTGCAAACTATTTTTCAATTTATAAATTGTACTTAAAACAGAGCTAAGAAGATATTGTTAGGTTTAGCAATATAGGCCAGCAAGCAACTTTCGGTGGTGGAATATTTTTTTTTTGTCATCTGATTTGTTTTCTGTTAGGTGCACTGTTATCTACCAGTCATCTTCACGTTCTAAGTCCCGCTATAAACTTAGGTCCTATTTCAGCAAAAGCAAGCGAGTACCTGGCCAATAACTGATTTACTTGTTGAGATTTGCTAATACTTGGAATAGCACATAGCAAAAGGAAATTATTTAGTTCTCAGAAATTCGTGGTACATCCTTGTTTCCTGGTGTGGTTCTGTGCAGCCGTGGGGGCTCAACCCTTTTTGTTCATATTGGTGCTATTTTTGCCTGTGCCACTCTGCAGCAAACAATGGAAGAGCAATGTTGTAATAAATAGGAATGTTCCCGTTTTGGTTTGGGTTCATTTTCCTGAGAAGGCATTGCAGGATTAGTAGCTCCTTACGTGGCTTTAGCCTACCTTTGCGATGTAAATCGGACAGGTTGACAGCTTAACCAAAAGTCTCACTTGGGGATTTGGCTACACCCTGGGTTAAATTAACAAATTTAGGCTGAAAGTATCTCTGAATATAGGTCAGGGGCTTTCAGTGTGTGAATGAGAGCTGGACTAATGTCAGTACCTTGCTGCAGTGGTGAATGCTACAGGGATGATGTACCTTAACTGAAACACTTGAAACATCTGTGTGCATTTAATAGGTTACTTGGGTGCTACAAAATCCTGCTGTTAGGAATTCAGTTGCTGTATTTTTACATATTTCTGCCTTACTGAGTATCAGTCACCTGCTGTAAAAATGCATAGGGAATGATTAGCAGCTGACAAATCCAGGTGCTGGGCTATGAGGCATTTCAGCATTTGTGGTATTGCCTTGCATTCATCTTCAGGATAATACTGTGTGAACTAGACTAGAAATATGAATGCCTCTAAGATTGCCTCTTTCTAGACATTTCTAAAAATATTTGCAAAGCAAGTTTTTTGTGGATTATTATTTCCTGTCTACAAAACTCGCTGCGTTCACCCAAAGGGAAAAAAGAAGTGATAATAAACCAGGAGCTTTTAATCAACTGTGAAATAAAGGTAGGCCTAAGGGATCTATACAGTACCAAAGCTAATTTATGGAACTTGGGTTAGAACTGAGTCAATTTAAATTCAGTTCACATACACACAAACTTAGGAATTAATGCAAATCCAAATTAATGATTCCCAAGGCCTAGTTTTCCATGGCCTTTCTCCTCACCTCTCTTTACATAGGGTAGAATCCATGCCCTTAGACTCTTGCAGAATCACATGATAGGCATGAAACTGTTTTATTGTCGTAGCAGTTATTTCTGTACCTTTCTATATGTAGGTTTCTATATATAAAAATTAAGGAAAAATTTACTCAGTGTAAAATCTTACCAGTAGGTACATGTTTTTTCTTGAAGCAAGTTATATATGAGTTTGGACAGAATTCTCCAGTATCAGGCTGTTGAGAATACTGGCGTTTGGTGCGTGTCTTAAATTCAAGTGATCAAACAACTGTGCTAAATAAAATCAAGGCTGTTACAGGTACTTCCTAGTTTTATCAAATATTTTCTTTTTAAGTTTTTCCACACAAACCCAGTTGTTAAAACTAGTGTGAAATAACTATTTTTAGTATAGGATTAATACATTCTTTCCTGTCAGTTTACTTCTTTGATGAAATGCCACGCTGTTTTATGATTGTATGAGTTATATTCTTGCAGCTAGTGATTATTTGAAGCAAATTTAAAGGCATGAAATGAGACAATTTTTTTCCTTCAATAGCACATCATGAACTAACATTTACGAATGTTTACTAACCTAAGTTATAAATGTAGTTCTGTTTGAATACCAGTATACCAAGCCAAAGTTAAATCAACTGTTTGCTGCAAATTTTTCAAATTCTTTATTTTTCTTTATCTCATTTGCATCTCTGAATAGTGTGACATGGTAAAGAGACAGTTCTGTCCTTACACAGGTATATATTTTCAAATCATACTGATTTTTGCTATATTGGAGTTATGTTAGCATGTGTTAGTTATCCGTCTCCCACAAAAGATAATACAGTATACAACTTGCTGTTGCAGTTTTTCAATGAACCAGCCATCTTTTAGAAGTTATACGTTTTAAGTATTTAATTTCATTTTTAGATGCACAGAATACATTACATGTAATTTATTCTTCCCCCCTCCCCGCCCCGTTCCCCAGGTAAGCCAGCAAAACCAACTTTCTGAGTGCTTTATGAGAGTAAGAAGTAGTCAGCACTAGCTCATTTTTCTATATTAGTTATGAGTCAGACTGGAAAAGTAACTTAGAACTATCAATGTAAATGATAATTTAGTCACAAAGTTGTTGTGCTTTATTGAATCCTTTCTTTTTTCTCTTTTAGAGATGTTGTTTAAAGTGGGCTCATAATACTGTATTGATGTTTATGATGACCTTATGTATTAACTCTTTAAACAAGCCCTGTAAAATTTGAAATGACTGTGCTACTTATAAAAAATAAAGTGTAATATATTCTTTAAGCTATGGTATCAGTAATTGTAAATCAAAAGTAAGGAAAAAAGTTACAGTCTTGCTGACCACAACTAATTGCAAAAGGAATTAGTCTTTTTCCCTATAGTCAGGAAAAATCAGTAAAATTTATTCTTTGATCTTGTATTACTAGGTTTGGTGCAGAAACTCTTGTCTATATCTATGTGAGGAACTTTCTGTTCAAAATTTTGTGAACAGTTATTCATAACTGCTTAGTAGTAATGATGGCTGTACAGATAATGATGAATGTGATTATATATGGGCAAGAAAACTTAAAACTTAAAAAATGGGTTCAAAATGTCTTAAAAAAATCTAATTAACTTAAGGTGTCAGCTTAAATGATGAAATATATTACAGAGAAAAAAGTCCATTATAATTGTATTAGGACTGTATAATATTTGAATTTTAGTTATCAAGAAGTTGTTTCAAAAGTTTTCACTGAAAATAAGTTTCAAATGTGTTTAGAGACAACATGTCAAAAGTTACACTTGAATGAGACAGAATTTCTAGAAGAAACAGACTTCTTAGAACCCCAAGTGCATGTTTAAAATTGGCATGTATAATTCTGGTACCGAAGATGCCATTATGGGTGAAAAGTAGCTGGCTGTTGGTTAGCAAACTGCTTCAGTTAAGTTTCATATCTGTCTCTCCAGTGAAGGGTATAAGAAACATCAGGCATCTCCTGCTGCTTGGGTTGTACTCTGCTCAGGACAAGCCTGTGGGAGTGATAGTTCCCACAGGTGTAATAGTCTAATGGTGCCAGAGCACTCCTGAAGTAACGTTTAATCACTCTTACTCAGTCTGAGAGTAGCTGAGTTCCCATATCCTGCCTTTACCTCTGGCTTGTTCTTCCTCGCTGCCTGCTCTCCTGCTTCTGCCTGTTCACTGGTTTGGCTTCCAAAGGAGAGAGGCAGAGATGGAGGGTGCTCCTGGCTGTGGAATTAGGACGCTAGCTAGAGATGTGGGAGGTTTGAAGTCTCTGATGCTGAAAGGGGCCAGCATATCAGATTTTCTCCAAATGAGGCATCTACACTGTGAAGTGGCCAGGACCAAATCCACCAGGATAACACCAATACCACAATAGTTGATGGTCTGAACATGAACACATCTGGCTCTTTAGACTTCTCCGTGGGACACACACATGTAGTTTGTGTGTAAATTAGGATCACAGGAGAGCTCCCTGCAGAGCATAGGTATCACAGCTCTTTAAAAGATGGTTTTATAACTGGCTACAGGATGTTCTTGGGAGCCACCTAAATAATTTGGCCCTGAAAAGCAGGCCGCCTAGATTTCAGTCCAAGTACAATGCCAAAGTAGTTTAAACACAGTGGAGCTTATCATATATGTTCTTTATAAAAACAAGCTAAAGGTATTTGGAAACTAATACCATGTGATGTTTGTTAACATTGCTTAATGGGTATGAATAAATAACCCTAATTTCCCCATCCTCTTTGGTAGAACTGCTAATATCTATCTTGTGTTTTGAAATACCAGAGGCTTCCCAAATTTATCCAATATATGACCAAAGGATTGCAACACAACGAAAATGAGAACAAGAGGCACTTGAGACTTGATCAAAGTAGGTATGAAAATACATGTCATTTTGCCATTACAGCAATTATTATAATCAAAAGAATATTAGTATCAAAACCCACTTGGTCCCAGTGGATTTAGAAACAATTGCATCAAGAATTTCAAACTATTGTTGTTCTGTATGCATTCAAATATCTCACTGTTGGATTCAATGCAGGTTTTCTCAGTTCTTGCAGAGGAAGTTGTAATAGCACTCCAGTCATCACAAGGCAGCCTTCTTAGAGCAGTCATGATATAGATCAGACTATAGATCTAGCCATTTCAAAATTTGTTATGAAATAAAAAAAAAAAAAAGGCACAATTGAGGGAAAGGGGGGAAATTTTTTAGTGTCTGCTTGGTAAACAAGAGACTATTTGACCCTTTATTTCACTAAGATAGTGTTTTTAAAATATTTTAAAGGAGTAGTGAAAGATGAATCAGGAATAGCTTTCCTTTTAATGCTTAGACTTTAAAAGCTTAGACTTGAAAAGGTCAGACAGACATAGCTGGTCTGTGTCTCCTCAAGATGGAGGCAGAGTAAACAATGTAATAACAGCAAACAGCATATTTATTTCACATGCATGCATTTCTTAATTTGGAATTGCCAAATTTGATCAGAAATTATTGTAAGGCAAGAGAAGACACTGAAAAGAAGTGGGCTACCGAAAGAGATGAGATCTTTGGAGGTCAAGACAACTTCCCGTAGTTTTAATGACAGGACTAAGACTTCCTCTCTCTGTGTGACCTGTCTATATTCTTCACCCTTTTCTTCACTATATGTCAATTCAGTTTTTATTTACACCTTTCACTGTTATTCTTCTCTCTCTCCTTATCCTTCTGAGAGGGAGCTGGAGTTAGCTTCATGATTGCATTAATGTCTAATTGGTTCAGTTTGGATCGGATTGTATTTTCTATGTTGCATTTGAGGAATGCATCTCAAGGAATGAGATAATGTGTATAAAATTCACTGGGCAGCCACCACTGGGCTTTCTCAGCTCTGATGAAGTTTTTTCCTTTTAAATATAATCACACGTGGATAGCTTGTATCTATTTCAGCAAAATAAATGGCCTGATTAGATAATAAGCGTAAACTATATACTGTGATTTATTGTCAAATTTGTTATTAAATATTTTACCAATCATCACAACTAGGATTTTTTTCGTGTATAGGAAATCTGAAAGTCACTAGGAAATAAGCTCAAGTCAAAAATAATTTTCTTTTTCATTACAGAAATTACTGGTAGTCAGGAATAAGGTCCAATTATATAGGCCCATGCCTGTTTTAACTCTCTTAAACCTGTAAAGTAATTTGAAGATGTGCTTGTGGAAGACATATTCCTAAGGAAGAAAGATGTTTTAGTGTGGGAACAAAAATGTTGATCTATTTATATTTTACAGTAGTGTATCTGTATCAAAGGCCTGCTCATTGTTGATTCTGTGCTGGTATCCCAGGGCCAGCTGGTGGTTGTATATGGCCAACTGGTGGCAGTACATTGCCCAAAGAGGTGGTGCAGGTACATGCTTAGAGATATTCAACCACACAGTCCTGGGCAACCACCTCTACGTGGCTCTGCTTGAGCCGGAGCCCTGGACCAGAACCTCCAGAGGTCCATTCCAACCTCAACCATCTCGTGATTCTGTGAACTGTAACAAGGTTATGGAAACTACATTTTTATTGAGTTCCACTTACCTTGAGGCTTTCTTGTATTCTCACAGTCTGCTGAAGTGTTACAGTAATTCTAGACGTTGACTGTATATGTTTAAAATTCTCACAGTAATGCATCAGAGAAAATCATACATAGAAAAATATTTTAGCCCTCAGAAAGTTTAAACTAGTGGACTAAATTCTTTAGATGGTCATTTGGAAATTGATCCTACATGTTTTAGAATATGACAAACGGTACTCTGGAGGTGCCTGCTGCATTTTTTAAGAGAGAGGCTATTGACTAAATTTGATTGGATTCCTATGTATTAGATGGTTAAAGTTTAGTGATTTGGATCTTCTCTCATTTGTATAACAGCCTATTTAAACAAGTGACTGCTTGCTAACATAATTATCTTCAACTATTAAAATTTATATGTATAGAACCCCATTAGTGTAGTCAGGAAGGGTTGCTTCTTAATTGGTTTCAACATCATAGTAAAAAAGTTGATGATTAATATTCCTCTGTAATTCTTCATATTCCTAAATGTAAAGATCAGGTTGTTTTTCATGCACGGTATGATGGTCATTTTAAGGAAAACACTTATATCACTGGCTGTTCACATCAAGTTAAAATATGTCTTAAAAGAGAATGTTTTTATATATTAGGTTTTTAACGGATGATTAGGTACAGTTATGAGCTGGGTTTTATACAATAGCTGGCTGTTGCAAACCTGAAATGACAGTGAGTCAACTCATGATGCAGAGAAGTGCCACATTTTATACCAATAGGTAAACTCTCTTTGAGATAATCCAGCAACTTTTTGATTGTAGAAGGTCAGTCACAGAAAAATATATATAATTAATATTATTGCTAATAAACAGTGTTTAATTATGTAACTGTGCATTTACAATGTTGTTTTGGTCGTGTTCCTCAAGTGCAGCTTTATTGTCTTGATGAGCTGAACAGTTAACTACATGCAGTCCATGGCCAAACATAATTTTGTTGTGAAAGTAGTATGTTTCTCCTTAGATCGGGCAAAATGCTTCCATTCTGCTGTACTGCTTCGGGTTTTGTTTTTGTAGAGAGAATATGGATAGGACCGTTCCAGGTGAGCTATTTCTGTCTTTTCCTAGGAGATTCTTGTAGAAATTTAATTGGGCCCAAGGCTGGTCAGACACATTAAATCCCCAAGATGTCATAGTCTCAGTACTCAGAAAGATCTTTTCACAGCCTGGTGAAATTTGTGCGATGACTAAGGGACAACTGCAAGTGAAAATGTAAGGAAGAAGGTTGATGTGTCTTGAGAGAAGGCAATAAGCATATCTGTATATATACAAAATAGGTTTTCTTCTTTGCTCCACACATTTCCTAACAAGATGAAATACTTGGATATCACTCCACCATAAATGATAAAAAGATGCCCTGTACTCATACACTGCACATTGTGTGTGTAAATATATATTTTAGCATCTGTTTCTATAGGAAAGGAACACTCCAATTTTAATTCAGTATTTGCATAAGCTTTTGATGTTGATATTGTTTTCACTAACCTCCTATTGGAAGAGGAATTTTTTTTATATAAGTGTGATTACGTTAGTGATTATTTGCCTGCAAAATATAACTATACCATCAGGATGCAATTCGCCCCACCTACCTTTAGGTATTTGTAGTTATATATAAATATATACATATATATTGTGTATATGTATACATATGTATATATGTGTATATATACATTATATATAAATATATATTAGTTATATATAGATATAACTAATGTTAACCTACACTCCTTTATAGTCAGTAGAGAAAAAATGGGCAGTTCCAGAGAGCTATTCATCTGATCTCATTTAAACATCTACTTTAAGGTAAGAATAGCTCCTTAAAAAGCCCTGTTTCTGTTTATTTCTCATGCAAGGAGCCATGGTGATTAGCTCAGAAATGTTTGCGTGGTATCTAAATACCCAGATTTGGAGAGGTGCATCCTACCATTAGTCTTTTAATATTATTGACTGGTTCTACTGAAAATTGAGATACAGAACTGGCTGCAGCGGAGGCTTAATTCAGTGACTTGAAAAGTGGCAGATGAGAAATTTCAAAATGGAAGCAGTGTATTGCAGCATTTACTGCCTTTTAATAGAACAATTTGTTTACTCCTCTGTTCATGATTTAAATATGTTTATGTCTCTTGCATATCTATCCATCCTGAATTGTCAGATTATTTCTGTTTATTAAAATGTGCCCTGAGCTTCCTCCCCCTTCCTCTCCCTTCCTCCCCCACCCCAAGTGGTTGTTTCAGTTACATCTTTCAAACACCTAAAAAGGAAGCTCATGAGAACATTCCCTCACCCTGGCATTAATCACAGCAGTATAAAGTATGGAGCTATTGATTGCTTATAACTGCATCTTTTGAACATTCAGAGCCATTGTGTTCACAACATGATGAATGCACTTGCAGATGGCTTTGTCTGTAGTGGCCATAAACTCCAGTTAATGGCTGAATTAATCTATAGTAAATGAATAATATCCTTTCCGGCTGTTCCAGGGAATAAACTACGTGTTGCATTTTTTCTGTTTTAAAAAAGCAGTCATAATTCAAGAAAGCACATGTGTCAGCTTCCCAAAATGTGGAAAAGTGCCTTGTGTAAATAAAAGGATTCACTTTTAAAGCCATTATCTGAGGAGTTTCAGGAATAGGAAATAATTTGACATGCAAATAAGCGTTTCATCTTCTGAAGTGAAAGCAAGTTTTTTCACATGCATACTATGAAAAATTAAAGGGATACGGATTTTTCCGTGTTAGAGGTGACAGCTTTCAGAAATCTTCCTGAATTTTCTTTTGTGTGTGTGTGTGTTTTTTTTTTTTTCCTTAATTCATCAGTGGAGTTTCTTTCTTTTTGCCTTTTCTTTTTGCAAGAAAAAATCAATCTCAAAATGAGCTGAAGGAGACTGGTGAAACCCCACCTGGAGAGTTAACTGACTTTAAAACAAATGAACAATTTAGCAGGCTTCTAAATCTAGAGAGAACCAAATTAAAATCAGGCTCTCAGTTTCTCTGAATGCTCAAAAAAACCAAAACAAAACAAAAAAAAAAAAAAGGAAAGCACTCATCATAGATTCTTTGGATGTTCCATCTTTCTTACCTCTCTTTTTCCTCTCTATTTCTCCTGAGCTCAAAGGAAAACAAAAGGCTTAGTTGTGGCCTTTCAGGCTTTAGTCAATGCAGTTTGTTTTTTCTGTTACTTTACTGCCCAGTAATTGTTTCTGCTGTACCTAACTACCTCAGAAAACAAACACATCCTAGCAGTGAGACTCTGTGATCTCACCCTCCGACACCCCTGCTGTTCGATGAGGTTTGGAGCAATGCACAACCTTCCCTGGATCTCAGTGACTGGTTTTACTTCATTCATAAAGAGTTAGATGGCTAAAGCCACTGTCACGGTGTGGGATGGCAGGGGAAAGCGTGCACGGCAGCATCCTTCCTTTAGCAGCCCAGATAAATGGCAGCTCCAAAAGCCAGGACTAGCAAAACGTACTTACAGATTTAATACTTGCTACTATTTTGATGCAGAGAGCAACATTTTGAGCACATCCCATTATGTGCCGAATGGTATGAGAAATGCTTCATATTTGCTTTTTTGCTCAAGAACTTATTATCACTAATCAGTGACTGTACTGCTTTCGCAACTGCCTTGTGCTCTGGTTCCCGGTACGATGGCACTGACAACACAAATAGCTGTGGCTGGTTGAATTAGCAAGATTGCAGAGCATATTACTGGCTGTTGCATCATACTGCTGCTCCTCTATTTAAATGACTGAGTGACAGAATTTGTTTCCTGTCTGTTTCTTAAGATAGTTTCCAATTATAAAAGGAAGTATGTTGGGAGACATTTTTCCTGTCTGATTTTCATCACAAGCCTTTAAATATCCCAGTATCCCACTATGATTTTCTGGCATTGGAGTTGACAACACACGCATTCTTACAGAATATATGAGCTGGGTTTTTTTGGTTATACTGGCTAGCATGCCTTTTTGTTTTGTTTGTTTGCTTTTCATCATGTTTGTTTGCTTTTATCATCAATTCTGTTGTGAAATCACACTTTTTGAGAACAGGAAGGATTCCATTTGGTCTTCTACGTTTGCTGTTGACTTCATTGCATGTAGTAAAGCATGTTGAAAGAAATGCAAGTCGTGAAACAACTGGTTGGGGTTTAAATTATAGTATGAATTCATCTATAAAGCACACATCATAGCTAGATTATTACTTTCAAAAAGCCTTACTGATACAGAAAGATGTGCATGTCATCAGTGTGCGAAAGTTTGAGCTCATGTGAACTAGTAATTGCTGAATGGATTAGAGATGAAAATCCGTTTCTGTTGATACCTCCAAAAAGCACTTAAACCATGACAGTCTGACTCAGCGACACTGGTACTGAATCGGAAACAACTGTAAGACCATTATTCAGTGGTACAGTAAAAATACCATCATGGCAACAGTGAGATTAAAAGAGTGATGTCTGAACATTTTTTAATAATCAATGTGTATATTTATAATTCATCTGTTGAAATAACCATTTCTTCTTAAAAGTGAGATATGAGAGTACAAATAACATTTTGGAATATCCTTTAATAAGCATACTCTAGTCTATTTCATAAAAATTGAGATACTGTGATAGTAAAGGATGGGATTAGATGGAAAATGGTAGCAAAAGCTGCTAGAACATTTAAAAGAATTAAGTATTTGTAGATGTCATGGCTCGACTATTTTACTGTCTTGTCTAGGAAAAATGCTGGGACGCACAAAACAAGCAACCAGGGGATAATCTGCGTGTGCTCAGGGCAATGAATAAGCACAGTTCTGTGCGCTGGTCGTAGACAAGCTGGTCAATAGAATGGCATTGTAGTGTGAAGTTCTGAGTAAAGGTGTTGTCCAGATTGAAAGTAAATATTTGTTAGCTAGCAGAGATCACATTCCTACATGTCATTCTTACTATCATTCAAGCTGACATCTTCTTATAACCGTTTCTAACTGTGACTGCCCTTTTAGACATGACATTTTCAACAGCACCTTCCAGTCACAGAAGCTAAGTGTTTTCATGGCCACATTGGTTGGCAATGAATTTATATTGCAGTAGCACAAACATTACTGAAATTGAAATACAAAAACCTGGTTCATTACTAAAATTGAAATACAAAAAAAGCAGCATCACAAACATTGCTAAACTTTAAATACAAGCCAGTAATATGATCAAAAGAAGATATTAGAAATACAGCTAGTGTACCCAGGGAGTATTCTAACCAAAAGTATCAGAGGCCTTTTTGAAAAATTATTAATTATTCTTAATTGACTTCTTGAATTTTTTTTCAGCTAAGAATAATTTCCATCTTCAAGCTTGTACGGAAAATTTTATGCTAAGTTGTTAGAACGTTTTATTTTAAGGAATCTCAGTTGAGTCAGCTTTCTGTTACTTACACTGTATTTCAGGGAATACAAAAACAATGTAAAAATTACTTCTAATAACCTGAGTTACCTCTGAAAATTTGCTGTTATGAACAATTATAAAGAGGTGAAAAAAGAAAACAATGCAAATTAGGCACTTTGTATTGCTAGTGGTGGTTTTCAGCATGAAGCCTGCTTTGAGTGTTCCTTATAGTTACATGTATATTTTACTATCATTATGTATTATGAACTGTGAAATTATTTATATTTAGTTTCAAATGCCTAAAAAATTACTGTATTTCTGGTTGTAGACCTATTTACTAGTTCTATCAACAACACTGCAGTTTTGAAAACGGTGAATTATTTGAGTATCTTTAATGGCAGTTATTATTTTCACCATCTGACAAAGTACTGTGATTTTTTGTACGTTTTTGTCAATTTTACATAATTATGTAAATATATATATATGCATGCGTTGAAATTCAGACTACCCATATTCTGACAAAATTGGGATCTAGGTAGGCACCTCAACTTGAAAGAGAAATTCAGGATCCTGTCCTCAAATACTGCCTACTCTGGTAACACTTTTAGTCATTCAGCTCCTGCAGTTTGACTAAACATATAAAGTTGCATGTGCTCAGAAACGCTCAGCTCCAAGAAAACGGGCACCACCTCCCACCTTTACTCCGATATAGAAACCGAGTAGGAAGAAACAGACTCCACCTAAATCTCCAGTCTCTTAGACATACTCAGACTATATTTAATACATTGATAATATTAAATTAAGAAAGAAGAAGAGAGGTGTGCATTCTTATTCATGTCATTTTGCAGAACTGCTTTATAATTGCAGCATTTTCCTGCTTAAGTACTTGTTTTAGAGCAAACCCTGAGGTTTTAGATCTTTCTCAGACTGACTTGATTCAGACCTCAGACTACAGAACAAGCACTGGTCAGAAAAGAACAAGGTGATGACCTACATGTCAATAAAAAGAGACTCCTTTTTGCTGACATCAGTAATAAAATTCTGACCGATGAGTGCAAGAGAGTTTGGGACAACAGACCAGCCGCCACTACCAATTTGTTCTGTCCTATTCATCTGCCTCTTGAATTATTGCAGCTCACAGTGCAAAATTTTAAATGAACTACAAAATTTAGTTTGCTTTAAAAAGCTGGTGGTAACTTGTGGTGATTTTGGACCTGATGGTCACTTCAGATGTCCCTGTAGAGAGACATCAGTAATGAAGTTCTGACTGAAAAGCACAAGAGAGTTTGGGACAACAAAATCCAATAAAGGGATGATGATGGTTGGGGTTACCTTGCAACACAGTTTTGAGAGTTCAGTCCATTCCTGTCAGTGCTGCCTTTAGAGAATCAGCTCTTGAGACTGCTTTCTCTGCTTTCTACTGTAGGGAAATTTCCTGGTGATACAGGAAGTGTAACTGGAAAAATTTTACTGTCATAGACTTTGCTTTTCTTTTTACTTTTTTTTTTTTGCTAATTCCTGGTGTATAAACAGATGCAAAACACTTTGTTTTGTAAACTGAATAGGAGCAGTCTAGGAGAATACCTAGAATGTTTCCAGTTGTCTAAGCATCTGTGAGTGTTTAATCCTATTTTATCTATTTTTATACCATAGCAGTGAAAGAAATCACTAAGCGTGTTTTATATTAATATATTTCTAAAATTATTGTCTGTATAAGTAAAATATTTTATAACGACTTTATAATTTACAAAATACTTTTAAAATTCATCTATAGTATCTACATGTCAGAATCACAGATCATACTCCCTATCTCTGCAAATTAAAGGGCTGAGGATACGGACACTTAGAGCCTGATTTAGTTAAAATTATCCCCTGCAGCAGTGGGAGGGTATCAGTTCTTCACAGCTGAGAATGATTTTCATAATTGTGCAGCACTCAGCAGCTGCAAAATCCCTGAGGATGCATCTTACTCCTCTTTCAGGAGCAGTCTGGGTTTGCCCTGCCTGTCAGAAGCAGTTTGACCCCTCGTCCCTCTCACATCTGCCCTGATGTGGCTTTCTGGACATGCTGTCTTTCCTCAGGTCTTCCAATATTTTCACTTCTTCAGAGGGAAGTTGTAGAGGCTACAAGAAATGCAAAAGAATTGTCTCCTTACTGATTGACAGATCCATTTAGAACAACTCAACGAACCTTTAAATAATTGTATTCTATAGCTGCCTCTGCATTTATGAAGATAATTTTCTGAAACATTGCCATCTAGTGGCAGTTTGCACATGGAGCCGATTACATGATGCCAAATCCTTACCTCATACTGTATTTTCTTCATGTTTCCTTCAGTGACCAATAGTGATACCTTATGGATATATTTGAAAGAGGGGAAAAAAAGGAAATTATGAGGAAATAAGAGTCATGTTACTAATTCTAGCAGACAAAAAAATGAGCAAATATTTACCTGCTTTAACGTTGGCTGTATTTCTAAGTAATATGTTATTCAGGTTTTCAATTAAATATTAAGCAGATATTTAAAAACACTAAATCTAAACCTGTATTTGTATAAGATTAGACATCTATTTTTCTGAAAAGAGCCTGCAGATAGGAACTTTTAAATAGGTCTGACATATTCCTCTTATCACTTGGAATAACAGCATCGTGTTACTCGCTTGTGGGCAAATTTTAAAATATCAACTTCTTGGTGCTGATGATTCACAGATATGTTTAAAACATGATTTTGTAGTTGGTTACTCTTATTTCAAAGAAAATTATCATTTTTCCAGGAGTTTTGACTCATCTGCTCCAACTAATTTAAAATTATGTGAATTGAAAATACTATTGTTAATCACAGAAAAGAAATTTGACTCATTTTAACAAATACAATTAGTTCTGATGAATGTTAATATCAGAAGTGCTAAAGCTATCTCATCCGAAATACATTTAAATATAATTAAAAATGACAGAATCTTTACACAGGTTTTGTCTTGTGCACATTTATGCCCATTTTACATACCCAAGTGCACATATATATACATTATTTATGTTCATATGCACTGTGAAAATGCCTGAATATTCAATATAGTAATTAAGATACTAACAATTACCCATTCAAATTTCATTCTTTTAGATAATGAAAAGATTTATTCCCCATTCCTACAGTAATTCTGTCTGTGAAAGTCTTTGCAAAGCGTGTTCAAGAATCAATGCCAGGAAGGCTTGGACTGATTAAAAATGAATAAAATAAAAATTTGGATCTAAATGTAATGTGTGGTTTGCTCAGATTTCTAACTTTGATCTTTAAATGTCAAATGTGTTAGAAACCTGGAGTAAACAGAGCATCCCTGATATACTTTAAATACATATAAAAAAAGAAGAAAAGCAGATGTGAAACAGAAATATTGACAACGTACATTTGTTAACCTATTGTTTGATGATTATGGGCTGTTTTCTGTATTGGCACCAGGCATTTATATCTAGTCTTTCAAAATAAGATATCTCAAAATATATCCATGTGTGGAATGGCCTTTCAGAGAGTCATGATTGCTAGCACGGTTGCAAATATGTCTTACAGTCATTTTTTAAGAACTTAAACCCTATTTGAAATCTATGTATTTCTTTATTAACCGTTAGATCGCGAGATCGCCCTCTGTGTCAGGATAGCTGTAATGAAAATAGCAGAAAAATTTCTTGGACGTGGTTGCGAGATGGCAATATTTTTTGTGAGTAGCAAAAACAAGAAGTGAACAAGAAGTCACCCAATCCTGTCCCCAAGAGAGTTAGCATGCAAAACTACTATTTTGTTATCTGTGCAGCTTCAAATAGCTGCATAGATTCCAGGAGAAATATGGATGTTGGTTAAATTTAATAGAATGATATGTGGATAGAGGGGTGTATATTGGTAGATACATATTATCTATTGATATTTTGAGTAGGCTGTGTGCTGTAACTGATGTTAAATATGAATAAGATGTATTTAATATAGTTATTTAAAATATATTACTAAAGTATTGATTCAAGTATTCTAGGCAGCTTAATGAAAATATACTATCAATATAGTGCCAAGCACTCACAATATGAGATTATTACTCATAATTCAAGTATACGGTAACGGGTGTGAATGACACTATAATCTTTGATACATAAAAGGTTTAAAATATTTATACTGCCACCAACATACCTTAATATTATTTAGACAATACACTGACATGAGTATCTTGAAGCTTCCTATTAGCATTTATATAAATCAACGAATAGTGTCTATCATTCACTGCTCATTGTGGTAAAGAAAATGTAAGGTTATTCATATGAAGTGACTTAGCCTTGGGTAGGGCTTAGGGAAGTATATACTCTCTCTGTAAATGCAGTTTTATTCAGGTGAAAATGAAGAAGATTAAAATGGCTTGAGAACAAATATGTCTGGTATGGAAAGAAGAGGATATGGCTTTCTGACTCATGACAGGCAAAATAGGCAATGGGATATGTGAGTGGGGATAAAGAAAAAGGAGCAGCAGTAATGCAGGAGGTTCAACACAAAGAAAAAAATGCAAATTTCAATTATTTGGAACTTGAGAAAACACATCTGGAATGTGACTCAAAACAAGTCAAGGAGTTAACAGTGGTGCATAGCAAATACATTCGTTGGGAGGGATTTAAGGCCAAAAGAGACAATAGTGTGGGGGAAAGGTATGCCATATAAGGTAACTAAATGTAGTTTTTCATGTAGAATGGGAAGGGAAATAATTTGTGAACTTCTGAGTAATTTTTTGTTGATGCCTTCTGAAGCCAGGAATCATCTTTAATTTGGATTTTAAGTTCAAGATAATGCAGAAAACCAGATAGCTATGTGTGCACATAGTACGATTTCAGTGTCCCATGCTGGAATACACATCAGCTGCAATAGGTAAATGTTAAAATCCACACTAAAGCATTGTTTAACCTTGGTGGTGTTTACTGTGGGAGCAATAACAGTCTAATTGAGAGTACGAAGTATTCTTCTGAGATTTTATGTATGCTGTAGCTACTACCTGCTTGTGTCTGGAAACTAGGCATATGTCTTGGATAATGTGAGACAAGTTGGACAGCTGAAAATTAAAACTGAAGAGGAAATAATATCCTGTGATCATAATAATGCTCTGAGTTATTATTTGGCAAGAGAGGAGTTTCTCAGCGTTATAGGTTCTGGTTTTGGCTGAAAACAATGTTTTGCAAGGTGAAATTATGAGTGTTGGGTTTATGTCCTCAGATTGCCTTCACAACTTCCAGATTACTCAAGTCAGCATACACTGGCTGTGCCTGCCCTTTGTTTCCAATACTAGAATTTCGACTTGTTCCTCCTCTCCAGTCTATTTGGATGATGTTTCAGTAATTCTTTTATGAGATCCCTGATGCAGTCTTTTCTGCAACAGTTTGCAAACAGCAGTCTCAAATCTTTTAAATCCAATCAGATATTGAATTTATAAAACCTTTACGTTCCCTCCCAAGAATAAAGAAGGAGATCTTTAACTGCTATTATGATCTTGTATAGCCAATGTGAGTGCTTGGAGAAGTGTTTCAGGACCATAGTCAAATTATTTCTCTTTCACCCCCAAGCTCTAATGTTAATGTTAAGATTTTGAGCATTTCCCGAAAGATTTTTGGATTGTGTTGACCAAAACGTCCATTGACATGCTCCTGGAAACTTTTCTTCACTTCTCACTGTTCCTTAGCAAACTAGTTAAGATTGTACTCTGAGATATCTTATTTCTTCACTTCACATTGTTATTCTTGAACAATCAAAAAAAAATTTTGGATTTTTTTTTAATCATCTCTAGTGATTCAGAGGTACTTAAATGGCTTCAGTTTTCCAAATCCTTCCCCTCTAGATTTTTGCAGTCCCCTAAAACAAGCTACTCTAATCCTTGTATCAATTAGTGAATACAGGCCATGGGAAAGAAAAGAACCCCACCTCTGACGTCCAACACTGCACAAAACCTCTGTAGGAGACTGAAGGTGTAAGTATGTAGTGATAAAACATTCATGTGTTCATATTCAAAAGAAAATCAACTAACGTTTTTCCCCAAAACAGAAAGACTTCTAGCTAGTCATTTTAAAAAGAATAATCCAAATCACTTGAAAAAAATATTAGGTATGAAAAAGCAACAAGAAATGTTCTAATATTTAAGTTATAAATACTTCAGTTTATAAAAACTTCAGTTTATAAATCATTTTGAACAGCAGGAAATGAGGAAGATAAGAACTAAGATAATGCTAAAACTAAAGAAGAGGAGTATATACATTTCCATTAAAATAAATTGTAGTTGAGGTATAATCTCACTTTACCCGATACAGAGGTTTCATTTTCTTCTTAAATAGATCTTAAACCCCACATGTTATATAGACAAAGTATGCTGAAAAAACAACTGAAGATATTCAAGGGGAGAGGCAGAAGTTGCAAGAGCAAATTTGGTGAGAAAAGGGGTCCCTCTTCAGGCTGCGGTTTGCTAGTGCCCTTGTGCTGTGGACACAAGGTTACTGTAGTTCCCTTTTTGGATGCTGCTCAGATCCTCCAGCACTCAAAGCGAGGTTTGCATCCAAAGAACTGAGCTTCTATTCATGTATCTGGAACAGCAGTATTGTTATTTTGCTGCCTTCATGGGTTTCCCTGTGCCAACCGGGCAGAAAGCTACAGAACTGAATCAGAATTGCATTTGGCTTCCTTGGTAATCCCGACAGAGTAGGCCCTGTCCCTGAAGTCGCACTTGAAGTATTGCTCGTTTGTGTTCATGAAAGGGAGTGGAGAAAGATAGTCATCCCTAGAAGAGAAAGCTCGTTGTATTCCCTACAAGCTTCAGCCATTGGGAAGTCATTTTAAGTTTTCCGCAGTTTCTGCATACTGTTTTCAAAGATGGTTACACGATTTTTGGACAAATACTTGGAAGTGTTTGAATTACTGTAAAATTCTCTGTACTAAATAGATAAAGCATCTAAAAATAGATAATGTGTAGCAGATGTAGAGCTGCATGTAAACAGTATTTTTATAAATACTTATATAAGAGTACAGCTGTAAAAAATGCCAGCTTGTGAAGTTATGTTAAAATGCTGGGGAAAAAAAATGACGATTTTTCATATATTTATATCACATATCTTTGTAGATTTCTTTCTGGTTGTGAATTTCTTATGAGCTTTTGAAGGGTGATTTTATATAATGTTTCTCAGAATTTTCTAGAGTTTTTATAACCTTTCTGAGGCCAATTCACTGCGTAATTCTTCTAGGGGAATCCACTGCCATTTGTCCTCCTGTATTTTTGCAACTGTTTTAAAAGAAATGTAGAGGAAGTTTTCTACAGGAAATTTTCTGAAGTGTAAGGGTTCTTTTGGAACGCTCTTTCTTTTCTTTTTTTTTTTTCTTCTTTCCCTGAATAAGTGCAGCCAGCTATTGTCTGCCATATTGACATACAACCTGCTTTTAATTTCCTAATACATACTGGTATTTCATAAAGCTTCAAGGCAACCACTCACAAGGCGACACAGGGAACCAGTTTAATAGTGGCCAGCAGCCTTTCCTAACTTAATTTAGGTTAGTGAATGAAAAATATTGCACCCACATGAAACATCAGATTAAATTGTTCAGAGGTAGAATGCTATTGCTCAGACTAAAAATTTGATGAAACTCTCACCCAGAAGTGGCCAGCTTGATAGAAGTACCCACAAACTCACTTTTTGCTTGGGGTGCAGTCCATATAATCTAATTTAGATAGCTAGATTTTAAGGCATGTGAGCCTAACCTAGTCATCGTGAACTCCTGAAAGGTAATTCTTTTCATTCTAAAGTAGCTGTCTGAAATAGGCGGGATTGATCTCTGTAGGGATCTATTTCCTTGCATTGACTAATTGCCTGCAAAGACATTTGATTTGAAAGTTTGAGTTACATCAGACTAATCTTATTTCCAAATGACCCTATATTTCTCTACTATGGAAGTTGAAGTAATTCTCATTTCAGTAGGAAAGATCTATTTTGGTTTTGTTTCCCTGTCTATTAAGTGGGGGCTTCTAATAAAGTTAATGCAGCTTGTTTTCCTTCTTCTTCCGTCACTAGTGTTTGTGTCTTAAGGACATAGTAGCAGCTTCTGCCTTAGGTGTACTGAAGGGTGGTGGGGAAGGTGCCAGGTGCTACTGAGCTATAGAACAGGTGCTAGAGAGTGTCTCTGGACAAAAAGTCAGTCAGAGGACAAAGTGCGATACCAGTGTGATGCAGAATGAAAGAATTAAGAACTCTTAAAGACATGCAGTAGATAAGGAACTACGTAATTCTCACCTCTAAAAAAAAAAATTTCTGCCAATAATCTGTCAAACCTAATTTATGATGGCAACTGCATTTACAGGATTGTAACACATCCTTTGCAGTAGTCCTAAGGTTTCATTATGTCATTGAGGGTGTTGGGTTTGTTAGCTGGAGATCTTTTGCACTTTCAATATATTCAGCTTTATTTGTAGAGGACATTTGTACGTATATGTTAAAGGCTGTTAGCTGAAAAAGATGGGTAAATTATATGTGAATTTGAGAGGTGAAAAATAATGCTGCCCTGGATTTCAGATTTTATTTGCATTACTCAAGTCTGAGATTTGTTTAATGACAAGCAGCAGTAAAATTATACATGATTTTAATAAAATCTTCATAATAAAATCTTGCACCTTTGCAATCTGCGTAGCCCTTAATTTCACCTGCAAAACCTGGTGCCACAGTTACAGGGTTTCAGCTGCAGAGTGCTTAGAGAAACTGTAAAAATTGATAAAACTACTCAAAACTGAATTACTGTATACAGCAAAGTCATGGTATTAAACTTTGATTTCTTACAGCCATGCAGGGGAAAGGGAGTACTGAATCTTGCTGGAGGCTTGAGGAACCATCCTTTATATTTCTAAATAACTTCAGTTTCAAACTCCATTTTCCTCAAAAAGTTGCAATACTTTTAGCTGTAGTGGAACTATCGCTGATACAGAAAGAATTGTTGTGCATTGCTGAGGTCTTGTTGACCTCTTAAACCCCCACCCCACCCCAAACAGTACTTCTCTAAAGTCAGATTGTCCATTATAAAACCCTTCTTGACTCTTCTTAATATTTAGGCAAATTTCCATTAAACCTGCTATTTAGTATACTTTCTGCTCTTTTGCCCGGTTCCAGTGTGAGGCTTACAGGCTTGCAATCCCCTGGATCTTCCCCGGAACCCTTTTATTTTAAGGGAAATCGCCTGACATTTGCCACACACTGTTACTCGGCTATTTCATCCTTAAGATCTCTTAGAGCTCAAGGGGTAACCCCTAAATCCTGGATATACCATTTAATCCTGGTGATGTGCTGCTAATTTTGTCAACTTGTTCTGTAATCTCTTTTACAGTCATTTTAGTTTTAAATGGATCCTCTGATGAATCTCCTGCAAAAAAATGGTATTGAGGTGGGAATCTCCCCAGTTTTTTCAAAGCAAACACTGATGCCAAGAAGTCATTTAGCTCCTGTGCAATTGCATGTCCTTTCTAAGTGTTCCTTTTATACCCTAATCATTAAGAGGACCCACAGGCTCTCTGCCAGGCTTTCTGCTCTTGATTTGTTTGGGGAAAAAAAAAAAAAAAGACTTATTATTACCACTGAATCTCTTTGACTAGCTATTTCTCAAACTTATTTTTTGGTCTGCCTTATCTGCCAGAGTTACTTTCTTCATTTAAACTCAGCTTCAGATTTTTTGAAATGCCTTTCTGCTTCTAATAACCTCCTTTACCCTGCTAGTTAGGCAGGCTTTTCAGTCCTTTTGTGCCTTCTCGGTCTATTCTAAAGAGGTGGTGTGCATTGGCACTATGTTTCCAATGTGGTTTCTTTATGAAAACTCCATGCTGTCAGGAAAGATTTAATTCTCCAGGTTGCCCCTTTCAGCTTCTTTTTGATGAGCTTTCAATTTTTTAACCATTGTCTCTTTCTGAAATTAAGTACAAGCCTGGAATTCCTAGCCTTGTTCTGCATCTGCGTTAATATTGTGTCTAAGTTCCTTAAAGTAGAAATATTGACACTTAATAATGTTAGCAATAGCAATGTATTTTAACTCCTGCATAAGTGCTATTGGAGAAAGAGCAATATAGTTAATTACGCAACTTTGGCACGTTAGTCCCATCTGGCATAGAGCATTTCCATAACTGCAGTCTTTCTTTCATGTGTCAGGTGGAATAACATGCTATTGTGTCTCTTTGCTTAAATTTTTCCTATTATAACCTCCTGTCACTGATGATTACTGTCTGATTGATTGACGGATTGATTAATGGTCAATTTCAGATTTTCCAGCGGACCAGCTGAGATGAGGAAACAATCTTGACAGGGTGACTGTTATCCTCCTGTCTTTTCCCTTCTGAGACTGATTACATCTCTACTGCACAAACCATGGTTTCTAAGTCCTCTGATCCCCCTCTTCCACTTCTGATTATAGTTTTCAATTTAGTTTTAGCTTAACAGCCTGTCAGCCAAATTCACTGGCATGTACTTGAGGCTTAAAGTACTTTTAGCTTTTGGGTCTGGTTATCTATTGAAATGGTCAGCAAACAACTGAAATGAATAGAATTCCACCACCATGTAAATGCATGAACTAAAAGGTATGTGACTGAAAAACTTAAGCACCCTTTCAGTCACGTGAATGCTGGTGTTCCTGAGCATTAGAACAAACTACAGCACAATGATGAAATAAGTAACAAGTATTGAAAAAATAGAATTTCCAATAATCCATTTTTCATAGGATTTTAGAAAATGAGGGGTAAAGGTCTCTTGTATATTAACTATAGCACCACGTGACTGGTATTCTTTATCAGTTGCTGAGCAACGGTCATACTCTGAATTTTTAAACTCATTAGCAAGCTGAACAGGCTGGCATTTGGCAGATGTTATTTGATTTTGTTTGGAGGCAAGTCAATGGGGGAGACAGGAGAGACATTGAGCTCATTGTGTTATCTTGCTCCTCTTACTAAATTCTCGTGATATTTTAAACACATCTAAGGAGACTGGAAGGAACTTCTTAATTTTCAGGTTATTCACAGAACTTTTATGTGATTTATGTATAAATAAAGCACATGAGCCAAATTTTGTTACCTTCAAACACATTTTAATCTGTACCTGACAATTTCTTGAAGTGTTTCAGTCATTAGTAATGGCTGAAGTAGCTTTATTTGCATCCTCCAATCATGAAAGCATTTCTTAAATAGCTGTGCCAGCGTCTCTCATTTTTGACCAGGAATACATTTGTTTGTGTTCCAATTGTAGCCCTTTTAATAGAACAACTGTCAATTGTTACAAATCTTACTATACTATGTGATAGAAATGTGATAGATACGTAATGTGACCATGCATCCACGAAGAACTTGCTTCACTTGTAATTTAAGATGGTGATGGCCAAACCTCAAAAGTGTTGGAGTAAGTTTAAACCACTACAATTTTGAACTAATGAGTTATAAACCAGCAGGGGACCTGAGCACAGTATAAATGTAAAGGAAGTCAGATACTGGCAGACTTGTAACACTTAACTCAAGAGCATGAATCTCCTACACAAATACCAGATGCCAGTGTACTGTTTTGTTGACTCACTTTCATTAATGGCAGTTTTAGTTGGGCTTTTTTCTGACCTTCTGAAGCTGATTGACAAACTAGTGAAAAGAGAGTAATAATAATCCTTAGTTTCTAATGGTTGCCTTGAGTATCTTCTTTGTTTAAGGACCCTTTACCCAAACCACTTATTTCCATGTGATTCAAAGGATCGTTGTGAATTACTGCATTATTATCGATAGTTTGCATCTCAGTAGCAGACACGAGGCCCAACTCAGGTCTGTCACAGATGGCATTATATACAAATCTACATGAAGAAATGACTCAGACCGGCATCTGGAGTATATGTTTTTAGTTCTTCCAAAATTATTTAAATTACAAATTTCTGATAGCTTTGCAAGTAGCTGCTGAGCAATTCTGGAAACTAATATTACCTGACTTCTGGGTATTTTGGAGTTTTTCTCATTCACTTGGTCACACATAGAGTTCATCTCAAAAATGGGTACTACTGAATTTGTAGGAAATAAGGTCTATCAAAAGTATGGTGCTGGCTTCTAAGACAAAAAAAACCAGCTAGGTAGACTGGCACACTTCAGTCAGAAACATAAGTCAACAAAATAGGGAATATCAGAAGGATATCCATAAATTGTAACTAGCAAGAAAAAGATCTATGGGGAATATCTGATCTAGTAGAATAGTCTGTTTTATTAGAAATACTTAGGGAACACCAGACCAGACTAATAAGTGGGAGGGAGGTTCATAACACACAAAAAGATTGTTCTGCTTACAGTGCACAGTTAAGCTAAGTTAATGGATGCTAAAAATTTACATAAGTTCATAGGAAGATAGTTAAAATTAATGGAAGAGAAATTAGCTAGGGTCTTTGGTTCAGGAAGCTTCTCAACTACAAGTTATTGGGGTTGAGAAAGTCTTACCTATTGAGAAATATAACTACTTTTCTCTGGTTTTATACCTTTCCTAGATATCTGCTATTGGTCACACATCCTTCAGGATGTGTGGATCCTTTCAGTCAAACATCTCTTTTACAGATATTCATCATTAATTCTTAATACATTCATCATATAATACCACAGAGTGTTTTTTAAAAAAAATCCTTGTCTCTTCCCTGTAGTTTCTTTCTCCTTTGAGCCAGACTGGAGAGCAAAAAAAATCAAATGCTGCAGGGTGAATTATGAGGGAGGTATGAGGCCTCCACAAGTACCCTTCCCACCGCCTCCTTTCTGCACTATGGAGTCACTGATAATGATCTACTACTGTTGTACTGAAACCATTTTTTTTAGGCTGTAGGGTGGCTTATAGTTGACAGGGAAGGAATTGCTGAAAATTCTAAAATCTTCCTGCTTTAGGAAACTTTGGAACCCCTTTATGCAGGTTCAAAGTTTAGATTTCAGAAAGTTTTCTGTTCCATAACTGAAGAAAATCAACATAGTTGTCACCAAGCCTTATAAAGCTCTCTTTAGCACAAAGAGAGTGTCTTTGGCTCTTCAAGCTGCAGCTCCGTGGGCGGAGGCAGACACTGCCAGGTAATTCTACAGTTTGGGATCTGCTTCTAGCAGAAACACATTATAAATTCATCTGATAAGTGGAACTGGAATAGTTGCTGTGCCTTTGCAAGCTATGCACATTATTGTAAAGTCTAATTCAAAACAGGAAAAAAATACTACAGCCTAGCTTCCTGTTTTTTCTTTTCCTTTTCTTCACCATCATCACTCACAAACTACATTGATTTAGAAAATACCAATTAGTTGGTACAATGTACCTTTGCCACACATTAGTTCACAGAGTGGTTGAGGTTGAAAGAGATCTATGGAGGTCATCATGTTCAACCCCCCTGCTCAACCAGGGTCACCCAGAGCCAGTTTCCCAGGACCATGTCTAGAGGGAATTTGAGTATCTCCAAGGATGGAGACTCAACAACATCTCTGGGCAATCTGTGCCAGTGCTTTGTCACCCCCACAGTAAAAAGTGTTTCCTGATGTTCAACCAGCACCTCTTGTGCATCAGTTTGTGCTCATTGCCTTTGGTCCTGTTACTGGGCATCACTGAAAAGACCCTGTCTCTGTCCCCTTTGCACTCTCCCTTTAGATATTTATGTACACTGAAAACATCCCCATGAGCCTTCTTTTCTACAGAAGCTCTCTTGGTATTTTCTGATAGGAGAGACTCTCACCAGTCTCTTAATGGTCTTAGTGGCTCTTTATTGGACTCTCTCCAGCATGTCCATGTCTCTCTTGTATGGGAGAGCATAGAACTAGACCCAGCATTCCAGCTGTAACCTCCCCAGTGCTGAATAAAAGGGAAGAATCACCTCCCTCAACCTGCTGGCGGCATTCGTCCTGATGTAGCCCAGCCTACTATTCATGTTCTTTTCTGCAAGGGTACATTGCTGGCTCACAATCAACCTGGTGTCCACCAGGATCCACAGGTCCTTTTCTGCTGAGCAGCTTTCCAGCTGAGTGGCCCCCAGCATGTGCTGGTGCATAGGGTTGATCCACCGCAGGTGGAGGACTTTGCACTTCTCCTTGTAGAGCCTCATGAAGCTCCTATCAGCCCATTTCTCTTTCATGTTGACGTCTTTCTGAATGGCAGGAGGATCCTCTGGCACATCAGCCACTCCTCCCACAAACCTGCAAGCTTGATATGGGCAGGATTGCCCCATTATCCAGGTCCTTAATGAAAATATTAAACAGGACTGGATCCACTATTGACCCCATAGGTACACCACTGGTCACTGGCCTCCAATTAGAGTTTGCCCAGCTGATCACCGCACTCTGAGCCCAGCCGTTGAGCCACTCTTCAGTCCACCTCACCGTCTTTTTATTCAGTCTGTACTTCATAGTTATGGTTAAGTATGTGCAAGAAAGATTTTTCTAAATGGTGTTGGTCTAGAGACGTTGCTTTGTTAGGATAACATTAGATGCATTTTTTTTTTTTTTTTGAGCTAACCTGACAAGCATTATCCAAAGAGCTTAATTGTCTCATTTGTTTTCATTCTTGTAATCTGAATTTTGAGATCTAGGGCTGGATGAACATCCCTGGGAGCCCTACAGCTCAGCTGTTTTCCAAAGAGGTGTTGTGCCTGTAAGTCTGTATTGGTGGATGTGATCCTGATATGGGTGGGAGAGCACACTAGATTTTAATAAGTACTAAGAGACCAAGTTAACTTTTCTTATGCCTTAGGACACATACTTTCTTGGTTGGGTTGCGAACAAGGAGAGGCTCATAGTTTCCTAAATCTGGTTTAGTGGGTAGAAGAGACCAAAATAAGCCTAAACTGTGCTCTGGGCTTGAAACACTGGTTGCCATATAATGAGAGATGGAAACAACCTTTGACGTGGGAGTTTTGGGTGGGGTGGCTTCAAGAAAACAACCCTATCACTCAGTACTTGGATGGGCAGGGCGAGATAGATAGTTTTAGATTTCTGTTCTATGGCATCTGCCCTTCCTTATCTTAGGTAAATCCATTCCTTTTGATAAATATTAAAAAAGAAACATTTTGTGCAGTGTGCATATTATGCAAATATGCATATTATGCAAATACACACAAACATGCTATCAACATGCTACTGACTGAAAGCTTAGAGAAATAAGCATAGCTGTTGTAATTGCTATTGAATGATTTAGGTGTCTAGAAAGCCCCGGAAAAAGAAACAAATATCATAAAAGGCTTGTGTTTCCTTTGAAAGATACTTTAAAGAATGTAATTTTTGGGGGGGGGAGGGGGTTGGGAGTGGGGAATGCTGTATAGAAGATACCTGCAATTTGAATGAAAAATTCACAGGAACTTGTTATCATTTCCCAAGTGTGTGGAGCCAATTAAAAAAATTTCTCTTTCTCCACAGGAGACCTAGCAGCAAAAATTAGTTGGGTAGTCTCACCTTTGTCTTGATTTTTTTAACAGCTTATAAAAAAACCCTGCAAATGTGATATGATTGGCAGTGTCTGCACAAGAGAGGCCAAGGACTAGAATAACAAGGTAGTTTGTAGGTCAAGAGAAAAGGGTGACTCAGTAGAGTTGGAGTAAGAAACTGGTACAGCCTGGATACTCTGTTTAGCTCGGTCAGTGCTGTTAGTCTTGTACTTTAATGAACACTAAATTCACTGAGAAAAGGTAGAAAAGAAGTAATAGAAGAAGGGCTGGATGGATCCAGGCTCTGGAAATGTGATAAGAACCTTTCACCTCAACTTTTATTTCACAATAAAGCAGACCCTTTTAAAAGAAGTTAAAGGGAGTTTCTGAAATGAATCTAGTCAAGGTCAGAAATTCTTATAATTCTTAATATCTATTGACTCTTCAGTGATCTCTGAAGAATGTAGTCTTGGTCCCACTTTATGATGGACAGATGCAAAATCCCCATAGCATTTAACACTTTTAGTAAAGTCAGGAAAAGTGCAGGAAGTAAATGTAAACAGATACTGAAATAGATCAGATAATGATTTTGACTTAGGGCTCAATGTAGGCTTTTTAAGTGCCATGTGCTGTTGTCTCTTCATTATTAAGATCATTTAATGTAAAGGTTGATATTTTCCATGTGTTCCATCTGATTTTTCTTAGAAATATTATTCCTCCATTGAACATATTTACTTCCCAGAGAGTCCAAATATAATGCACAGTTCATATTAAAGCCTATATTCATTTCCTCAGGGCAGATTTATTAAGCAGCAGAAGACAAAATGTTCCAAATAATTTAAAACAGGAATATTCTGCAGGAGGGAAGGAGAAAGATATCATTTCCTTCTTCCTGTGTTCTGAACACTTTCTCCTCATTCATTGCTACTTTTCATTATCAGCTATTTACTTTCTTTTGTGGCATCTTTGGCTCAAAATACCAACAGGCCTATTTTGAGACCTTTCTCTCAAAATGTGTCATATTATTTCTCTCTGTTATTTTTGTGTTACCACTGTGCTGGATGATAAAGACATAAATGAAGATATAATGCTGATTTATTAATGATCTTACTTTCTAAATAATGGTCATAAATATTTTAAGATATGTTGAGTAACAACATAAATAGTTGCTATATGGTTTGGTGTATTAAATTAATGAAATAGAGAATGTTTTTAATGTGTCTAACACTGCACTATCTCAAGGTTAATTTCTAATACTTCACTGTTTTAATGATTAATGTATTTGAAGTTAGAACTCCATTTTTTTGACCATACATAGCTTTAAAGTTTGATTTCTTTTTTTATTAATTCATCTATGTTAGTGAAAGGAACTTCAAAACTTCCAAAAAGATATGGTCCTAATGTGAGGTAAATGAAGGAAAAAAATGAAGCTAAACAAACAAAAGAAACAACAGCAACAAACCTACCAACCAACTAAAAAACACCAAAAAACCAGAATGCCAGTGAGCTTGGAATAAGTCTGTATAATAACAAGACAGACAGTGAAGGTCTTTTTAATATGTAACAAGTAATACACAGCACAGCTTAAAAGTAGCTCTTCTCTGCATTAATTTCACAATATAGGCAGTTGTATTTGGAAAGCAATGAAGTCATTTGGATTACAGTTTTTGTTGAGAGAATAGACTTGAAATAGTTACGTGACCTGAGTGATACTCACATGCCTTCAGCATTGGCAGTACTGTGGTTTATCTTTGCATTCTGTCTTACAGAATAAATATATAACTTCTGCATACATAAGCAACTATATGGAAATTTATACGGTGAGATAAAGAACACTTTAGTCTGCTGTGGGGATGTTTCACCGATTCTGATTTCCTTGTGTTCATGGTGGTGTAATTCTTTAAAGGACTTTTCGCAATTAAAAATAATTAAAAAATGATAATTATAGGAAATGGTCTAAGAAAAAATTACCTAATGAACAATGCCAGGATTTAGTAAAAAAGCTAAGCATAAGGCATTATTAGACAGGACTACTATAAGAGAGGACTGTTATTGAAATAATACATTTCCCATGCATTTCTTAGCTACAAAGTGACAGTATCATTTGAGTTTCTGAGAATTTTGTCTCCTGAGTTATCACCTGTATCTGAATTTTGTACCCGTACTAAAAGTTCAGGTTTTTTATATCAAATTGCTAAAGCAATTTCTTTAACAAGCTAGGTACAAATCTGGATGAGTGAAAATAGAGGTCAGAGAAGAATCTGGCCTTGCCACTTCAAAAAAAAATATACTTAGGAACTCTTAACGCTTAATCAGTTACGCTGTTATTTTCTGTTCTAAAACAAATACTTTAGAAACATAAATGCAGCGTTCTGCAAAGGATATGGGTAACTCTTCAAAAGTAATATAAATATGTCTTCAAAAGAGATTTCAATAAATCTTCACAGTAGGACAAGCAATGATTATTCAGTCACAGTAAACTATTAAGACATGCCAGGGAAGATGTCTCGTGCAACAGCCAACCCCACTAACCTTTGCCCTGTGACTCCTCTTGCTCATTCTTGTTCAAATCTTTACATCTGCAGCCCAGGTTGTGGTTCTACTGAGAAGAGATTGCTCACTCACAAAGGCAATAGGTCCCTTACGTTCTTGGTGTACAAAATAGCTGTATAGCATTCTGATAAGAGCTTTGTCCCAGGGAGATAAAGAATGAACATGTCCAACTCATCCAGACACACAAATTTGACCTTAGACTGCAGATGTCTCCCAAGGTCAGATCCAGACAACTCTGGAATGTACTGGGCATCTTTAGGTACCAATGAGAGTGTATATGTTTACTGTCTTCACTTCTGTAGGTACTTCTCTGATTAGCAGAGCTTTGGCAAGCTTAGAGAACTTTTCTAGCATCAGCCAGGCCAGGTCTCGAGATAGCACTGCTGGGGACCTATGGAGGATTATGGAGGAATTTCTGGTTTGTCTTGCCAGCTGGGCCAACTAGAGAGACAGAAAGGGTTTTCTACTCCTTTTCATTAAAGAATTTGAGGGGTAGAAGTCCATGGAAAGAAAGCAGGACTAATTACTTGCCTCTATGACAGTGAAGTGTGACATGCAGATAAGCTAAAGGATGATTTTATAGGGGCTTATGTTTTTGGGGATGTTAAGCAGTATGGGATAGCTGTTATGCTATGGAGTATTCAAGCTGAAATGCCATATAGACATGACCTACCCACTCCAAAAAGCCTAAAGACATTATTTCTATAATCCAAGGCATAACATTTGGCAGAGGAAACTGGGGCAGTCCAAGTTGTCAGGGTACTCTCTAGTAAGCTGCATGAGACTGTGGAAATATCTTGTTGTCTTGCTTTTAAGCATCCAAACTGCAGACTTCATCCACTCTTTCAATGAGATGAAATTAATTTATATGAGAGAATCAGTACATGTTCTGTATACCAGATGGGTCCTACTTAGCATTTCTGTGCCCAAGTAGTTCACTGTGCCACAGTGTAAATCACTTGATGGAATCAGTATGACATCTCATCCCTGAACACTTTCTAGTGTAGGAAAATTACGGCATGAAACTTTAATGGGCATATTTTGCCCTTTTCACTTTCATTTTTAAATAAAAAATTATCATGTATCTTTTCAAAAGCGAACAACAAGGAATACCAGTCTTTTTTTTTCTTCATGAGGATTTTTGTTCTTCTTTTAATTAAGTAATTCTGTTTCTACCCAGTCATATAAAGGGCAAGTGTGTGAAAAATGGTATCGTATGGATGAAGAATAGACAATGTTCTACTCATGAATTTATCATTCTTTTTCTTTCCAACAGAAGGTGAAAACATATGCAGGTTCCTTGAAAATGGTATGATGAGGTAGAAGATTTTTGAACTGGTTTTATGCTTCCATTATTTGAATTTAAAAGATCTGAAATACTTAAATAGAAAAATTTAAGTGGATGACTTTTGGATATTCTCCCCATAACTGAAGGATCTAAACCACACTTGTAAGGACGCTTACATACTTTGAGAAGTACTACAGGTTTATTAAATTAGTTTCATTATGTGACTAATTGCAGTTGATCAAAAAGCATGTAGTTTCAAGAGGACTTGTGAATAGTTTTGTAGAACGCGGGCAGTAGAAAGACTGTTGTTAACCTCTGTTAAATAGTCTGTAAAGGTAAAGCATATCAGTCTGAAACGTATTGAAAATCTCAAACCTCTTTTCAGTGAGGTCCACTAGCCAGTTTTGTTGGGCTCGGGTGGCCCACAGTAGAAAAAGAAATCAGGTATTTTAAAAATATTTTAGTTCAGCTACTTTTTATCTTCTATGCTCTATTAAGATTAAATAACACTTTGCTTTGAAAAAGGTACTTAATATGCATGTGAACATTTTAGTTTGTATCAGGAGCATATTTCTGAGGTGATTCTCCCTATTGCTCATACATACAGAGGTTTTCTTTGCTTTTTGGGACAGTCCTAAAGCATGCAAACTATTTTCAGATGCTAAGCAGCTTAAACTGTGGTTCAACTGTTTATAAGTATTGGCTTACCAAACTAGGGTAGAGTTAGTCTGGACTAAATCTCCACAAAAGACTGTAATGGTGTTGACACAGCTTTCTTCGGTCTGTGAAGAGTCTTCCTTCCAGGAGGAGGAGGGAGTGTGCTAGAGCAACGCTCCCATCCCCTTGGCCCCCATTACGTAAACAGACATTCCATACAGAAGGTGTGCCGGTTTTTGCTGGGGTAGGTAGAGTCAATTTTCTTCATAGCAGTTAGTATGGGGCTATGTATTGGATTTGTGACGAAAACAGTGTTGATAGCACAGGGATGTTTTAGCTATTGCTGAGCAGCGCTGGCACAGTCAAGGCCTCTTCTGCTCCTCACACTGCCCCCCAGGGAGCAGGCTGGGGGTGCGTGAAGAGTTAGGAGGGGACACAGCTGGGACAGCTGACCCCAGTTGACCAAAGGGATATTCCATACCATGTGACATCTGCCGGCTTGGCATATAAAGCTGGGGGAAGAAGAAGGAAAGGGAGGAAGTTCAGTTACCATTTATCTTCCCAAGTAACCATTACATGTGATGGAGTCCTGCTTTCCTGTAGGTGACTGAACACCTTCCTGTCGATGGGAAGTAGTGACTGAATTCTTTGCTTTCCTTTGCCTGCGTGTGCAGCTTTGTGCTTTACCTATTAAATTCTCTTTATCTCAACCCACAAGTTTTCTCACTCCTATTCTTCTGATTCTCTCCCCCATCCCAAGTAGGGGGAGTGAGTGAGCAGCTTCATGGTCCTACTTGCTGGCTGGAATTAAACTAGGACATATGGAGAGACTTAGCTGATGCAAAGTAGTTACAGTAAAATAGCTCTTCAAACAGGATTTAAGAAAAATTGTAAGTTGCTGATTGTTTCTTTCATAAACCCATCCAATTCCCACTGTCTTTTTCATAAGCAGTGCAAAATAAACCAGTGCATGGATACTGAATAGTACTTAACAGGTGAAGCTTTCAATAAATAGATATTAAGGCAGCATATTTAACTATTTATCCCACTTTAATTAAACACACATTTCTAGAGGGTCTCCATTTAAATATCTATTGGCTTGCTTTTTAAAAGTCATATTCTATTTAAATCATTATTGGATTAAAGTATGATATTTCAGCTGTACTTTAGTGGCAACAAAGGAATAGGCAGCCAAATCTATGGTGAGCTGATTTTCTTCCATTCAAACCAGATTTTATTCTAATTTCTGTGAAGTTACAGTTTTTTAGCTATAACCAGAATTAATTTGCTAGTTAAAATGCCAGTTTCCTCACTATAGCTTCTAAAAAATATGATTTAAATGAGTTTATCAAAGTTTTTTTAAATTTTTTTTAGTAAAGTCTTCACTATATTCTATATGTTTCTTCTGTTTCCGATGACATTGATGCAGTGATTACATTCTCCTTGTAATCACGGAACAAAGTATAACTTCTAAGTAAAGGCTAAACAAATCTGGCTCAATATCACATTTGGAATTGGATATATTTATACTTACCATTAACTCTAAGTGTACATGCTGTAGACATTTATGTATTTTTTGAATACGTATATGCATTTGCAGGTATACAAGCACTTCTATATAAGATGAGCATGAAGTGGTACAAGAAGTGTGTGAGTTGTGTAAAAAGGACAGGTTATCATCCTACCTGCTCAAGGATTGTGCTTCAAATGACAGTGACTTTAGAATGAACTTGAGAATTGGCATGCCTTTTTGCTTTCAGAAACATATGGAGAAATGAAAAACCAAACACAATGATGAGACTTTAAGAGCCACGTGATGTGGTTCACAACTAGAATGATGAGTTCTTTGAAAGATTGAGGAAATGCATCCAGTTCCAAGTGTACTGAAAGGCGGCCTGTTCAGCACAGAGAGTTGTTAACTGGTGGAAGCTACACATATTTGATTAAAGAATCCTGAGAAAAGGGAACAGAATAGTTATAGTTCAGGTTTCTTTATTGTTTGTAACTCTGTCTGCCAAACACCACCCGACTTTTATTTTGTTAAAACTATTTCATTCAACAGGCATGTATTCCTTTTTTATTGTTAGAGAGATGTGTGATCCTTTCAAAAAGTTTTTTTTCAAAACACTTCAGACTTCTTGATATACTGATAATTTTAAAAAAGTATTAATATTACTGCCTAATAAATATGAGCTGTAATACAAGTGAATGAACATTCAGTATGTAATATAAACCAAGCTAGAAAGGAAAATGAGATGCTGAAAAGGAATCCATTTGTTCAGTCTCGCAGAGAATCAGATTTGTAACACATAAGACAGATGAATGTTCATATGTATGCATATGTTTTGTACTGCAAAGTTCAATTCTGGAGCCTGTTGGGATATCTAAGACAAAGAAAAATGAAATTCACACTTCAGAGATGCCCTTAAAATTCCTTTTTCTGCCTAGAAAAAGAAGGTATTGCTTATGACTTGATTGACTGTGCAGGACATAAATTTTAAATAGATTCTGTCTTTTCCTACTCATCAATTTAGCAAGCAGCACAGGACATCTTGTATTTTGGAAATCAAGTGCGGAGAGATTCTCTTGGTTTGCATCTGTGACAATATATATTTCATGACCTTTCATATTTCACATTGAGATAAAAGTATTACTGACTTTTCTTTCTTGCTTTTATGGTCATTTGCTATAAGTCGGCTCCTTGAGCAAATCGAAAGGCCTATGTGATGCTTGATAATCTGTGGCAAGTACCAAATGACTGCATATATCAAGACACTGCAACTAGTGCTTATTTTAATGTGAAAATCTATATGAAACTGTGCCAAGTATGCTGTATGATATAATTGGCTCAGTACAACCTATTCTTGCAAAAGCATTCTTTCTGATGGTAAGAGCTGAATACCAGTGGGTGATTATTTTCTCTGTGATTAGAATATATTTTGAATCCTATTATAGATATAGTGCTACAGATCTTATGGCTGGTTGTGAGTTGAGTGATACATAGTATTTTTCTTAAAGCTTTCGCTCTGTGAATCAAATCTTACTAGTTCTATTTTTTTAAAACAGAAAAATGCCATTCTTCGTCTATGCAGGAAAAAAAATGCTTAGTTGCTCAAAAATAAGGTAACAAAAACCACATTGAGTGAAACAAATAACAATTCTCAATTCATTATCTCTTTTTGGAGATATTTTTGACAGTTTGGAACTTGAATATTTAATAAGCTCTGTGACATATGGCCCCATATTTGATTATTATGCCTTAAATCTCCATCAAGATTCAACAGCAGATGAAATGTCAGCTACGTTCAGAAAAAAAAAACCTGAAAAATATCTTGATGTTCAGCTAACTCTCAATATTTTAATCTGTTTTCTTTTCATTTTCAAACAAACAGAAATTATAATAAAATTTGTTACTAAAGCGTATATTTACTCTTTTCTGTTACTGTAAATTTAATGGTTGTAGTGTAGATTTGAATATTACTCAAGGGCAATACTCATCCTCCTTGAATAACATAAAAATTATATCAAGTACTGTTAAGTGAAATGATAAGCAGTTGACAATGTAAATCTGCTGTATTTCTCAATGCTACTCTTGACTACACAAAGTATTTAATAAAATTATGTTCAAACATAGTACTAGACAGCTTTTACATTAGAAATATAACAAGTGTCTTCAATCACAATTGATAGTCAAATGTTCTCCTTTCCTACAGAAAACTGTAAACTACACAGTTGTCATCATGAAAATGCCCCTGCATTGGTCTGTTCATATTGATACGAGCCACAGATTTTAAATGTGATTTCTCTCTGAAATATTTCATCAGAATATTTGTGGTCACCTAAAATGCCACCTAGCTGTTGTTGCACACCTCCATAAGTGAAGTAGATTTCTTTAGCCCAGAAAAGTTCGTCTAAATTTGCTTTTTGGTAACTATGATTGTATTTATGCAGTATCTGCAACAGGTGTTTTCCTGGAACAGTAAGTGAATGTTCTTTCTCTGGGAAAAGTTTAAACAGATTCTGTCAATTCATTCTAATATCATTTTACTGTTTAATATATGCAATAGTGATTATACTGACCACAGCAGACAGATGCATTGTTACCTACTCCCATTTTTCACTTTAAATAATTATTTAATTAATTGTTTACGTAGACAAATATTAGACATGAAATGACAGGAATTTCCAAGTAGGTACTTAATTTTCTTTATCTGTTTTCTGGGAAATTTTGGGTCTTTCTGAAACAGGGGGTGGATAAGCTAGAGGTTGAAGCAAAATTTGAGTAAGCAAAGGGTCATACATTCCCCTCATCTTCTCATCAGCAACCTGCGTCTGGATGGAGATGTGCATATAAAACTGCTCCCCTTGGCTTGTCTGCTTCCCCTTGCCCTCTTTAAAGTCAAGCATGTACACTGTCATATCCTCCTTCATGCTGGGAGAAAAAGAGTAGTCCTCAACATTCAATGTGAATCCGCTTTTGCGGTGCAGTGACTGAACAAATTATGGTGTTAGTCTTGTAAGGAAAACAGAAGGGGGAGGATAGTTTCACAGAACAGTAGTTCTTCTTATTACTCGAGATATGTAATAAGACAGGATGACTAGTATTCTACATAATGTTTATTCACTAAATACCATAATTATTTTATCTTTGCAAGAAGGCATCATTATTAGGATTTTAACAGAAAACTACGCACAGGGTTTTAACAGAAAACACTGAAATCAGTGCTTTAGTTTTGCTTGCTCCAAAGAGATAATTTAAAGCTTTATTTAAACTTAAGCGGAAGTGATAAGACTACGTGTGTTAAAATCCATGCTTCACAAAAGTGAAGTCCTGTTATACTTGCATAGTTCTTACTTTTTTTACAGCACTGAGACTTGAGTAAATGTTAGTAACTTGGTCCCTCTACCAGAAGTCATGCCACTATAGATTAATAATTTTGGTAACTAATATTTTTTAAAAACTTTAAAAACATAACTTGATAGCACTGCAATCATTAGAAGATAAAAAAGGAATAGTATTTGAAAAAAAACATATCCTTCCATCTGCCTTCCTGCAGATTTAATCTGTTGGAGCACAGTAAGAAACGACTTTGTTAAACTTCATACTTTGAAAGATTTCAAACTACTTTCCGTTGTCTACAACTACTCTAATACTATGGCATTTTAAATATGATGTATGCTAGCAACAATATATTAAAATTATTATATGACATTGATATTATTTCTAAAAGGTTTTGGTATTTGTATTATCTATTTATGCCAAAGGCCTGGATGTCTAGATGTGACAAATAGTGAGATTTAAAGCTTTAAAAGTTTCATAAGAGGGAGTAGAAGGCCAGTAAATATATCAGTAATACTCTGTTAATTGTCTTGGCTAACAGACTGTCTGAAGATCCCCAGGTAAGTACCAGATAGGTTAGGTACGTTTTTGTAGTTCTACGGTAGTTCTAAGGTGACAGGATGCTCATTTAATACTACAATAAAATTGCCATGTTCCCGTTAAACCATGTCTTGCTATTCTTATAATATTAAACATTATTTATCTGAACTCCCTTCAGTAGGACTTATTAACATGACTAAAATATGTTGACGTGGATAAAGTGTGCAGAAGGGGCTTCTTCATGTATTACATATGCAAGTGTACCATTACTCAACCTTGTTGCTTAAATGCCTCACGCAGTAAAAAACTTTCAAAATAGTAAGTAATATAAATACAGATATTTTCATAAAATAAATATTTTTGTGCAGAATAGTTTTATAATTTTTTTTCGGTAGTATTTTTTAGTAAATATAGAATAATATTTAAAATTATCATATCTATTTATTTTGAATAAAATTTTCTTAACGTTTATACAGATTGCATAGAACACCGTATGAAACATCTGGGTGTGTGTGTGTGTGTGTTTCTGCAAAATGGCTTTTTGTAAAGTATTTCAGTATCCTTTGAGTGCCTAAGAGTGTTTTCCTAAAATTGTTTATACACTCTTTGCTCAATTCTAATCAAATACTTATTGACTAAAGATTTTTCTATTAAGTGTTAACACAGAACACTAAGGCAATCAAATTTCAAAAGACAGGCAGTATCTACGTAATTATTTAGACACTAATATTAAAAAAATAAGTGCACCTATTAATATTATTTTTTTTTGCTAGAGAACGTAAAAATGTATATAGAAAGAAGAAAAATCATCTACTTTCTGTATCTTTTAAGTGCCAGAAACTAAAGGCACTGATACAAACTGAAGTATTACTTCAAGTGAAAATGTCTTAGTATCTTGTAAACCAGATAAGAATTTTATTGAGAAAGTGACTAATTCCCATTTTATCTCTTTCCTTTTTACGTACACTTTTGTAACATTTGCAATTCAGTTGAAAAAAGGAAGTAATGTCATGAAGACTAAGGATGCATTTTTTCTAGTTTTATATTCTTTAAATAAACAACCTTTTCTTAAGGTGGAACACATGCATTGACAAATGTTTTTTTTATTAAGAAAAGCCTTTAGCAGCTAGTTTAGTCACAGAAAAAGATGCAAATATGTTTGCTGGGTTTTTTGTACAGTTGCTAGCTAAATACAGCTTTTATGTTGTATATACAAAATATGAGGAATTGCTTTTGAAAATGGGTAGGGAAGTGGACAGACTTTTTGAAAGGTACAGAATGCAAAATTGTGAGTGACTAAAAAGGTACTGAGCAATTCACACAGATACACGTGTTAATAGATGCCTTGTAAGTTCATATATTAATGAAACTAAATGAATCTGTGTAAGTTTGTCATTCACAAGAGTCAATAATAACAGAAGCGGTAATGCGGGAAGCACACTGTTGTCCTTATTTAGAACTTGGCATCTGGTAATTTGGCTTTGTCATACTGCTGGTATAATCTCCAGATATTAATCTTCTGGACAGTGGTATTGAAAATTTCTTGGTATTGAATAGAGTTAATCTTGCTTTATTGATCGCAGTTATCTATCTTTCCTGGGATTCGACAGAATGCAAAGGAAACAGATCTGTTTCATTTAGAATACTTGCATAAAATATCCTGTGTATCCTACATTGAAATATCGTATTCATTGTATTCAAACTCACTGAAGGTATAGGAACAAGATTACTACTATTGATTTATGATTAATATCGACTAGAACCAAGCAGTACTATATCATATTGTGTTTTAATGATTCATGTAGACTCATTTCTCTTTTGCACAGGCATAGCAAAATGAATCTGTTTCTTGACTGAGGCTTTAAATTAGGTAGTTAATTTTGTAGCTCAGAATGTTTTGTGTGTGTGATATTACAGTTTTCTATGAAACAATTTGCTTTAGTTCCTAGATGACTTTTTTCTTGTCATGAATGCTTTTTCTTTATCATACAGGATATAGTATGTCATTATTGGGGAAAGCGATTTATGATTAATATCAATGGTAATTCACTTTTACAGTGCTTTGGTAAATGAAAGCATAAAATGTATATTGATCATGAGTTAAGAAGTAAAGGAAACACTTTTAATGCTTTTTTCCCCAGGTACTGTTTTGCTGAACTAGCAGCACTGTTAATTCCACTTTTAAACTTGTCATACTTTGGGAACGCACACCATTATCACACTAAGCTGTATGATGTATTAGTATAGAAGGAAAATAGCACAGTGTACCGTAATGCTAAAACAGCTTGGTTGCAATGAAACCTTCTTAAATCAGGTAAGGTGAAGAACAGGTTAGATTTTAAGGAAGTTGTACCCGTAAGCTGGCTGTTTCTCCTGGAGGCTGAGCTGCCGGTCATAGTCCGGGGGTTTGGAGAACAGCAGAGTTACCTGGCTGTCGTCTCGGTTTTTTTGTGGTTGCCTGTATGGGCCTGCTCGCTTGACCGAGAAGTACTGTGGCATGTCCCTGGTCATCAAAAGCATCAGCATTACCTGCCAAAGGGGCAGCGTGTTTGCTGCTGTCGTTTCCCGTTTAGCTGACAGGTCAGGCCTTGCAGGCAGAGCTCCCACAGAGCAGTGTCCAGGTCCTGCCCCAGTGAACGTATGGAGAATATAGACATCAAGGAGGATCTGCTCGGGGTATTTGCAAAAGATACTTGCAGCTATAAAATAACATCCCTTTTCTCAAGCCCTGCTTAACATGTTCTGGTCTACTGAGATACTGTACTTTAACAAAAATACATAAGAGTTGAAAACTATTGTGAATTTGTTAATTAAGTAGAAGTTTTATAAAAATCACATTATTCCCGTTCTCTGTGTTCTCCAGCTGATTTCTGAGGGAAGCTTAGGATGACTGTGTTGCTCTTGATTACAAAAGAGAGACAGATCTTTTGCATGATTTCTCTCCAGCTTCCTTCATCCATTTTACTTTGAAAGGAAAAGAAGCTGGCCAGTCAACTTTGTAAAATCTGAAGTAGCAAACATCAAGGCTAAAAGCTGTGTGAAAGATTGACACTGCAGATCATCAAAGCTTTAATTAAATAGCCTTTGTTGTTCAATTAAGGATGACTTGTAAAGAGAAAACAATGGATCCCAGCAGTTTTCCTTTTCTTTTGCATAATTCCTCGAAGTTCCTGTTACCTCTGATTACCAGTATATTAGTTCATTTAAATGTGCCAGAAAACAGTTTCTGAAGCTATTCTCTGGCTTTGAGACCAGCTGGTATGGTATGGCTTCTTCCATAAGGCTAAATTCTTTTCTGTCTCCCAAGCTGGGTGACCACATTGAAGGTACTTGCTAGGAATGCTCCTTGGCCTGTATGAACCCCTGAGGTGTGTGGAATCACACTTTGGAGACTGTTATTTGGCTTGCGTCAAAACTGTGGCTGGGACTCTGCTAAGAACAATGTGAATGATCATGTGCTGATATTTAGGTCTACTTAGGTATTTTTAATTTAATAATATTGCTGTAACCTTTTATTATCTTAGAGGGAGTTGGTTCTGGTTTTGCTTGGCTTGGTTTTCCATTAGAAATTCTAATTTAGTATATGAAATTCTGTAGTTGTGCCTTTGAGGCATGGTTAACTTGAGTGATTTCCAGCACCTGAGTATCCCTGGTAGCTGTGCCTGGGTGGGAGTGTTCATAGAGCAGACATGTGCTACTGGGTCCTTTTTATTTCTGCATGCTCTGCTTTATGTTACAGAAACCACCCCAGAATTGTTTATGTTGAGTACCTTGAGGAGTTTTTACTTACCAGGTTTGTCAATCACAGTATTTTGGTTTTGTAGGAAGGAGTCTAACTTTGTTGTGTGAATACATCCTGTGGATGCCAGTAAGCTGCTATAATTTTGAATATACAAAATTAAAAGTTGAGAATTGAGATGGATTTAGAGAAACATTTTAAATTTGCTTTGGTTTACTTTTGTTGTTTTGGAAGTTCAACTGCCAATTTTCCATTTGGAGAGAGAAAGAATGACAATTCTGTGCTTTCCGATATTTGCCTGAGGTAGATCCTAGGATAACTTTAAGAGTGTTAAAATGTAGGACCTAATAATTTAAATAATACATGAAGCCTCACAAAATCCAAGTAGTTTTAACCAGCAAACTACTTGATCACAGATAAATCCTTTTCTTTGTTGCTGAGATTATTGTGTTACAAATGACCTTGACGACAGATGGAGTCTAATTCAAAACATCAAGTCAAACATTACTTACATCAGTAGCATTCAGAAAAGTCTGCCTGTAAAGACTAAGTTAAATTGAAATTGGTTTTTTTTAATATATATTGAAATTACTTGTTTCTGAATTGGGCTTGCCTTGGAACACAACTTCTTGTTAGAGAATATTCTACTCTTTGATTATATTTAATGTTTGTGAATTTAGTAGATTATTTACAGGCAGTTTCAGGAAAATAAATCCTTCTACTTTTGAGCAATGAACTTTTGCTTGATGGATCTAGAGTCTCTTTATCTGCGTTTCCATAATCAGAGTTGTTACATATAAAGCAAAAGGACTAAGGAACTCTCTTGCATCTTTATTCTAGGAGAGTTCTCTCCAACATTTTCTTTCAGAAATCTGAGGACTATAAAGAAGATAATTTTTTCTGTCTTTCTCTCTTATATCTCTAGGAACCTGTGATACAGTGATATTTTCTGTGCCTCACAATCATTCTTTTTCTGCTTTATCACCTATTTCTCATTTCAGGGATTTCCTAAAGGATTGTGAGAGAAGCAAATTATTAGTAAATTCAATTTGCAGGCAACAATTTTTAAGAAAGCAACCTAAGGGCATCCTGTATGAAATTATACTTTTAGAAGTTCAGAAATTGTGAAGTGTAGAATTTCAATAGAGTACATCCCATTTGTTTCCTGTGTTAGAGGCAGCCAAGCCTGAACCATTGGTCATAAGAAGGTCAATAAACCAGCATTCGTTACCTGGAGAAGGGAGGCAGGGCCATCTGTCAACTTCACTTTTTAATAAAATTTCCCAAAGGAGACACACTAAAAAAAAAAAAAAAAAAAAAAAGGGAGCTAGCTTATTTAGACAGTTGAAATGATGGAATGACCCTCACAGAAACTTTGGCGTCATCCTCGCTGGGATGTCAGTAACCACTTTGCTGTGCTTTGAGGTCGTTCCCAGACATTTTACAAAAGCTCATGTGATTAACTGTTTCTTGGAAATGGTTTCACTTGAATTTAACCAGAATCCAAAATGAGTAAGGGCATTCGTGACAAAAGTCTGCAGGATCAAACCTTTGTCTAGGGAAACTAATGTATTTTGTGATATGTGAAATTCCCTTCTCTTTTCTGTGGGACCTGACCTTCAAGAAAATTGTTCATGAAAATTGTTTGTGTTCATATAATTAATATACAATTTGGCAGTTATTAATCACCAAGCTATAGGATATTGCATGCAAGAATATTTTGCCATATCCCCTGTCAAAACTCTGTATTTGTGTATTGAAGAATATGAATTTACTCTGTTCAAAGGAAGAAAGGAAGTTCAGTGATTATGACACATGGTTGAATGAGGGCAGTCATGAGTTTTAGCCTTTCCTGGCAACAGCTTTTGCGTATGACTCTACTTTTTTATGTGGGTTTGGTGTTAAAGGAAACTTGGTTTTTTTACTTGAACATATCCCCCTAGATTTCACTTTTGCTACTTCACTGGCAAATGATGATACCAACAGGAGTAATTATTTAATCAAGGTTGGTTTACTGTGTTCTGTGAAGAAAGAAGCATGTGAAGACATTGTCAGATCCAATTCTAGTATATCAGCAGTATTTTTTCATTGTTTTGTTTGGTATTGATGATGATTATACTGGTGGTATAGTACGTTTATTTTAGAATTGTAAGTAAGGAACAGCAATATATATATTTTTGAATTTATTAACTATTATTGATTAACTATGAAAGCCTGGACAAATTGGTTTTCCTCTCTGCCTCAATTCTGTAAAACAAAGATAAACAATCTTCAGTTAATTACAGAGGTATTCTTCAAGAATCAATGGGTTTAAAACACTTTGCAAATGTGAAATGTTGCCTCTGAGATAAATTGTATGGTTGTAGCAGAAGCATTTTTATTTGTATTGAGTATTAAACCTACGAGTTGTGGTCAGCAGGCAACATGAGTTATATAAAATATTGGTTCTCTCATTAGCATTTGTTAAAGGTACATATCTGTCCCCTCAGTGCATGACAGACTTGAAACACACATACACTCTTATTAACAGAATCATCGTATTTACAGCTCTATTTACCCATATATGTATTATAAGAAATCTTAAATATCTTGTCTGGTTTACTTATTCTCTGCTTTCTGAGACTTTGAAAAAGCATTTCAAGGACCTTTTAACTGTAGTTATCATTCTTACACAAACATTTTAATCTGGATTTTAGCCTTTTATGGAGGGTATCAATAATCTCAGTTATCTCATATAATACTGCTGCAGAAGTTGGCAGCACTTCCTCTAGCTTTGCAGGGGCAATGTTATGTATGCTAAACTGCTTAAGCTATGAGTGCCAACTTCTAATATGTTTTCTTCTGCTGAACCTCCCCCCAAATCTCTCATGCTGGAGAATTTGAAAACCAGATTTGTTTTCTTCCCATAGTCTTTCTGAGAGAAAAATGAGCCAGTCTTCCTAGAATATCGTGTTGCAGTTGAAGGGAAAATCATGCTTCCAGGATTCGCTCCTTTCCTTATGAACTAACAAAAAAACATTACAATCTGTTATCCGCTTCCAAATGTTTTCAAGAGTAGCCTTTCCTTGCTTTCATACCACAATTCCACAGAAGCAAAAAGGGAGACATCCATAGGTTTTCCAGAAATTTGTGATTATTTCCAGAGTGGGAATCAGCTTTCTGATAACCTCAACTCAGCACTTCTGAACATATCACTGTAATAAATTACATTATATGTCATTTCAAAGATCATTAAAAGATTGATCATCAATCAGAAGATTGATTAATTCAATACACTGGTCTTAAAGAGTGTAAAATACTGACTTTCAAATTGTATTGGGAATAAATTTGACTTATTTCTTTATTAGTTAGCTGAACACATCTTTTCTGTATTTGAATGATTCTCTGCATAGACTGCCAGAACTACATTTTTTCTTGCATATCTTACATAGATGCTGAAGAATAGTAAATACTATGTGTATTAGAGTTGTTCAAAGATGTTTGACAAAGCTGAAGGATATGAGAGGGCACACTAGAAAACAGGGAAAAAAATTAAAAATTGAACTTTTATTACTTTTTTTGCAAGTTATATTACCTTACAAGCTAGGAAGCTATTTCACCAAAGCCTGCTTCTCAGAGGCACAGATTCTGTGAGGAAAGAAAGGTTTTTCTTATGGCCACTGAAACAGAGAGACAGCCATCAGAAGAAGGGAATGATTACTGTAACCCCAAACTGAATTTCCTTTAATACCAGAACAGGGACCAGTTGGCAGACTGGTAGCAAACAAGGGGAGTGTGGATAAGAGGGCTAGGGGCTTGCACGCACTGACGTAAAAAAATGCTTTACAGGTATTTCTTTCATTTATGTCTCTTCTCATCATCTTTTTATGAAATTATTTTAGTAGCTAATGATTTTAGTAGCTTTGGTAAAAAAAAAAACAAGCTAAATATTGTACACAAGCTTTCTATAGTGCATTCAGAAAGTTTAGAAACCTTTCAGTTTGCCTTAGGGGAGTATATTTTTGAGGCAATAGGTACTCCATTCCAACAACTGCTCAAGATGCCAGAGACAGAGTTGCTTTGGTATTTGGTCGGACCTTTGGATAAATTAATGAATCAGTCTTTTGGAGACCTTTCTAGGGTCCAGTCTTGGCTCAGCAGAGCCGTACTGACAGAAAAAGAGACACTGGTGGGGTGGGGAAGGAGGCTGCAGCTTCTGCTCTGCCTACTTTCTTTGCCTGAGTGCATTTTACTGTGATGCCTCAGCAACAGGGAATGCAGCTTCCCTGTCGAGTCCTACAAAAAGCCCGGTAACACAAAATGCAGAGTATGGTTAGGGAGGTGTTTGGCATCCTCCTTTGTCTGTCAGATACTCGGTATCCCTTCTAAAGTAAATCTACTAGAAATTATGAGATGTGGTATGGAATTGGGGGGAAATTGCATGGTATGGGGATGGTATGGCA
>JAOXNO010000024.1:97303390-97315146 GCA_028565335.1 Limnodromus scolopaceus
ATCTCACATAATAAATAAAAAGAAATCTTCAGAACTCTTACTTACACCTGATTTAATAACTACTTAATGCATTGTCCCCTTAATCCGATGACTTACAATTTAATTTTAGTGTTTCAGGAGTATATTACAATTGCGTAATTTGGAGGCTGAGAACTAGGCTAGTGAATGCTAGACATTTGTGTCAGAACAAGACATGAACTGTTGAAGGAAAAAGTAATGTATGACATGAGTAGTGTTTATGTGGTAATCTGTTCCTGGCCCCTTTCTTCTTCCTGCGCTACACAGAAACGGTTACTGCACCCCTGGGGCAAGAGTGACACGTTATCTGAGGTTCCAGCACTACTGAAAGGAGACCATAACTGATAAATAAAATATAAACCTGGTGGAGTAAAAGGGAGATTTTTCTTTTCTGTTGCTAAGGGCTATGATGAGCCTTCTGTCCCTGTAAAATTCTCTCTCTCTCTATTCACATAGACAAATGTGTGTACTGACACCTCCGCTCCACCCCCCCAATCCAAGGTTCCATATTTGATTTACCTTCTTTAAGGAAGCTACTTCTCATGGGCAAAACACATTGGTAGCATCCTTTAATATAAGTAAGCTCTTTCAGTCTGGTTCACTGCTGTATGTTTACAAAATCTGTAAATGGTAGTACCTAACACTCTTTTATAATGACAACCTCTGTTTTTTGAGGCAGCCACTGAAGCTTCACTCTGCTGTGTACTTTTCTCATACTAAAATGTTGTTTAGAGGACTTAAATTTCCAGTGGATTTTAGAACAGCATGATAATCTAAATGTTTCTCATGAACCACAAACTATGCTAATATTATTGCAGATTGAAAAACTCTTTTGCTTATTGGAATGGGACCTGCCAGCTTCCTTCAGATGAAAACCTTGATACTAGTGAATGAGAATAAATAAGTTTTTCTGGTAAATTAATGCTGGGGAGCTGAAGATAGAAAAGATGCATCAGAAAGAGGAATTGACAGAAGAGCTATTAGAGAACATACTCCTGATTTCAGGAGCAGGCCCAGTTGTGATGAGCTGATGTTACCAGAACAAGTTGAAAGGGCTTCCTTGGTAATTGTCCCCGCTCTGACATAGAGGCTTTCACTTCCCAGCGCTTTCATGATTTCTTTAGGGAGAGTGAAAATGCTGTAATCAAGGATCAGTAGAGCAGAGCTTTAAATATTAGGAGCGTAGTTGTAGCCTGATAAATGTGACGTGTCCATGCTTGATCCAATACATGAGAATATTAGTTAAAAATGGTGCATCTGAGACAGGAACCTCTAGTGGGTTACATGAATTTAGGTTAAGAGGAGTTAAACTAATCTGTAATAAAATAACTGGGAAAGCAGCCCAAGGGTAGGATATGCTCCAGGCCACAGCTTAAATGACAGACAATTTTTATCCTCACATAATTAATTTACCAACTACATCTCTCCTGTGTTGCTAATCTCTTTTTTTGATCTTCCTCAATGCATGTTATGTACATTTAAAAATTGCTTGTATACAAAGCTGTGTTAAAAAACAGTTCATTGTTAAAATGAAGTGGCCCTTCATTTGCAAGTGTGTTTCAAACATAGTTACCACTGGTCAGCTACATTATGCGCTTATTTTAAGGCAATATATAACGGAAGAAGCAAAGAAAATAAAAAGGTGATACTTAGGAAAGTCAAGGAAATGGAAACTGGACGGAGAAAGCTAGCTTGGAAGCATTTTTGATGGTATTTTAATCTCTTCTGAAAAGGTCATTTATTTTATACTGTGGAACACATTTTAAAATTAATTTATGACTTAATATGATGGTAAACTCTACCTAAAGTATGTCCCAGTGATTGTGTTTAAAGAAAGCCTGAATATTTGTTATCATAACAAGCAGAACCTTTCCATTTCAGAAGTCTGAATTGTTCCTCTGCCTAGTAAAGAACAGCAGGGCACAGATGGGAGGAAAAAATCTGCTTTTACTGGCCAGGAAGAAAAGTAGAATAATTGGAAGAAGCTAGATATGAAATGGAAAATGGAGGATGTCTGGGAGAGAACTTGCAGTGCAACGTAACTGCAAATTGCGGTGTGTGACCATTGACTGTGAGGGGCTGAAAGCTTGCTCCAAGTCTAAATCAGAGCTTTCTGTAAGCAAGGGGAAGATCTATCTGACTTCATTAGGTGTTTTACCTGCTTTAGTAGGAAACTTAGATACTGTGATAGTAAACATTAGCTATATCACTCTTAAGTGTGAAATTTATCAACATATGTTTGGAACTTAATTCTGTATATAGTGAACAAGATTCGATGTATCACAGAAATTAAAGTCAGAGTATTTAGCACTTGAATTAGGACAGTAATACCAATCAGTTGAAAAAGAATGCATAGCTAAAATTCTGAATGAGATAAATATTATATATGTATCCGTATATATAGATTTATATATGTAGGCACAACTATGATTACATCTCCAGAGTGATTCTTACACTTATTTGACTGCATTGTACCATCTTTCCTTTTCCTTCTGGACATGTTGCTGCTGTGCCCTGTGATGAATTCAGGCTTGTCTGCACACGTTAGATGTACTGTGAGAAGCCCCTCTGGGGATTTAACTTTCAGGACATTGAACTTGTGAAACTTAACTGGGACTAGAAGACAGGGGAGTAAAACATGAAAAGTTCCAGTCGTTCAGGAGAGGGGCACCCTTGGATGTGTATGCTATGCTCTGGAGAAGTCACGTACTGCTACACCTTCTCAAATGCTTACCTAGGGTTTGTTTTCTTCTTACCGATCCATTCCTACATCCTGCTGAATTAGACCTATGAAAGATTTTAGATACTTTTAATGATCATTTCAGTCTAGTAGTGCTAGACTGCGGGGAAAGCTGGATGAGGAAGAGAAACTATAAAACATAAAATAGAAGAGAAAAGGCTAAAGGTTATTCATGAGTTCAGTGGATTTACAGGACTGATAAACCTGAGTTAGTACCTTTAAAAGCTACGTCAGTTAATTTCCATGGTCAGAACACTGCTCCAATTTTGATAAAAGGCAGATTTGAGTCCTGAAAGATTGCAAAAACAATTTTAATGTTTACTTCTGAAAGTATGGCAGTTTGAGTGATGATTTCTACTATTTGTAAAGTAGACCTGCTTTGATGTAGGTTGTCAAAGAACTGGAAGTACTAAACTCTTACTTCTGAGTTAGGTATCTGAGTACGTTGGTTAAAGAATCTCTGTGCTTCATTTTATGATCTCTAGAATGGCAATAATATAGCTTAATTACCTTCAAGGCATGCATGCGCACACACACACAAATGGATGTTTATATTCAAGACTTCTGTACATGATAAGAGGTACAATAAAGAGGAAAAAGAATACAAGTAATTGAAAAGATTTGACATTTTCTTTGTACTTTTAGAGGCATAAATATAAATATTATAATATGGTTATGTATATGAAGAATTTTTTCTTTGAGAAATGAGATGTAATTACCTGTTTAAAAATTAAGTTCCATCTTATGGCTAATGACATAGCATATAAAAAGACAAAAATACACCACGCTAATAAAAATAAGCAGAATATAATTTACTTTTTAGTTGAGTATGTTTTCTTTGTAATTAAGCTTACTGTAATATTTTAAATGTACTATCCTTTTTATCTTTTATGCTTTTAGGTCTATTAATTCAAATAAATAATTTGATCAAGAGGGGGGAAAAAAGTCATAAAATACTGAACACTGCACAGTTCTCTGAGACAAAACTGTAACCTTGTTCAATGAGTGCACTGACTATGTAATAGGCTCAACCTTATGGCAAATGTGTGTTGAAACTGATTTGACAGCAGTTTTTCTTTTCAGTATATGTGAATATCATTGAGAGCTATACTGTCAGTTTAAGAGCAGCTTATTCTAGTTGCTCTTAAGCTGTACTGCTTCCTAAGGAGTTGAAAACTAACCTAGAAATACCTGTTATGACTATTCATGAAGAACTTCGATATCACTGAATAATTTGGGGTGGATATAAGATTTAAGTTCCTAAGAATTAAAAATAAATAAATGATAAAATTAAACATTTGAACATATACTTTCTTTAAAGGCCAATGTAATTTCTCTAGGAAATCCCTTAACTCCCTATCTTTGGACATAAGCATAGAAATAATGAATAAACCATACAGTGTGACCTCTGCTATTTCTTTTGCTACCATGTGGTCTCTCGATTTCACTATTTTTAGAAGCTTTCAGGGTCCATCTTCTTAAAAATACCTAAACATTTTGACATTCAAAGATCATTCTATGAGAGCTATAACCCCCATTTTCATGCCAAAAATCAACCATCTGCTATCTTAATGCCATTTAAAGGTACAAATTTAATGTGATTTGATTTGAAGTGATTTGATTTGGGGATGGATGACAGGATGGGTATATTACTTTTCAAAACAGTACAGTGCTTTTTGAGGACTCTGTTATGTTCTTTGTCTCATACGTGACTGTGGATTTGCCAGTACAGTATTGATTTTGTTCTCTGATTTTACGTGGATTATAGAAATCCATTAAAATTTAGCAATTAAAACAGTGAGTTACACAATTTTTGAATGAATTAACTTTGAAAAATTTTGAAAAATAGTTTGAAAAAATATGTTGTCCTATGAAATCTTTGAATTTTTAAAATTGTTTTAAGTGTTATGTCTGCAAGGAAAGAAACATCGACAGAAGATTCTGCAGTTGTTCTAATAGTTGATTTTTCTCAACCTTGCGATCTTTATAAATGAAATCCTTACAAGTCAACGTTTAAACAAGGTAAACACTTGCTTCTCACCAACACTGCTAAAGTAACTCGATAACTACTGTAGCCTTTTGCACTCTTACGTTTTCCCGTAGAAATCTATTAAGCAGAACATCATGTGAAGAGGGAAGGAATCCCAGAAGGTTATGTGAGAGGATGATAAAAACCCTTGCATTGAATCTTTTAAGAGAATTCTAAATTTCAGTTTTCCAGCAGGGCTTCTGTCAGTAAGGATCCCTGCTCCCCATGCCATTAATTTCCATCTTCAGTGCATGTTTATGACACTGACCAGATGCATGGGTTCTCCTAGTAAAATCTGTATTTATATTCCTCAAAGAAAAAAAGTAAAACACGCAGTAGGGGATGTTTTAGGGATGTTTTGAATAGCTGTTCACAAAGATCCTCTCCTTTTCTTATAAATGGGCAACTTCATACTCAGGGCAGCTTCTTCATTAGCAGTGCTAATCAGTAAGATGAATGAAACATCCTCTATATCTTCATGCTGAAACAAAAAGGCAGTTACCACTAATGAAATTTATAACAATAAAGAGAAAAATTAAAAGGAAATTTCCTTCCATGTTTTTATTGACAAATATAATTGAGTCTTGTCAGACGTACACAGACACCATAAAGACCATCAGTCTGTGAGTACATTTAAGATGTATCTACTTTTTGTTTCCAAGACAGTTATTATCTCTCACCTATCATATGGTTGAGAACATATTTATTATTTTTCCAACATGCTGTCTTTCGAACAAGTTGTTCAAAATAATAAGAGCTAAATTTGGCATATTATACAAAATTTTCTTGAAGACCTAGGAAAGGCTAATTAGAAAGGAAAGACTGAAAAAATCTGCTGGAATGTAAAACCCACACAGAGCTCTTGTCTGGTAAGCAAGATGAGTCCTGGTCTCCTGTGGTGTATGAGTAATGAGAGGAAGACAATTCCACTATCACTCCATTTCAGAGGGTAATTAAAGACCCAATGAGACATCATAATTTGGCAATGATACCAGGTAAAACAAACTTGAAGAAGGATTTATCATCTTGTCTTCTATCTACACTCTTTTCTAACACCTTGGAATCTACCGTGACATTGATTGCGCTTCATCATCATCATCATCATCATCTTGAAAGGTTATCTAGAACAGGTCATTGCCATCATCAGTTTTTTCTTTATCTGGAAACGGAGTGTATAATACTGTAACAATCACTAGGTAACCTTTGTCTTTCCTACCTTATTTCAGAGTCAATGACTTTCTGCCCGGAGTCTTTTAGATTTTCCATACATATGTTTAATACCTACGTTACTTCTTCGAAGTTACTTGACATTACATGGGAATTTGACTTAACAGAGTGATGTAGCAACAAGCTGAAATCCTAATGTAAGTACAGAACCTGCTAGAAACAGGTTTAAGCTATATGTTCCAAACTTTAATGTTGCAGGAACATGACATTTTCCTTCAAGAGAAGAAGACCAGGTTTTAGACATAACCCAAGCCTCAGTTTTTGCTAAATTACTCTCTCTGGTGTCTACAGCATCCTGTACCCATTTTCCTTTACGAAATCATCACCCAGATTGATCCCCAGTTAACCACAACCTCATCTCCAGCACTTTGATAGGGTTTTAACTCTAATTTTAGTCGGAATCTGAGCAGCCACTGACATGAACCCATTATGAATGGGACTTACCATAGGGATTATTACTTATTTAGTGAATTTACAACTTCCTACAAGTGGGATTCCCTCTTGGAGGTATTAACAGATTCACTTTTTTGAAGCTATTATTTTAGTAGTCCGTGCCACTGTTTTACTGTCCTATTACTTTGAGGTTGGAAAGTCCATTGTACGTTGAAGCACACTGCACTTTTTAGTTCTTCATGTGATCTGTTATAAAACTGGATTTCTCAGGACAAGTTACAAACCATTATTTGCCAGGTTTCCTGAACAGATTACCAAAGCGTTGTCCTTTGACGTGTGCTGTACAATTGTTTCAGAAAAATGGCATCAGTCTACAATTTGTTTTGGCAGAGCTTTTCTCACAGGCCATTCTCACATCATAACTTGTTGAAATAAAGGAGGGGGCCAAGCCACTTCCCTGCCAGTTTCAGCGGCTATGCATGCGGTGTTTTGTCTCTGCTACTGCTCACGGGATGCAGGAGCTGGGGTCCTGCTGCTGAAGAAAGGCCCTGGCTACCAGTTCTCCCAGCACAGCAATGGGTAGTCCATGCAATAGCCACCTCATTAATCATTTTGCTAAACATTTTTGCCAGACACAGTGGTGATTCCCAGGCATGCCAGCTAGAGGGTGTTTGCCTTTAGTATTTTTGGGTGCAGTCGAAGGGTAGTGTATCTGGGTTTAACCACCTCAATGGGCTGAAGTTCCACACTAGAGCCCAATGTTTTGTGTCCCCCATACCCATCTGCTTAGCTCAGCCAGACATTCACATTCTTGATTAACTCAGGGAGAATCATTTAAACAACCACTTCCTCTATTCAGCGGATCCACCCAGGTGATCTAGCCATTCATACAGACCAAAATCCCACGGGTGCCCTGGGCACGGAGCAAAGCGAAGCTCCCTTCCCAGCAGCCCCAATCTTCCCCACACCCTTCTTTCCTCTCCTTGCCTCCTGCCTCCCGAGGCGCTCACTGACCAGGAACACCTTCTTTCTTTAAACCATCTACTAGCTTTCTCTTTTACAAAATGTGGTTCACGCAATTGGGGCCATCTGTACATTTTCCATCACAAGTGATGCAGTAATTAAAACCACAAGAGTTTTCAGTCCTTGCTATTTGTACTTTTCCCTTTTGGTGTGTCTTTTATTTTAAAAAACACTGAATCACATGGTAGATGCAGTTTTACCAGTAATTTGCCCTGTGCCAGTGTTTATTCATTTTCTCCCACCACCCTAGTACAATTTCAATCTAATCTAAAGAACATACAGGCATATTAAAAATAAATAACTCTCTTTACAGGAAATAAAGAGCTAAGTTGTATCATTAAAAGAGAACTTGAGTTATTTCATTGTGTTTTCAAGGTCTTAGTTATTCTTCTCCCCCCATCCATATTAATGGTTTAAAACATTCAACAATGTTATTGTCATGGTTTCGCTACCAGATTAACTTCCTTAAACCCTATATCTAATTTACTTAAATAGTGTTAAGATGGACAATGACAGATGCGTTCATGGTAAGAACTTTGGGCCAGTTATACATCAAAAATGAAACATGAGACCATATTTTAGTATTTGCAGTAGAGCAAAAATGATAATAAAATAAACAAAATACTAAGATAATAAGATTCAATATATTTTTTTATTAGTAGATAAACACAAAAAAAATCCCAAAAGAAAGCCCAGCATATACGTGTTCAGCTGGACATCGTGGGTAATTTTCTCTCTGCATGTCATATTAACACATTTCCTTCAGGTTGTTTCAGACTACCTGGATGCTACTTCATCCTAGAAAAATGGTTTCCAGGATCTTAAAAAAAGCAGAAAGTTTCTTGAATTTAATCTGTAACTGCAGTCTGAAAATATGATAAACTGAGCTTCGTGATGTTAATTGCATGGTTTGGGAACTAACCCTTATTAGTTACCAAATGACTCATCAACTGCTGAGACAGCTTTTTTGGTAATCTGAGTTTGAAACAGAATGGCTCTTTGAGGGGCATTTAAATAAGAGTAATACTTTGCTGACTTTAATTGCCACACCTATAAATGTCCTGATTTTAGGTATCAGCTTTAATTAGGTGTTATTTTATGCTGTTTCTTGATTTTTAGAGATCACTTTTAAGCATGTGTGTATGCATTTTTTCTTTCTTGCATGTGTCAGCAGCTTAAGCATATTTTCATACTTTTATTTACATGGATTTCAGGTTTTTTATGTAAATGCACATGAGTAAGAAGAGTGCTCTCTGCAATAATACATAAGATGATGCTTGGACCACAAGTCTGTAAAAATTATGTATAATTGATACTGTCAGCATCAATCCAGCTTTTAAATGGCAGAAACCCAATGAATGACATTACATTTATGAAGAATTGTGAATGCTGAATGTACACTATTGCTAATGCATGCTGCCACCATGATATCTAGTTAAAAGTTATGATTCATTGAAAATCTCTTGAAATGCAGTGCTGGTCTAGATTAATACAGAAAATGTTTCCCCGTGGAAGAAAATAACTTTTTAAATTAAATTATGCTTTTCAATTTTAGACCTGCTATTACAATTTAGATTCATATATATTTGACTACATAGCATAAAGAACCACAATTTCCAAAGACAATTAAAACAAAAAAGATAGCTTATCACAGCTTCAGTCTCAGAGTCCTTCAGCAATCACAAATAGCACAATCATACTCATAAATCTGTAACTCCCAGATTTTGGTTGTATTACCCCGATATCATTCTTCATTAACATGACACTTTCAGTTTATGTATTCTATAAAGACATCACCTTGAAATGCAAACACAATATTTAGTTAAATGAAGTTTGTACAATTTACCTATTCTTGAATTCATATCCTAACTTTTATGATTTTACTGTCATATCTTTCCATTTTAAGTATTTTTGTTTTACTCTTTAGTAAGAAACTGCTCCCTCTCACACTTCAAAAGATTTTAAAAATAACTTCAAGCACTCATTTTCTCTGGAGAAAACATTCTTTTTTTTCTGACCAGTTCTGCTGTCCTATACTTTGCCTGGTCCCTTGCTTTGAAAAGAACAGCATTGCTTCTCTTCTGGCTGTCTCCTGCTCTGTGAATTCTCCCACAGTCTTCATGGGGTTACTTTTGCAGGTTTTATTACCAGACTTTTGTTTTGTTTCAGGCTTTAAAAATGTTCCACTCTCTCATCCTCCTTCCTCCATTATACTTTTTCAAGCTGCTCTCCCAGTAAAGGTAGTGGTCTTTATCACAGACATTGTTCAGTTGTTAACTACAGAAAATAAGATTAAGTCAGTCTCAAATCTGGAGACTACATCTCATAGTACAGACAGTGAAGTATTTTAGACATGCATCAAGGCATTGCTAAAATACAAAATTTAATGCTGTTATGTGTATTCATACATTAACTATCAATTACCCACATTTTCAGACTGACCAATTAAACCAACAATACCCCAAAGAACTTTCTATAAATACACTACATGAAACTGAGAATTTTTAAGTATATATTTTCACTTTCAATTATTTTATTACTCATTGTATGTAAGAAAGTAATACTCAAGCAACTTATTTTTAGTTTGGAGATGGTCCTCTATTTATGTTGAATAGTCAAAGGTGCATACAGAAAGATGAAGAAAATAGAATAGCCTGAAGCAAAGCAGTCCAGCACATGTATCTGTTCAAATATGAATAATAAATTGCACAGGGAGTACTAATATTTTTCTACATCAGCCTATTCAGGTTTAATATGTACTCTGCCTTGTTATGACTGATTAGAAATAAAGGCACTGAAAATGATTTTCAGCGTAATTGGTTTCCCTCCCATTGAAATCGTAGAGGAATATGCCTACAAAGGCAGCAGCTGAACTTGGGTCTAATAGAGTTCTCTACTAGATAATAAAATGAGACACATACTGGTCTTTCCCTACTGGCATTCATATTTTGCTATATGAACCTTGACAAATGTTCTTGATTTGAATCATCATATCACCTCTTCTACTCCTTAGGAAGTGGACACAAGGAAAATTATTTCCCTAAAAAATAGAATAAAATATAGACTTCATCAAAACAAAATGCTGATATTTGATAAAATCAGGGATATATCTAAGAAGGAGAATGCTAAGAGTTGTTATCCAAAAATTATCCATCTTTTGGATTAGGCAGCATTCATTTTCAAAAATCATGCTGTTATTACGAATGGTTAACAATGACGTGGAACAGCTTGTGTAAAAATATTGCAGTGAAATCCTTATTCAGTATGATTAAGACAGTGTTAGTTTCCCATGGAAGTAGAAGCTGCTTGTATTATCAGGACAATTAGTAATAGCGTCCAAGCCTTTATCATATCAGCATTGGGGTTGGCAGTTTTTAGCAGACCCTCATTGTTTTATTTTTTTTTACTACGATTTATCCCGAAGAAATAACATTTGGCAGTTATCCAGAAGAGACATCCAATATCAATAATTGGTCAGTGACAGTGGTCCAGATATATCAAAGACACAACTCAGAGTTGTGTACACTCAGGCAGCTGTGACAAACCAGCTTTTCTTTTTGTGAAAGAGGAAAATTATTGTGATAAGCTCTGCCTTAAGTTAGATTTTAAAGCTGATCCATAACTGTATTAGAAAAATGCCTAAGCATCATCATAATTGGATCCTCAATATTTTTTGCTAATTAATACATATAGCATCTCCACTGCTAGTTTGCCAGACCACTTACAGAGACATAACCTACTTTTAAAAACTACCCAACCAAACATTCAATTCCTGTCAATAGAAATAGTGTAATTCTCTGCAAAAAGCTAGGTGTTCTACATAGATACTCATTATATTTTCCATGGCTTTGGCATACACCCCATTTTGGTGACCTTTTTAGTTGCCCTTGGAGGTGAGCTGGGTGTTTAGTTCCTGTAGGCTCCTTTGGTCCTCTTTGATAAAGCAGAGAGGAGATATTCTGCAGCTTATGTGGCAATTAATGTTTTACTCACAGCAGAGACAGTACCCTCAGCAACTTATTTCCTAGAGGGAACTGGAAAATTCTGGAGGTTGACTTCTTGTAACTCTCATTTTCAAATGTATCCAGAGTAGAAAAGTAAAAGTCATGCAGAAAATAGCATATATTTGTAAGACAAATTAGAAATAATCAAAGGAATTATTCGAGGACCTGGGGGTGTTGGTCGACTGTCGGCTGAACATGAGCCAGCAGTGAGCCCAGGTGGCCAAGAAGACCAACAGCATCCTGGTCTGTATCAGGAACAGAGTGGTGAGTAGGACCCAAGAGGTGATCGTCCCCCTGTACTCGGCACTGGTGAGACCCCACC
>JAOXNO010000024.1:97315246-97346742 GCA_028565335.1 Limnodromus scolopaceus
TTCTTTACTGAAAGGGTTGTCAGGCACTGGAATGGGCTGCCCAGGGAGGTGGTGGAGGCACCATCCCTGGAGGTATTCAAGAGACGAGTTGACATGGTGCTTGGGGATATGGATTAGTGTTGGGTGGTGTTGGGTTGGGTGTGGTGTGGTGTGTGTGTGGTGGGGTTTTTTTTGGTTTTTTTTTCATTGGTTGGACTAGATGATCTTAAAAGGTCCCTTCCAACCTAGGTGATTCTGTGTTGTATGAAGTTTCTGGCATTTTTTTTTTAACACCTGGAAATGATCTAATGCAATTATTTCAGTAATGTAATTCCCCCACTAATTGAAAGAGACTTAGTAAGTACAATACTGAGATCTCAATTTTTTAAATGAGTATAGCATACATAAGCTAATTAAAGTGAGTTCTCTGGGCCTTTAAGCTTACTTAGTTTTATTTGCTAGAATATTGTTTTAAAATTGAAGTATTTTTTTTTACAATTGCCAATAACAACAATGTATAGCAAATATTTCAAGCAAAAAAATATTATGAAATAAGCAAATTCTACCTTGCCTCCATATGACATTTGGAGTCAGAAGTCTTTTAAATAGAACTATTAAGAAAAAAAAAAAAGAAGTTTGTTTGGGTTCTTTATTGAACATTACCAAATAGAAAGTAACTGATGAAGCCTTGATGTAATATACGTGCCAAACATTATTAAATCTGGTGAAACAGGTCTGAAAGCTAATTCCTTCACATGAAAAAGGAGCAGACCATCACTGGTAGGAATCAATATAAAAATTCAGATATCCTAGCTTTGCTGCTGTGAAATACATAATTAACTTCCACTTTGTTTCTGGTATGAGAAAAAACAAATTTAATATTCTGCTTCACATCTGTGGAATACTTTTGTACCGGCACTTTACAAGCAGCATTTCCTGAAACCCAAGTTTTTCACCATCTTATCAAGATTATTTTGCAACAGAATATTTACATCTTTCTTCTAGTAAATTTACTGTTTATATCATACTCTGTAATAGGTATGTAAAAACCCCACTGCTCAGAAACAGGGTACTTTTCTTTTCCCTTCTTGCTTTGGGCTGTGTACTAATATAGAGCGATTTCTGAGCTTGCTCTGTCTTCTGAATCAAGCAGCCCTGCTACCACAAGCAGGGTTAAGGTCCAGAGTTAAGTAGCTCCGCCGTGCTGTATTGCTATTTTGCTTCTGGTATGTGTCAGCCAGCTTGTTCAGATCTACCTCAGATACCTCTTATTTCCTCTTCTCTACATTCCATTTTTGAAGTTTCATAAGGGAATCCAGGGTTTACTGGTTTAGAACAAAAAATACAGAAACTGAAAATGACTGTGTGTCTAGTCCTTTGAGTGCTCACTGGGGAATGGGAAGCTTACATACCTGCATTAAAGGTCAGTTTGATAAGATAAAAAATCACAGTAATATGGACTAGAATGGACTCTTTTTTTTGAGTTCTTGCTTATATGTTTGTAAAGTTTCAATAAGAAGAGTGATAGATGCCCCCAGCTCCAGAGAACTCCAAAGCCTGGTGGCTAGGATTGCCTTTATCAAGAGAAATATGGGTATCTGTGCAATGAAGAGCAAGCTTAGCCATTGCTGTGCAAATCATGGACCAAACTAGATGGGTCATCATCAGTGCAGGATCCTTCATGGTCTATACAGCTCTATAATCCTCATGAAGTTTTCAGTTTAAAAGATGATAAAAGGTTTCATGGTACTTTGCAGGATACTTGTTATACTAACAAAATATTTAGAGATTGATAACCCAGATTCTGATGTAAAGGTATGGGATCTAAGAGAATGAGTGTCCTGTCTTCTCTGTTTCCCAGCCTGGAGCAGATCCTGGAGCCCAGATCCTTATAGAAAAGTTGTAGGTGACTTTCAGGAGGTTTCTCAGGCCTAGAAATGCCGAAGGATGGACATAACTTGCTGCCCTGAGCAGAAGGATTCAACTTTACACATAGCATTTATACATTACTATCTCCAGGTGTCTGTGTCTGCTGCCTTAGATTGCTCCATAAACTATTGGTCCCTACCCAGGTCTGTTGAACTCTGCCTATTCACTGTAGAGCGACCTTCATGATATCCAGGCTCCTGGTCTGAGTTTTGTGTCTCAGATAATACAGACCTTTTTTATTGACCTGCCAATCCCCCAGTTAGAATTAACCTCAGGTAGCTGTAGACCTCTGTAGCACAGCTGCCTACATGATCCTAGAATCCCTTTATATTCAGTAAATAGAAAAAGATACAATTCATCTGACCTATTTCAGACGTTTGCCTCAACTTAAGAGGAATCCTACTCTGAAAGTGCTTCTTTCTACCCATTGCCTTTGAGGGAGTTTAGATTAATTTACATTGTGTATAACAGCCTTTAATTGGATGTATACCATCCTCTATTTCAATCAAATAGGGAAAACACCCTACGGGAAGTATTTACTTGGTCTGTGAAACTAGGAGCTATGTAAGGCAAGGCATAGAGATGCTAATCAATGAAGTCAAGTAAAAATGTGTTGAATATATATTATATATTCATATTCTAGATAATCTGAAATATTGCAGACAGCTGTGAGATGCAGCAAGCTATAAAACCCTGTACATGCTTCAGACTAAGCAGAGACACTTGTGTTATGCAAATAAGAAAATGTAAATTTATATGGTGACATAGGGGTTAATATTTAAATTTTAAAATAGCCCATTGTCTTCAATAGGATAACTCTGGCATGAAGTCCAGAGAATAACATTACAGGCCAGGACATTATTCAATGATTAGAGCAGAGCAAAGCACCAAAATTCTTACATATTGGTTGTGACAAAATTATCTAAGTAACCCCACCGATGTGTAATATTTGAAGGGTCATGTCTATATGAGCACTTTTCCGACCCCAGAGAAAAGGAGACTATAGGGGTCTATGCTTACTTTGAGTCCATTTAATCCAGTAGCAAAACTGCTTTCTTCCTTTGTCAGAGTTTATGTTTTGGGATTTTATATTTCATTACAGATTTTAATTTCCCCTGATTTATCTAATTTAACAAAAGAGGTTAAGAGAGGTACTTATTAATAACTCTTTTTTCCCCCTATGCAGTGTTTTGGAAAAAATGTTTTCTGCAAAATTGTACTCAGGAGTGAGGAGATATTAATAATTATGAATTGATTTACATAGAAATAGGCTAATTATTATGTTGGCTGCATGAAATTACTCATTGTTTAAAATTTAAACTCTGGTTTTTATTTTAAGGGAATTTTTATTGCTTTATAGAGTGTCCTGTAGTAGCATATCTAATTGGCTTTGAATTTTCTAAAACTCGGCCACAGATGTTTTTTATTACTTTAACAAGAGATAAAAGCTCTTTCTGTAATACATGTTACTTTTCAATTGATTTTAAAAAGGTTAAGGGGACTCCCTTTGGTGCCACCTATCTTCAGACAAAATAGGAGAGAGAATTTGGTAAATCACATCTTATTTTGCTCCCCTTAGAATTAGCTGTACCATTTTTTTCTTCAGTCTCTAGTATTTCTTATAGAATCATAGAACAGTTTGGGTTAGAAGGGACCTTTAAAGGTCATCTATCCCAACCCACCTGCAATGATATCTAAAACTAGAGCAGGTCGCTCAGAGCCCTGTCCAACCTGACCTTGAATGTTTCCAGGGATGGGGCATCTACGATGTCTCTGGGCAATCTCTTCCAGTGTTTCACTACCCTTATTGTAACAAATTTCTTCCTTATAACTAGTCTAAATTTACCTTCTTTTAGTTTAAAACCATTACCCCATGTCCTGTCGCAACAAGCCCTGCTAAAACGTTTGTCCCCGTCTTCCCTGCAGGCCTCCTTTAGGTACTGAAAGGCTGCAATAAGGTCTCCCCAGAGCCTTCTCTTCTCCAGGCTGAACAACCCCAACTCTCTCAGCCTGCCCTCACAGGAGAGGTGCTCCAGCCCTCTGATCATTTTGGTGGCCCTCCTCTGGATCGGCTCCAACAGGTCCATGTCTTTCCTGTGCTGAGGGCTCCAGAGCTGGACGCAATACTCCAGGTGGAGTCTCACCACAGTGGTGTAGAGGGGCAGAATCCCCTCCCTCGACCTGCTGGCCACACTTCTTTTGATGCAGCCCAAGATTGGCCTTCTGGGCTGCAAGCGTACGTCTGAACTGTCCGCTCATGTCCAGCTTTTCACCCACCAGTACCCCAAAGTCCTTTTTGGCAGATCTGCTCTCAGTCCCTTCATCCACCAGCCTGTATTGATACTGGGGGTTTCCCTGACCCAGGTGCAGGACCTTGCATTTTGTCTTGTTGAACCTCATGAGGTTCACATGGGCCCACTTCTTGAGCCTGTCCAGGCTCCACTGGATGGCATCCTGTCCTTCAGGCTTGTCAACTCCACCACTCATCTTGGTGTCATCTGCAAACTTGCTGAGGTTGCACTCAATCCCGCTGTCTATGGCATTGAGGAATATATTGAATGGTACTGGTCCCAGTATGGACGCCTGAAGGACATCACTTGTGACCGATCTTCATCTGGACACTGAGCCGTTGACTGCCACACTATGGATTTGACTGTCCAACCAGTTCCTCATCCGCTGAACGGTGGACCCATCAGATCCATGTCTCTCCAATTTAGAGAGAAGGATGTTGTGGGGGACTGTCTCAGAGGCCTTACAGAAGTCCAGGTAGACAATGCCTGTAGCTCTTCCGTTATCCACTGATGTAGTCACTGCATCATAGGAGGCCACTAGGTTGGTCAGGCAGGACTCACCCTTGGTGAAGCCATGGTGGCTGTCTTGAATCATGTCTCTGTGGTCCATATGCCTGAACATAATTTCAAGGAGGATTTCCAAGTAATGTATTGATTTCCTGATTTCTTTATTTACAACTCAAAATAAATACATAGAAAAAGCTTCAGTAGTTGTTCATCACATCTCTGAAATAGTATGTATAGTATATGTGCATTATATACCAATGTTAGCTATATCGTGTAAAAAGAAACTAAAACCTTGGGAGGTTATTATCTTGTTTCACTGACATTTTCCATTAATATAAGATAAAAATAGCAAACACTGATGTTTATGGTGTAAAAAGTACCCATTTAACGGATGTGCAACACGTGACTGATGTAACTTCTCTATCTGGAAGCATCAAACCACTTTGTGCAGTTCACTGCTGCTGAGGTGGGCTTCAGGGGGAGGTTTCAGTCCACCTCAGCAGAGCCATCAGTGTTAAGGGCTGAGAGTGAAAGACTGAGAGTAAAATACAAAAACCAAGTAGAGATAAATGCATTTTATGCTACGTATCTAGGGCCAGGACTGAGTTATGCGTTTAAAGTTTTAATTTTTTTTTCAGGTATGGTCCAGTTTTATTATCATGGCATGTCACTAATGTTATAATTACATACATAAAAATACTGTAAACACTCAAAATAATTGCACAGAAATTCCATATAACAAAATTAACTTTCAACATTCTCACAGAAAATTTAAAAATTATAACCTAAAAGTACTCTGAGTTTGTTTTTTCCACAAATTTGCATTTTGTGGGTACTCTTAGACAAATTTGATTTTGCTCCTCTGTTTTACTCTGACGTTGTTACTGTAATGGCTCTACTTTGCTACAAGTGTGTATCATTTAAACCGTATTGTCTGCAAAAAAAACCTTTTTAGTATCTGACTGCAACACTATGTTTTTTAAAATAATGAATGGTTGGTCTTAAATGATTTGAGACGTCTATAATTACACCTTAAAATAATTAAATGATTCAGTCTCTGTAAGACAGATGGCTGTAGCACAGAAACCAGCTTCACAATTGGCACTAATTAACACCCTTGTTGGAATCTCAGCAGCGGCGAAAATATTAAATGGGTATCAAAACTAAATTACTCAGCCAGAGAGAGTTTGTCCAATTCGATATATTGATAAGGATTGTGAATGCCTTAATTGCATGTATGCTCTCTCATATTTATTTTCTGAAAGCAAATAGGTGACTTTACACTCCTGTAAAGATAAATATCGGACTTCGTATTAAACTGAAATCAAAGTGTTCCATGTTTGTGTGAACTGAGAGCATCCATTCTAGGAGTTAACAGCTCCATGCCATTATGTTAAGAAATTATTGTCGTTAAAAGAACCCAGTTACTGTAAAAATATATGTAAGTCACTTCTTTCTAACCATGTCTATATACAGTGATTTCTGGAGGCTAGTTCCAGGTATTATGGCTTTATAGTACTTATTTTTTGGTGCAAAAAAGAATCGTTTTTTAAAATTAAAGAAAGGCATACATATAACAAATATTATAACACAGCATAAGGCCTTATGAAATGTACGTGTGAAAAATCACATTTAAGAGCCTTATTAGCTGTCAGAAAGTATTCAAAAACACTTGCCGTCAATTTCAGCTTAAGGTAAGGAGCTGGTCTGCACATATAGCAAACACAGTTAGAGAAAGGTCCACAGCAATTCTGAAAGGGTAATGGCTTCATTTTGAAAACAGAATTCTTCCCACACAGACCTTGACACGACAGACTATTGTAACTCCTTAGTGATGCATAAATTACATGAAAATATAAAATCTGAAGGAGATTAGAGCTTAAGATCAAAAATACACTTTTAATTGAAATATACTAATGTTTTTAATTTCTTTTAACTATGAAATAAATTATATAATATGCCTATTCAATCAACACAAATACTTTCCACAACTAACAGTAAAACTACACTGACTCCATTTTACAGCTGAACTTAAATGAGGTTAATGAGGAAGGGGGAGAAGGTATGGAGAGACAGGTTCAATGGACTTTCAGTCTGCTATGGCATTGTTTTAGTACACAACAAAAGAAAAAATCCAAAAGAAGACTCTTTTTTACCCTTATAAGCATTTCTGTTCCTTTCTTGAATTGCTTGGGCTGGCTGTGATAAATGATTTGGTCACCGTATTTCCTATTTTTTTGGTCTCCATTCACTTGTCCCCTCTCCTTGTCATCTAACAACACTCTAATATAAACTTCTGGTATAGGTGAATTTACACATTTGCTTTTTTGCCTGAAGTATTTCTGATTAAAAGGATCCATTCTTACCAGTGCTTTGTCAGATTATTTGTACTTAGAAGAACATTTTTACAATAAAAAGGGTTCGTAAATAAGTGGGTTGTCTATCAACGGTGGTCAACTGACATCTCTGGAGTGACAGTACTGTAACTTGGCCAGCAGAAAATCCATAGTATTAGCAGTAGTTCACAACCTCACTAGTTTTCTTCAGCCCTTTTATAAATGGGAGAATAATTCAGTCACATTTCTGGCTATTAATTCTGTAGATAATGATTTACTAAGTACTTGTTTGTATGGGGATGTTAGTTCCAGGTAACGCATGAATGTCCCTCATACTGGCTGTCTTTGAGGATGCTGTCAGTATACAGTAAACATAGAATAATTTTTGGACTTTGAAAAAGAAGAAAACAACTTTGCCTAGAGCATTCTAAGAACACTAATGAGATGCCTATGCTACCTAGATTCGTCTCTGAACTTATGTAGCTCTGAAATCAAGAGGCTTAGCTGGTTCCGTGTCTTGGAGAGAAGTAGAAAGAGGTTCAGAGCCCCTACCCTTGTGTGCTGCCTCATCTACTGGCTCTCAACCAGCCTCTGAAGATGCCTACTTCTCTTGCTTTATTAATACAGGTTACAGGTGTGCTATTGCCTTACTAGCAGTATTCACAGAGGGAGCTAGCGCACAATTGCTAGCAAATTGTAATTCATGTAAGATCTACTACTTTGCATAAACCTTCCAATGCAGACTACCTTTAAGAAGCAGACTGTGGTCATTAATTCCACACTAATAGACTGTTGCATGTCAACCAGAGGCAGCTTGCAGTCCATACTCAGAATATTTAACAATTGACAAAAAATGCTCTTCTTACTGTCTGTTGCAATATCTAATCAAGGCTTAATCTATATAAAAAACTTATACTGACAGGGGGTCTAAAATTCTCAACAAACTCATGACAAAAAAATCCTGATGATGGCTAAATACACAGAAACAACCCACGAATTAGGAAGTCCTGGAGCAATTGTTGGAAGCTAAAATAGTAAGAAGGACGTTTTATTACCGAATGCATGCTCTGTTCCCACACTTCTCCTTAGATATCCACCGTTGGTTGCGGTCTGAGCTGGAACACTGAAGTAGTAGATGAATGGTCTGATCCAGCACAGTTGGTCTTATATTAACTGAGGTGGCTAAGGGAAGGAGGTGGGGAGAGTTGGCTGATTTTGACCGATGGGCTTGAAAAATACTGCCCACGTACTTGTACCAGTAAAAGCTGAACTAAGAATGAAGTCACCTTCATTCTTAACCAGAATTTATTTCAGTGTTATCACTGCAGGTTTACTCCTAGACTTAGAGCAAGGCAGGTCTTGTTGCTAAAGGTGTATCAGCGTAGCAGATATAACAGAAGGTTTTAGAATAGCCCTTACAAGAAAACCCAACAACTAAGAAAACGTGTTTATTAGATCAGATTATTTGTATGCTGATGACGTTCCATGGTATTACTAATGATGTGTTAGGAAGCTTAGACCTTAGGGTATGCATCTTTTAAAACTATTATTTCAAATTAAATATGGAAGATAAAAATAGATTGCAAAAGGCACGTGTCCTGTTTTCAGCTCAGATAGAGTTAATTTTCTTCCTAGTAGCAGCTGTGGTTTGGATTTAGTATGAGAATAATGTTGATAACACATATTGTTTTAGCTGTTGCTAAGTAATGCTTATATTCAGTCAAGGACTTTTTCAGCTTCCCATAGAAGGTGGGAGGGAGCATAGAAAGGACAAGGTGGCCAAAGGAGTATTCCATACCACAGACATCATGCTCAATATGTAAATGGAGATTGACGGGGGGACAGGAATCCATGATTGCTGCTTGGAATGGGCTGGGCAACTTATCACTGGGTGGTAAGCAATTATATTGCATCATTCCTTTTGTATATTCTTTTACCATCATTATTATTATTATTATTATTATTTTCTCTTCTGTTACAGTGTGTTAAACTGTCTTTATCTCAACTCATGAGTTTTGGGTTTGGTTTTTTTTCCCTTTTTCTCTCTCTTCTCCCTATCATACTGGGGGCTGTGGGGGAGAGTGAGTGAACGGCTGCCTGGCCTTAGTTGCTGGCTGTGGTTAAACCATGACAGTATGTGATTTGGAAAAACAGTTTTACCTAAAATAAAAATAAAATTACATAGTATATAGAGCACATAGAAATAAGGTTGTCAATCATTACTGTACTGACCACACCTTCATCTAGAGGTTATTATACCCATTTTATAATATATTATTCTCTTCTATCGTAAGAATGTGAGAACCAGCAATTTACAAAGTTGACTAATTAAAGAAAAGGAACACTGAAAACCATGATTAGCAAAACTTAAACCAAAGGTTCATTCAGGAGAAGAGTGACTTAAAGAATCAGATAAAGTCAAAGATATGTTTCTTGGTGTGCAGAGATTGTCACAACCCCACCAATGAATTCGTGGTGCTAGATTAGGGACTTCCTAATATTTCCTGTGACCTGCATCAGCAATGTGTCAGGGATCAGACAACAGAGATCCCTAATCTGATGCAATTAGTTCTTTCCACTCAGTTCCAAAGCAAATTGAAGGGTGGGCATGAATTCAACCATAATCTGGGAACAGATCAAAGGTATTAAATAAAGTAAAGGAATAACCTTATGTTGTGATCCTTTGCCATATGTTTCATGGCTTATCACAGCTCTGAAAGCGCTCAGGTTGATCAGTGATTGAATGATTATACCAACATGCAACTGAAACAAAGACCTGTAGCTTAGGGCTTTGTCGTCTGATCTGGAACTTGCATCCCACTGCCTCTGACTGCGACTTGCTCATTTATGAAGTGCCTCAGGGATCTTTGTGAGGCTCAGACAGTAGGTGCTTCTCAGCATGGTGTGATTTAGCAGAAGAAAGGTGTGCAGAAAACAGTTTTACTTTAACAATTTCTACAATGATCATCTTTCCTGGGGTGTACAATTATGTGCTTCACAGTAGCAAGTATCTCCAGTTTCTGTTTATTCTCCCTCCTCGGAGATAATCTGTCCATGCACAGATTTTTTCACTGACCTAGAAAAAGATAACATCCAATGTTGACCACGATAAATTCTTAGGCACAAGCAGAGTTTATTTCATGTCTCTGCAGGCTCACAGGTATGAGGAAACTTCTCAGCATTTTTACCTTGCTTACCTTTGGTAAAAAGGTGAATACCAAAGTCTTCTGTAGGGTCTCCAAACTGTACATTTTAGCACTGTAGTGGAAAGCATGAAAAACAATTTCTTCCAGATCATAAATAGAAAAAAATGCTACTGCTGCAAAATGAAAGAAAGATCAGCTGAACTTCCTTTCATCTAGGAATGATCAAGCTTTCATCAAGGTTTCCATCAAACATTTGTTTCTGCAATATAAAAGAGGTCAGCAGAATGCTTCTAGAGAAACGTGTTCCATTTGTATTAAAATGGGGATAAACAAAGTTTCTGGGACCATTTATTTTAACTCGGTATTTGAATTGACAAGAAAGTACTGAAGAGGTGTGATGTCATAATTTGTACTTTAAAAGATACTGCAGCAGAAGTGTTATGCTGACTGTTGTGGGTTCGCCCTGGCCAGAAGCTGTGTACTACCCAGCCGATCACTCGCTTCTCCCCTCAGCGGGATGGAGGAGAGAATCAGAAAGGTAAAAGTGAGAAAAATCGTGGGTTGGGGTAAAGACAGTTAAGTAGGTAAAGCAAAGATGTGCACGCAAGCAGAGCAAAACAAGGAATTCATTCACCACTTCCCATCAACAGGCAGGTGTTCGGCCATCTCCAGGAAACAGGGCTTCATTACCCATAACTATTACTTTGGAAAACAAATGCCATAACTCCGAATTTCCCCCATCCTGCCTCCCAGCATTTATTGCTGAGCACAACATCATATGGTAAGGAATATTCCTGTGGTCAGCTGTCCCAGCTGTGTCCCTTCCCAACTCCTTGTGCACCCCCAGACTACTCACTGGTAGGGCGGTGTGAGAAATAGAAAAGGTCTTGATTCTGTGTAAGCGCTGCTCAGCAATAGTTAAAACATCTCTCTGTTATCAGCACCATTTTGGCCACAAATCCGAAAGGCAGCACCATGCAAGCAGCTATGAAAAAAACTGAATCTACCCCAGCCAAAACCAGTACACTGATTTTAGCCTGAGTAATAGCCGAAACCGTGCTTCTGATGCTGATAAACAGTTATGAACAGGAAGATGACAGTCATAAAATAGGAACTCTTAACATTTTACTGCCCTAGGCAAACAAAAATTAGTTCAGTCTTGCAGCCCACAGGCATTAAATAATTTTGAATCCAGATTTTATTGCCTGGGGCAACTACCTATATGTTAAAGCTGGTCTGTGATCAAGGGTCACAGACCCAGCAATAGTCTTTCTCTTTGTGTACTGAAGTTGTAACTTGAATATCACAGAAAAGAATGGAATAAAGCGCCTTAAAACATAAAGGAGAAGAACACATTTTTATATATAGATACGTAGATATAGATTGCTTTTAGCATTTTGAATTACAGTTTTCTGAATAAATATTTATAGTTGGCCAGTTAGCATGCTGAATAAATATTTCTGTTAAGTGCTTCATTAAACGCATAGAATACTGGTCAGACCATCTCAAATAATTTTGTATTAATAAAACTTAGCACTTTAACAGAAAGTAAGCAGCTTAAAGAACAAGAGTACAAGAGCTTATGTATTTTGCCAATGTTTCTTCTTACTTCTTCTATAGAGATAACAGAAATTGTCCTTCTTTTCTCTTCAAAGCTTGGCCTTCTGGTCCAGCTGGTATAATTAATTACGTCTCCAACCAAAAAGTACACATTCAGGAGGTTTGTTTTGGAAAAGTCTCTTGTACTCAACCTGAGACAGTTCCCTGCAGTATTACATGATATTATTTAAGAAAGAGTTATTCCTTATAAGCAGCATATAGGATAACATCAACCTTCGGTAACTAAATGCAAAAGCATGATCAGGCTGCTGTATGAGCCAAGTGACTTGTCAGAGGGACATAGTGTTTTTCTTTTCCTGAGGCTGCCCAGTTTACCCAGTGAAATGAAACATCAACCTCGTGCCTACATTCTGAGCTCCCAAGAAGAGGTGCAGTTGACAGATCTTCACTGTCCTAAGAAGGGAGGAAAAGGGAAAGTTTAGTTTTAAAAAAAAAAAAGCTTTCTCAAGTTCCATAAAAGATATACTGTAGTTTTTAGCAATACAGCAGCTTATACATTCAATATACCAACTATAAGTATTGCCAGTATGCTAATAAATGAAACTACTGCATGGGAAACTTATAATAATCTGTAACATGCAGTTAGAAAATTCACCTGAATTGATGTATATTTCTCTGTGAAGAATATACAAATTTGAAATAGCTTTTGTATATGCTTGTTTTTGTAAAGCTCTGATCCAAATTATTGCTGTGGCCCTGGGATATGACTGCCTATTTAAACACGGTTGTGAAGCCTGTCATTACCTCTCCTGAACACACTGTTTCCAGAAGTTGACATGCCATACCGCAATTCATACTGCAATGTCAGTAGCAGCTCTTGTATATTTTAAAGTAATAATTGTGTTTTAATGGCTTCTTTCTCTGCTGTTTCCACTTAGTATTTGATAGATTTACCAAGCTATTTTAAAAGTTGAATAGGGAAACTTTAATAAATGTTTCCATTTTATTTATATGTGTTTGTATGTATGGAAAATATTAAGAGTGCAGTATTTCGGAGCAGGATGTCTAATTAGTTTATAAACATTAATTTTTCAGTGTGACTTAGTACAGAAAATGATCGTGAATTCACTTGCGGCATTGCTTTGTACTTCACAACCTCCTAATCATATTAATAAGAGTTCATATCAGGAAATGCATTGTTATTTCAAGCAACTTGTGCAGTATTGTTATTCTGATGTGACAGTCAATTTAGCATTAATAATAGAACTGAAGTTCTGCTACTCTTTATGGCCTTCTGCCTGAACTCAATGATTGACATATTTAATGTAATCTTACACCGTGGCATAGTTGACCACTGGGAATATTTTTAGCCTCAGCCATCCAATTAAATATGAGGGAGCTGGGATCAAAATCCACCGTGCTCCTCATTTGGAATGAACTACAGCACTATTAAGAAAATCGTCTGAAGGAAATTATTTTCTACCTTATATAGAAACTAAGGCTGTCTAACTGTCTAAAAAGATTTCTAAATTTAGCTTTTCTTTTGTAGCAGCTTTCCTTGAAAACGTAGCAAGTAACAGGAATCCTGTAAGTAAGAGGCAGGAGTATATACAGAGCAATATTTACCTGCAGAAAATGGTTCTCTTGCTCAGGCTTCTGCTGTTTGCCTGAACAAGACTGTCATAACCCCAGCAGAGCAAAGCTGCCAAGGTGTCCTATTGAACCCAGCAGATAGACTGAGCAGCCTCCCGGGAATGTAAAACCTTTGTTCGGCATCAGAAATGGTGTACAGGCTCTGAGCTGTTAGTAAATTGAGTGCTTTTATAAAGATAGCTAATTTATAAAAGACTTGTGTTAATTTGGTGCTTATCTTGAGTTATTATGATTTTATGCACCATTATCCTTTTTTACATTTGTTTAAATATCTAGTATCTGCTAACACATGGTGTTTCAGTCCTTAGGGGAATGCTTGCAACTGGAGTCATTTTGTTCTCTGCTCTGTAAATCCTTTGATGAATCAGCTGAGAAAAGTTTAACGTTCTGATTTACAAATGAAAGATGTGGCACGGTCACTTCCGGTTCTGCCAGGTTGTGAGAAAACACAATATTGCCAGATGTGCCCGGGGGAATTGTGTGAGCGGGAATGTAGCCTCAGAAATGGAAGCCTGACAAAATACTGTTTTCTCTGAAAGAACATGAGAAGCTCTTGATTGAGCTCCGTGAAACCAAACTCCTAAAAACTGAGTTTGTGTATACACAAGGATGACATATACAGTTTTCAATTTAGTGTAAATGAAGCGATTCAATTTATCTCTGTTGTTATGTCTCTGCGTCCTGTTATATGTAGGCTCTACAGTATGGAAAAGCTAAGGTGTGGGGTATGATGACTGTAACATAAGGTTTGTTCTGGACTACAGGTCACTTGTGCTCGAGGCTTTTAATCTGACTCGCATGAAGGATCATTAAAGCAATACTCTCGCAGCTGCTGGCAGCACTAAAAATCATTTCATACAACCGTGCTTGCGGCAAAGTTCATATACGCTCTGATAAGAGGGGAAAGCGAGACCGAAGGGAATGTGAAGAGTCAAAGTGGAAAAAAATATAAAGGGAAGAAACTATCGTGGGGATAAGAGAAAAGGGAAGGAAAGGTGAAAGATGTTCAACCTTCAAGGCTGATGAGGAGAAGGAAGCAAAACAGAAAGGCAGGAGAGGGAATGTAGATATTCAACATGAGACAAAAGAGACCGAGACACAGTTTTGGATACAGAAAGGAACATAATTCACTTTTATATGGGCACACAAGAACAGGCCATCTTGTTTTTTTGAGTCTGCATGGGATATGCTTGTAATTTTGTCTGTAGAAATGTATGTTTCTAATAGATTTTCATTTTTTTCAATCTATGAGTGTTGCTTGTTGAAGCCATTTCCCTTAGAACTTCTTTAAAAAGTTGTCTGGTACCAGACATAGCTTAATTTGTGTAATCTCTGTGAACAGCAAAATGGTAGACTTAAGTGAAATATTAATATTTTCAATAGGAATTATGATTTCTATTTTCATCCTACAATACTTCAGTAAGGACGGTGACATACTTAATGAGGTTAATTTTGTTGTCACTTGTGTGTATTCTGAAAATGTTTGGTTACCATTTATATTCCTTTCCATGAAGTTATCTGGCAAAATGTTACATTCTCACCCACCCTGAGATGAAATGATTTATTTTAGAAAGCTGAAAAAAAAACCCTAAACTCTGCGCCAGGGAACCATTTTACTAAATTATCTGTTAGGGGCATAGTAATCAATAAACACCGAGGCCAGTATTTAGACCAATCACTGTTTGAAAAGTGCAATTGAGAGCAAAGGTACAGCTTCAGTGTCTCTTCTGTAATTCAATAATTATGCTTAAAGTGTTTTTCTGCCCGTAAATGAGTGCTAGATGCAGAATGAAATGCCTGAGCTTATTTTCCTGGCTGTGGGACAAGTGTAGAGGAAAGAGAGCAAAATGGTGGATAAGCTGCAAATTTAGTGAAACTTGGTTTCACGTGCAAAGCTATGGGGCTTGATGGAGAAAGAGTTGCTCTGCCTCCGCTCAGCTTATTTTCCAAGCTGAAGAAGCCCAGGATAGGACAGGATGTTGAAGTGTGTGTGCCAGGTCGGGTGGTCCAGCGGGTGGTCAGGAGCACCATCGAGCCAGTTCTTTCCCAGGAGCCTGCAAGCCCAGGCAGAGACAAAGCGAAGGGGGGTGAACAGGATACACAACGTCAGCGAGGCTGTGCAACTTCTAGATGAGGGTGTGATAAAGGATCTTGCTACCCTGTCATCAAATGAATGGGAAGCAAAAGTGGATCCCTACCTCAGGTGGGGCTCGTTATATCTTGGGGTCAAGTGTGTATATTGACAATATTGTAGGGGGAAAAAAAAGTATGAATTGTCAAGCTTCTCCATAACACAGAAATTTAAGAGTTTTAATATAAATTTTGTTATTTAACACAATGCGTATATAAAGACAGATAGCCACGATTTTTTATGTAAACTTTATTTCTAACCTCAAGTGTCTCAACAGAGCAGTACGATGATCTTCACAGAGCAGTATCTCTGTTTAATTACTACTTCATTACAATCATTACTGGCTGGGAGGTGAGTTATAAATCACTTCTGAGTGAAGCATTTGCATTTTGATGGCTGTCTCATCAACTCGTAAACTAAAATTCACACATCCAGACTGAACCCACCAGAATCTTTTACTGCATACAGCAGACTCTACTAATTATTAAACTGGCAGCACATGAGGAAAAGGTGACTGAAATAACTGTGTAATTTGGGTTGTCATCTCTAAAGACTGAGCTACAGGTCTACTCCTGTATCTGCAGGATCTCAGGCCTAACTAGTTCCAAATTTACATTTCCTACCAGGTACAGTGTCAAATAACCTTGCAGTGAATGAACGCTGAAATACATTCTAATATATTTTCAGACAATTTTCGTAGGACATAATCCCAGGTCCGTACTGTGTGATGTTAAAAATAAAAAAAAAAAAAAAAGTGCAATACTGTAAATGAATTATTCATCTGCAAGCCATTTGTTCTTAAAAACTTGCAGTTCAGTAAGAAATATATAGGTCAGAAAAGAAGGCTAGGATATGAGGCTAATGTCAGCAGTGGATGCTGCAATGCATAAGTTTTATGTACTGTATTATCTTTTTTCAGCCTAATGCCTGTCATTCCCATTAACTTGATCATAATCCAGAAAAAGCGCTCTTCTGCCTAAATCCCTGAGGGTCCCAATCTGATCCATTGGGATTTTTAAGAATACATACAATAGAGAAGTTTCAGTTACAGCAGCTTTCTTTTAAAACACAGGTGAAAAAGAAGTTGTTGATGATGTTTCACTTTCGTATAATTCATCTCACTTTAGTTGAGCTGTCTAGAAATTCAATATTTAGTAAATCTAGCTGTCTGCAGTCTTTGTACAGCTGAACATAGATTAAGGAAATCGTCAGGTCAAATTTGTTATATTTAAAACAATAATAAATAATAAAGCAATAACACAAGAGGCAACAAAGGCTTTTTCTTTTAACTGATGGTAATTTTCAACAGCAAGAAATATTTGCCACTCTGAGCATAGTTTGAAATGATAAATCATGAAATTACTGATTCTTTTTGTGGAGTCTCTGACATATTAGGAAATCATGACTTGACATCTTCCCTTTCTTAATATAATTAAAAATATTCTGTGATTGTAATAAAGTTCTGACAAACGGCAATTAGATGAAATTGCTGTGTGATTCCCTGGACTAATTTAGCAAGCTCTTCTTTAACAATTCTTATTCAGGCATGAACTGCATGTAAACATAGCAACTGTTCTATTGCTTGTAAGGATAGAAACTTGGTGATTGCCAGTGGCCTTATCTTTCTAGCATAGACAGATATATGGACATTATATGAAGACCTGACCAAAACAAAAAAACCTGGGTGTGAGTGAATCTCATATTTTCCCTGCACAGTGATACATCTTCAGCAATAGCAAAAACTGCAAACAACTTGGTTATGAAGTCAGTCTTTAGTACTATGGAAATTGTTTGAATTCTATCATGCAGAGGATAGGATAGAATAAAGTTGTGTTTTCCATATCCTGTGGAGCGCATACATCATTAGCTCCTGAATATCAAAAAGAGAGAGTACAACAGCAACTGCTCTGCTGTCATTTGGTTCAGGCTCCTTAGTGGTTGAATATAGAATAGCTTACGGATGCACAACTGAGTTGTGCAACCCTCTCAAGGCTTGAGCTGCTGGGCCTCCTGCAGGGTTAGATGCTGTGTGTTAAGCAGCATCTGCACAGAAAGTTTTCAGGGTCAAAATTAGGAAGTTAGCTACCCTGATTCCGTGTGCTCCTCTCCTAGGCATCGAGTTTAATTTTGTCTGTTGCTTTTTTGCAGATGATTAAATACCATTTTCAAAAGCAATGTTGACACTTAAATTCCCACATCCCATTTACCTTTCCAGGGACAGCAATAATAACAATAATAAAAGGATCAAGGGCTGTTATAACAACTATAAATGGCTATATAACCACATAAGGACATATATAGTGTTCTTGCTGTTTTGATTTCTGTGTCTGAAGTCCTCAAGTTGATTTGTTTCTTTCACATTTCACCTTTCCAGGGTTCAATAAAAGTGAAATATAAGAGAAATTTGCATTCATTTTAGCAAAAAGATTGATATATTATACCCAATGTATTTTGTAGCAGATTCACAAAATCCACTTGGTTTGTAAGACATAGCAGTAGTCTGAGTTAATTTCCAAAAAAGCAATATGCCAGAAAATAATTTGCAGAACAGAACAGGCATTGTTTTTTTGATGAAAGTAATCCTAAAAAGTAATTATCTTTCATGAACTTAATTGTTTCCTGTTTGTTTATTTGTTTTGTTTGTTTAGATGTGGTAATACAATGAATGTAAATTCCTGAGATCTGTGAGACTTGTCAATATGATTACTCAATCACCAGCTCCAGGAGTTTTGTGATAGGGAGAAACGTAAAATTCATATATGGAAAACCATGAAAGGCATCCCAGAAGAGTTAAAGTACTTGAACTTCTAGACTGAATGATTCATTTAACTGTCATATCCGCTGCAGTAAAGCATTAGCTTCTTTTCCAAAAGCTCATTGTAAGACTTCTATCACGGGGGAAAAAATTAGAGGATTTTATGAAGGAATCTGCTGGAGCCTTTTGCAGGATTCTTCTTGTGTTGTTCTCCTCCACAGGTGTCGGCGCAGTGACAGTGCTGTGCCACAGAAGGCATCGGGGGCACACTGAGGCAGGGTGATAGGGTTTCCTGTTGCTTCCCAGCACTTCTGTGAAGCACGCAAGAAGTGTCTGTTTTGCAGAGAGAACAAAGAGCAAGAAAATGGCTGGTGCTGATCTTGTGCATTTGAGAAATACAAGAGAGGGAGTTGGTTAACACAGAGAAATTAAAAGAAAAAAAAAAAAAAGTAGTTTAAGAGAATGAAACAAGAAGCCTTCAACGGAAACGTGCTTCAGCAGAATGTTAGCTATGATCTCAGGCAGCAGCTATGATTATAGCATGAGAACAAGCAATTTACTTGAGAAGAAATGAAGATGAAATGACACAGCCAGAAAATAGGATCACACGGTAGACAATCACTTTCTTAGTGTAAACAAATTATATCCTAAATGGATTTCAGTGCTTTGCATGTTATTCCGGAATTGCAGTTCAAGAGAACTGGCCAGAATACTCTAATATATATTTAAATATGTGATTTAAGGAAACACCGTATTGAGGAGATTGGCAAACTATTGTTAATGGAAGGAGAAATGGAAGAGATGAATCAGATATTTCCCTAAAGAATGTTTCCCTACATTCCCCTAAAAAGAAAGTTGATTTTGTCTTGTCTTTGCTCACATATCCACATATTTGCTTGCACTCAGACCTCTTCTCAGAAATTTTCTTAGTACCTTCTTGGGTTTACAATCAGCTTACAATCAGCTTCATCTGCCCTTCCTTATTCCCAAGTTTAACTAGTGCCTGGCCTGGAGTACAGCCTCCAACTTGAAGTGACTTTTCTTTTAGTCATTACTACAAAAAGGAATTTAACTGCTTCCTCCATTGATATTCTAGATGAAGGGCTGCTGATCACTTTGAACAAAATTTTGTCCAGTCTTCATTGTAACAGTCTGTAAAGCTGAAAACCATAATGTTGTACAAGATAGTCCATTCTCTTAAAACACAGTAGCAATCTTATTTGCCCAACTTCAGGCATTAAAATGCGTATTTTACAATTAGAAGATAGATGTTGTGGAATTTCAAACATGCCATGAAATTGGGATTGATCATTTGTATTTGACTGGAATTTTAGTATTATGTTAATATCCAAATGTTTTTATGTGTTTACAGTATAATTTGCAGTTTGCCTGAAAAATATAACTCCATAAGTAACATGCAGAGAAACAGTCTTTGGACATTATTATAATAGAATTCACTTAAGTGAGACACACATAAAAAGACAGTTCTCTTAAAGTGAAAATTTTACGTGGAACCAACTTTCATGTAATTAGTTTCTTTTGACTGATCTATTAGTTTATTCATATGTTCCTTTGTTCATCTGCAGACAGAGCAAACATTTCAGGGTTGCTGATCCAGTGTGATCTATGGAATGAACAATTATTTTTTATTTTGAGTTAATGAGAAGTTCAAATGAGATTGGATTAAATATGGACACTTGTATAGCTTTCTGCAGTTGATGAAGCCCCTTTAGGAAGACTTAACGTGAGAATGAGATATTTGTAGTATTTTATTTGGTAGCACTCTGATAGTGAAGATCACTGTCATATAGTGGCTCCTTTTTATTTAATATTCAATCTGAACTAGTAATTTAGATGCTTGCTTGCTTAAAGGGCTTATTTTATTACCTGTCACACCATGGAAACATTTATAATTTATTGTTGCTTTGGTTCACTTGCAATTTCTAGTCTTTGGAGTAATTTCATTTGGAAAACAAATAAGGAAGATGGATTCAAATATATTTTTGGTATGATTAGATTTAGCCACAGATATATATATACCAAGAGGTATTTACATTAGTAACAATAAGAATGTAGAACACGAAAATACAACCATCTCTGTTCAAACATAGCAAACATAAGGTTTTTATCTCACATTTCTATTACTCCACCTATCATATCATGGTTTCTCATGGCTACTAAACAGTATCTGCTCTCTAATTTGGAGTTCAGAAACTACTGACAGTTCCTCTTTCCACCTGTGTGCACGAGCTTACAGTGCTGGCTTCAGGCACAAATCATACCCATAGAATAATTTAGGTAGAAAGGGATCTCTGGAGGACTTATTGCTTAGTCTCTACTCAAAGTAGAGGTGGCTTTGAAAGGATTCGCTCCACAACCTTCCCATTTGCTGAGGTGAGACTGAGGGCCAATATTTCCCACCACATTTCCTGCCTTTCTTGAAGCAATAAGTAATTTTTGCTTATTTGCAGTCATGAAGAACCTCCCTCTGCCACTGTGATGTTTCAAAGTTGTTAGAGGTGGCCTTGCAGTGACATTGAACAGCTCCCTCAACACACTGGGGTACTTCCCATCGTGATCTGATCCCATGCCTCCCATAACTGTCTTGCTCTACTGAGGATAATGCTTCACCTCCACAGACCTCTATTAGGTTTGGGGAACTGGAAGGCCAGAGCGCAGACCTTTCCAGTGAAAACTAAGGCAAAAAGGCCTTTGAGTACTTTGGTCTTTCATCGTTAGATGAAAGACACATCTATGTCCTTGTCCCACTGAACGTTGTGCCACATAGTCTTTAGTCAGTCTTTCACTGGCAGGGTATATATGGAAGTATAAAGTCCCTCTTCCTGCATTTCACCTCCCTGACTTTTTCCAGTTCCAGCTGTGCTATGACTTTCTTAACTCCATCTCTGCATGCAGGGCAACATTTTTATATCTGTTGTGAACAGTTTATCCCTCCTCTTCTGAGTACTTAGTTTTTTATCTTTTAAACTCAGTCAGGAGGTCTGAGTTTATGCTTTCTGGCCTTCTGTGAAGCCTGCTCCAATATCTGCATGTCCAAATGGATGGTCTTCTGCATAAAGGAAGTTGCCCATGAAGATCAAGCAACTTTTCTGGGCCTCTTTACCCTCCAGGGTAGTCTGCAATGGGATCCTGCCAAGCAGATCCCTGGACAACTCAAAATCCATTCTCCTGAAATACAGGGTTATAATTCTATTATTTATAATTCTACTATTTTTCTTGCTTATTTTTCCCAGGACTTTAAGCTTCATGGGTTCATAGTCACTGCAGCCCAGGCTGCCCTTAGCCTTCATCCTTGATCAATTCTGGTTTTTTATTAACAGGTTCAGCAGAGCATCTCCCTAGTCAGTTTGTTTATCATCTGCATCAAGAAATGGTCATCAACAACCTGGGTTGTTCACACCCAAGCTTATTCCCTTCTCAGGAGATATCATGGTGGCTGAAGTTCCCCATGAGTGCCAGTCATGATCGTGAGGTTTCTTTCCACTGTCTAAAGGAGGCTCTGTCTGCCTCCCCTTGATCAGGTGATTTATAGCAGATGCCTACCACAATGTCCCCCACGTTAGTCCATCTGGCAAAGCACTGTTTATTTGAGCCACTCCTCAACACAGACCACAACTGTTCCTCCTCACCTTTTCAGAAATATACTTATTTTACACTTTGCAGATGTATAACAACATTAATTAAAAATTACTTAATATTTATCATGTGAACACACTAGTTTGTTCCTTTCATAACTGACCTACAGTTTTTCAGGGTAAACCTTTACAGGATCAGAGTGTAATTCCATAAAACTGTAATTGAATAATGCCAAATTTTGACAAACAACATTTTAATCTCAGTATTAACTGGTGAGGCGGTTGTGTCATTCTTGTACAATAAGGAAGCCAATGAGGTGTTTTGATAACATTTCCAATTTACTAAGCATACTGCAGAAACCTGTGCAAATTTAAGTGGAGCCAAAAGCAGACTATAAAGCAACAGAAGATAGAACAGGTGTAGACAAGCAAAATCCAGTGTTTTTTCAATGAAATTCATTGGGCAGAAACATTAATTTCAGTGTAATTCACATGCTTTATTAAATTCTTGTCAGTTCTCCTATTTCTCTTAGCATGAGTAATTAGCATTTAGTATTGCACTATTTAGGTGCTTACTCACACACTGAAGTTTACAAAATCCCTTTGACTTCTCTATGCCAATAGGCAGCTATAGACTTAGGTGGAATGAATACTCATGAGAGTTAAGTGTAATTTGTCTCATAATCTTAATTTTTAAAATATACATAAAAACTGTACTTTCCTAATAGCAGGATCTGGAAATTTTGTTCCTTACGTCGCTCTATGAATGTTATAGGTTTTTGCTTTAGTTTCTTCAGCTCTGTATTCATGACACATTTGTAAGCAATGCTTTCAATGGACTAGTTAATTGACATATGCCATTAAGCATGGGTAAAAGAGATAATCTAGGATCACAAGAGAGTTAGTTAATTTCTCAATTTTGGATAAATAGGAAACTTATTTATGAAAGAGAATATTTTAAAAATTATTATTATTTACTCCCACTTATGTATCAGGGCCAATATGAACCCACTGAGATATAAAAGAAGCAAGTTTACTCAGAGGAACAGTGGAAAAAGTATGGAAATTATTCAGATTTCCTTTTGTAGTATAGCACTCTTTTTTTTTTTTCCACTACACGTATCAGTCAGCTGAAGCAATTACTCAAAGTCAGTTAGCCAAAAGAAACTGAACTGGTGAACCAGTCTGGCAGAAATCAGATATCCAGCAAAAAATGAATGGCATCTTTCCAGCTAAAAGCTAAATCAGCTACCCTCCCTTGGCTGGAATACAGCTGCCCAAATTCTTGTCTTGGCGTAGTGCAAAAAGTAGCACAAAAGTGAAAAGGGTGCAATCATGAAGCTCTGCCATCTGCTTTTCCAGGTTAAATGCAGAGCAGACGGCAGTATACATCTTGTTTAGGCGGACAGGCGGCCATATTAGGCAGTGTAGGAACCTAATTACACATGAATTCAAGTGCAATGCAGATCAGAGCACAATAAAAACCCCACAACTGTACCTTCTCTCAACATTGATGTTTAATAGTATCTTTATTCTAGTTTTCTTACAGATTATTAAAATTGTTTTCACTTGATGAAGGAGGGTCTTCTTTGGTATTGGTAGAGGGAATTTGTTGTTATGTATTGACACAATCAATTCAGCATTTTTGTTGTTTCAGTGCTTTTTAAAAATGGTATACAAACAGCATATATGTGAGGTTTATTGTATCACATTTTGTAATTTCTCTGTCAGACCTGAAACAAAGATATAGCAAGCCAGAAGTGCAACCTAGCAAAGATAATGTGCTCTGAGGAAAAGCAAGGGAATATTTTGTAGGTATTTTAGGAATCTCTGAAGTGCTATATATGTAAGAACAACTGATAAGAATCAGAAGTAGTATATTTTTTATTACACTGTTGTAGATAATGTGAGATTAATATTTTAATGTTGAGGGAAAAGCCATGAGAACCCAAAGCGGAAATATTTCTTTGGAGGGGAAATAAAGGGAAATAAGGAACAAAAGACAGCTATCCTAAAGAAAACACAGGTCCAACCAACGTAAGCAGACACTTATCTATACATTTTTTTCAGAGCCAGTAGAACTTTTACATGAAAACTATTTGATCCTGATCTGTCACTGATATAAAGAGCAAGAAAACCTGTAGAACTTTGGATGAACCGAGTAAACAGAAAAAAATATTAAGCATAACACATTCCAAAGAACAATCCTCTAGAACACAGAAGTTGTTTATTAGTGCCAGGGAAATGTGTTTTGCTTTCTAAACTACTATAATTTCCAACTCAATTTCTTGTGTGTTTAAGATACTGAAAAAAAAAAGCTTGAGCTTCTGCCACTTTTGAAGGTAATGGCAGAACTTCTGTATTTGCCAAAATGACAAGTTGTTCCGTGCTGCCAGAGCAATAAATCACTTAAATATTTGGAGCTCGATCCAAAAATGAAGCAGCATTAGCTATATCTATTCAGTAAGAAACTTTAAGGATAACAGTATGTCTTTAATTATTGCCACTTATTCTTCAGGGAATGATCCTTGATGCTTGGTTCAAGTCTGTGTAGCCTGCTTTAAAAAAGTAAGACCATTGTACATTTAAGAAAGCAGATGAAGGAATGGTTAGCTTTAGGTCCTGTTCCAGTTTAGGCTTGAGATGTCAGCTGACTTCTTAAACTCCCTCAACCATATATAGGCAATCTGAGAAGTGAACCTTAATTTAAATAAATGGGGAGGAAATAACTAAAAGATCACTTGCATTTTGTGCATGTATGTTCTGTATACTTTCAATTTCATATACATTGTGGTTTAGAAAGAGAAAGTTTTTGTCTTGAATATGAGGATTAACATGGAAGAAGAGGTTTCCTTTAAATTCTTAATGTAGCATTTTGTCTAAACTAGAATGCTAATTGTCTTGCTTGTCCAGGACAATATGTAAAAAGGACCTTAGTGCTACTATAATGTCATGAGGCAGGCTAGAACCACAAGGCAGTGGTCTTTTATATTGTCTGCAACTGTAGACTCAAGTGTCTTAATCAGCAGCTACTGAGAACTTCTTGCAGACTTGTGAAAACCAAACTGAGAAAAAGGGTACAGAATTAAGCAGCGCTTTCCTAAATATTTTGAGCAACTGATGTGGCTTGGAAATATAACCTGCAGGTTGCAGTTATGGGTAGTATCCCAGAAGTACTTGATATGCTGCATAGGCCCAAGAGGTAGCTATTCTTACTTCTGGAAAGGCCATTAGCTATGGGACAAGAGTTAAGTGATTTATATGCTTTTCAGAAACCTCAGAATATTGTAATTTTTCATCTAAATTACTTAGTACAGAACAAAATCTTGCTTCTTTCACAGAGAGGGTTTTAAAAGACTCAATGGAGGAGGCAAAAACACTGGTTTATATCTGTAATTTCAGTGGCCAGCAGGAAAAGATTCTTACGTTAACTGCAATAATTGCTTCTGGTGATTGGCTTCTTTTTATTTTTTTAAATGCTAAACTCTTATAAAATTCTTTCTTCATTACATAATTCATCCCCACAGCTATTTCTGTTACCTTTCACAGTTCACCAGCAAACACCATTTCCTCTGCTTTTCTGTATCTTCATATATGCCCAAGCCATATCTATATATAAAGTACCACCCTTTTAAGATTCTTCTTAAAGTTTATTGGCATCATTTTTTTTCCTTCTATTCAGAGGATCAATCAGCGGTAGTAAGATTGCTATCGAGAGGAGTTCAGTACATGAAAACACAGGAATTAGGAGAGCAGATTTAAAACTAACTACAGTGGAGTATGAGCCAGTTCAGAATTAAGTCACAAGGCACACTGAGTCAGATCAACATAAATGATAAGATGGTAATGTATTTTCAGATTTTCATAGATTTTTTCACAAAATCATTAAAGAAGGAAATACTTTTATCGTTGGAAGATATACGTGTAAAAATAAATTGTAGACAACTAGCAAGAGTTCTTTAAACAAGCGTGTAGATGCTGGTTGAAGTGCTGTGGCCATTCCATCTTCTTAACTATTTCACTCAATTTCCTGACACAAAAGTTCTGTTGTTTACAAGAAGTAAGTCTGCTTCTGCCTAGCACAACTGAAATACGTTGCCAGTCTAACTATCCTCTTTATCCCAAAATATGAATCAGGAACTTATCTCCAAATCTATTGGAAAATTCAGTATCAAACAAATTGAGGCTATATTTAGCAAGTTGCAACAATACCTTCATAGTATTAGGAAGATAAAATCAAAGCATGAGTAGTGAAAATTACCACGGAGAATGTATGCCGATTAAGTCTGCCGATATATCCTTTTATCAAGCCAACAAAATAAATGCAAGTGCCTTGCAATACATCATGGAGAAGGGTTATAGTAACTAGCATAAGTGTAATATCCACAGACAATCCATTTTGCAGGGGCTGCTTCATTAGCAGTCAGGTGCTGGAGCTGAGACTTCCAGGCGGCTGTTGCAAAGGCTGAAATTAGTTCACTAATCCCCATCATTGCCTTCCTCTGCACTCCCATCTACTGACATATTCATTAAGGAGGCGGGTGTAAAACCTGGTGATATCTTCCAGATCCATCTGAGGGAAGCAAGTGCTTTGTGTATGATAACTCAGAGGTGGGTTTGGGGTGTGGAACAGATTTGAAAAAAGGGTTTAGGCACACTGAAATAACCCATTGCAGGTTACTTTTAAGTTACCGTTTTAACAAAAGATTAAACAAGGATACGTTTTACTAATGCTACAAGTCCAAAGTGATTGTTCCTGGCTTAAGTCAGAGCCTTCTTACTTCAGCGTTCCAGGTAGCTGCCATGTGCTAACACTTTTCTTTAATTTCACTTTGATTGAGGGCTCTCCACCAGCTGACACTTCCTGCTTGTTTGTGCTATAGCCCCATGCATGAACGGGCCCTTGTTTCCAGGCAGTGATCAGTATAGCCCCCTTGGCAATACTTAAAATGACTGAAAAGGTATTGGGAAGCAAAATTCAGCTACTGGTGTTGGAAATGGTAAATACCACAGCATAGATGAAAAAGGTAAGCTAAGCCACCTTTTGGATCATCTGATGATGACTAGAAGCTTATCTGTAGGGTATATATTTGGGTAAGAATTCACTGATTACTTTCTTCTGGTTTGTAAGTCATTTTAGTGTGTATGGTTATGCATATTGCATGTTAAGTGCCTATGTGATAATTAGGTCTATAGTTACGGATACGTAAACTTATATCTAGCAAACTTCTCTGTGGTGACCATCTCTCAGAACAGCAAGTCCTCCATTAGCTGCATGTTGTCTTTATGCCTCCTGTTCCTCACAAATATCTCTGGTTGCCTTCTTGGTTCAAGGGAGAATTGTTTATTACTGATCTATATCAGCAGAGCATATCTAATGCCTTCTATAAAACACACCAGTTCATGCAGCTCAGTCACACAGAGAAATAAATTCATCATCCAGGGTGTGCCCCCTCTTCCCTCTCACTGATCTGTGCAGGAAGGGAAATAGGTCCACAGCTGCTGCTTTCCAACTTAGTGTAGGGCAAGCATGTCAGGTCAGCAGGAAGACGCATATTACTGCATGATTTCCTTGGACAGCTAGGTAGGAAAGGCATTTTCATACCCTGGCTTGTACAATTGAAATAGTGCTTATACACCACTTTTGAGCACAAAACAATTACTAAACCAAATACATAATTATTACATGTGTTTTCTGTATCTAATTATATATAGAAACATGCTATAAATTAAATAATTTTTCACTCATTTTTCTGATCATATGTCTCATTTCATATTTATAGCATAACTATAGCCAACAACATGAAAAAAATATCATTGGAGAAGCCAAATAGATGAAGAAACATTTTAAACTGCATAACTTTAGAAATAAAATGCTATTGCTCTCTCCCTCTCAACAGAACCAAAACCTCACTGTGCGTTAATTGATGATGACACCAGAGTGTTATTAGGAATGTTTCATCAAAAGATCCATCACTCCCTGAATCTCCCTTCAATCTCATGTCAGAGTTAATAAGCTGGCTGGAGAAAGCTTTTAAGATGAGTTAAGCTTATTGTCAGAAAACAATCTGTGGACCCTTGACCTCTGCTGCCACAAGGCCAGGGCTAGGGAAGCTTTGGCTGAGAGGAAGCACCAGTGCTATGCGTTGTGCAGCACAGTGTGCAGGCTGCCTTTTCCAGGGAGTGAGTTAATAATAACATTTAATGGACAGATATGGTGCTTTGCCTCTCAGGATTGTTGTTTTCCATCTATTCCCAAGCCAAACCCCACTCAAACGGTTCGTGATTCACAACTGAAGTGGCCAAAAGTGACCACTGATACAAGACACGTTGTTTCTGGTTAGACCTTAGATTATTTGATAACTGTTCTACAGTAGAAAGAGCAAAATAATACTAGTCCATTTTAAAAAGAACCGCTTATGAATTCTGCTATTAGTTGTTACAGTCAGTGATTATTGTAACGGGTTGCCATGACAGCCATTCAGGTGAAAATGATTTATACTGTTCCAAGCGCATCCTTTATTAAAACAATCATAATACTGACATTACAGTACATTGCTTCTGCTTTCATTTATTTTCTTGTAGGTAGAGACACAGCCAACAGAAAACCTTTATCAGTTTATAGTTGCTTTTAAATATGATGTGGTGACAGAATCATGGTGTATAGGAAGGGATTTACAGAGAACTGTTTGTGAAAGAAACAGAAGTCACTACTTAGAATGATCTAAAAAGGGGAAAATAAACTTTGAGAGCAGTAGAAATGTCTTCTATCCCTCGCAATGCCTTTTGTGCCAGCATCAATTTTAGCATTTATTTTTATTTTCATATACCAGGACTCCATTATATAAGGTCTGTAACATGACCTGAATATATACCTCTCTCTCTCTGTGTATCTATCTGTCTGTTACAAAAATCTTGAACTGGAAGTTAAAAGGAGGAAAAGGAAAGCAGGGTATTTCTTTAGGGCTAGAATGAACTAGTCTGGTATGTGGAAGTTAGAGATTTTTTTTTTTTTTTCCCCAAGTTCTTTTGTGACCCTTAATGGAATTTGTAAAGGTTTCTCTCTGTTTAAATATATAGACAAAACACTAGGTATGTGTTCTGAAGACCCCTTGGAGAATTTTGAACGCCTGCTATGTACAACTTCTCACACTTGGATACATAAAAACGCACCCTGGCACTTTAATACTGTCTCTGTTCAGTCTCCTAATCTCTAAGTCTAGCAACCAGGATCTCTGCCAGCTTTTTGAAGACTACAAAAGGAAGGGCTCTAATCTGTGAATACTGAGTCGGGGAAGAATCTTAAATCCTAAAGATTCTTAATTTAAGGTATCTAGAGCCCTTAGCAATACCCAACATATAAATAAGTTAGATAACTTCTGTTACAGGATAGAGGAGTGTTTGGTTCAGAAATACTTTGTCTTCCCATTAATTCTTAAAGGCAACTCTGAGGGAATTTCTTTTCCAGAAAGGAAAAACCTGATACAGGATAGGTTTTCTCTTTTGAGGGCAGCTGCTATCCTTGACAATACTGCTTGAAATCTCCAAAATTGCCCCCACTGCCATAGGAAAAAGATTTATCCTCCTAAGGAAACTGTGCAGTATTCAGTGAGACTGCACATTGTACAGACCACATTTATTAACTGGACAGTTTTAAGTAAAGTGTGAGTGTATTTGGAGGATAAGACAACCTCCATTAGTTTTTGCCAAGGAATACATACTTGGTGATGAAGAGCAGAACGGAAAGGGAAAGATGAAGTAATATGCACGGATATCTTACTGGAAAGAGCCAGTAGTATGACAAACTGGAACACTCAAGAAAAAAATCAGTCAAGTGTTAGGTCACACTTGTTGTGTTCCTCACAACAAGCCAAGATAATACCTTGTTATGCATAGAGGAGAGAGCATGTTCATGGAGGTACATGTGTTATTCTACCACAGGATGACCAGTTAAGGACACAGATATTCTCTGGAGTGAATAACTGTTTGTAGGCCCAATTTGTTGGATTGTGTGACGAGATAAGGATAAGACCAATGTTAATAAATTGGCATTTGTGATACATTGGTGATTGATCAGGATGCGTTTTCAAAAAGGGGGCTAAAATTTGTTGATTCTGGGTTCTGGTACCATATTTTAATTAATCCCCATGCTTCAGGGCTTTTGCTCCTCACTTGTTGACACCAGAACATTTCCCTTCTGTTGCTTAATCTTTTTCCTGATCTTTTTATTTGGTTGGTTGATTTGTTTTGGTTTTGTTTTTGTCTTATTTTCTCTACTTGAAGCCCTGGAGAGTACTGACAGCTGAAAATGGGTTGTGTGGTGCTTCTAGTGTTGTTACAAAGCTCATCAAGTGCACGGCTATCTTCTGTGCTCAAGAAAGGAGAACTAGCAGTGGATGGGATGAACAGAAACTGGGAATACTGAAATTGGTTGCCTTTTCCTGCAACACATGATCTTTGTCTTGTTATCATGAGGAAATATTAGCTTAACACATGCCGTTAAGACATTAACTCTCAAAGGCACATACCTGAACTTCTCTCACCCTATAGCCTACTACTTTTTTTTTTGTCACTACTGATGTTTGATACTAGAGACTTCAACTTGATCACAGGAAGTGCTCTGTGGACTGTTCCAGATTAAATGGCCTTTGCACTGTTACTCACAATTGCAGAGACCTGGAACCTTTCCTGAAGACCCCTCTGATTCTTTTTTTTCTGCTCGTATACATGCTGATCTGGTTTCTTTGGTGTCACATCTTGTGTGACTGTGATGATGAGGGATGCTGGACCTTACAAGCCCCTACAGGAAGACAAAGTCAAAACTCTTCTTGAGAGGCTTTTAGGAATTTCTTGGCTGAAACAAACAGTCCATAGTGCAATGCTCTGGGATTAAATTTATCTCTGCTGAGCAGTTTCAATTCTTAGTGATGAACTGAAATTGAATCATTATCACAAATCATTTCTGTGGTATGTCTGAGATACGACAATTTGATTTTATCGAGTGGTTCACATAGGAATTAAATTCCAGCATAAAGTTGCTGTCTTAAAATGGGAACATTTTATTTATTTGCTAGGTCACTACTACTATATGTGCTACTATTGTGCAACAAGATTTCTCAAATGAAAATTCCTCAGACTGAAAACTACATTTTCTGTCTAATGGCTTCTAAATTATACATAAACTGTGCAATTTTCAAAGGTGATGCAATTTCTTCTGTCACATTGTCTTGTAATTTGGAAGCTGTTTCCATTAAGTGACAATTCTGTAGAGATGGACTACAATACCCTCAGTTTCAAAAGCATCCACCTGTAGTGCTATCACATACCAGCTAAGATTTTTTTAAAATATTTCTGCTTGTCTTCATCTTGACTAACAGCAAAAACCACTATTACAAAAGATTGGAGTCTTCCATTAAAAACAGCATTTCATTGTGGTTTTTATATATAAAAGGAAAAGTCAAACATGTGAACATCTTAACATTCAGTTTCATGAATTTAAGCTTTGTCTGATTTTATAACCTAGTAATTTATTTACATGACTGTGTCAGCATGTGGCACCACAGGCAGGTACAGCCGGATTCAAAACTACTGCTCACAGGTATTGGTGTTATTG
>JAOXNO010000024.1:97349398-97398770 GCA_028565335.1 Limnodromus scolopaceus
GTGTTGCATTTTGTTTGTTGTGTGGGTGTTTATTTTTGCCAGAGTTAGGTTGATGGTTGGACAAGATGATCTTGAAGGTCCCTTCCAACCTAGAAGATTCTATGATTCTAAATTCAAAGGTGATACTGTCAAGACAATGGAGCTTGGTCACCTAGGCTGTTAAACGACTAGACTAGTCCCTGACACAGTTTTGTCCTAGCACTCTCCCAGACAATGCCAAAGAACAGTCCGGGAAATCCCACGCACGGGGACCTGCTCCCAGCAGGCTGTATGGATGCGCCTGCCCTGCATCAAGGGAAGTTTGCAGTCTCGCTGCGTACGTACTGCAGAGAGCTGGCTCTGGGGCCAGGTTACCCTCTGTACTGCTTTCTGGTAGAGTGGTAGCTTCAGTGCCTGGGGCAGTACCGAGGTCACAACCCTGGCCGGGAGCACGTTAACAAGTTAGCGATACAGGTGTCTGTATGTTAGTGCCTCAGCCGGCGCAATAAACAAAATGTGCAGAAGCAATTAATAGTTTCCTGCTGTGTGTGATTGTAATCAAAATGCAATGGAAAGTTAACACACCAATTAAGAGGCTGCAAAGGTCCTTAATATTTAGCCCTTTAAGATGTAAAGCCAAGAAACTCAGATACAGTCTATAAGACCTACATACACTTGAAGGTTTATCACTTCACAATTGTTCATTTGAGGGTTTACCTTTAGATTATTATTTATAGTGGAGAAGCATATGATGGGACATCATTTTAGATATTTGTACACTGGACAGAGTCTGGAGACAGGAATGCCTCCGTTTTCCTTAAGAGTGATGACTAAAAAAGCTATTTAGCTTCTTAGCTCTGAAGTGTTGTTTATTAGAAGCAAATTAGAATGTAATAAGCAGATCTGTGGGGTGAAGCAAACAGAAATAAAAGGTGCAAAATCAAACTTCTGTCTTCCACTCTACTTCTCTCACTTCTCAGGAGTTTCTCAGTTCCCACCCGTCCCACAGATAATTTCTGCTTGCTGTCTCCCAATCTCTGTCCACTCCCTAGGAGCTGCTTCCAGTTTTTTGGTATTTTTCTGAGAATGCTTCAGTAAGTTCTCTTTTTTTCCAGAGCACAGTGTGCAGCAAGGCAGCATGCCAGCAGCCTCCTGAATAGCCACAGACTTCTGAAACCACAAGCACACAAATGAAACATGCATTGTCAGCCACAAATCTTTCACTGGGGAATGATGAGTTACCTTTGTAGAAGAGCAAACACGCTACTACATTTAAAAAAAAAAAAAATCCTTTTAAAAAGAAAGAAACAGTAATATCACAGAGTTTAGCCACATATCAGACTATAGATGAGAGATGTGCATAGTCAGAAATATCTGCTCCAAATCTGTGAACCCCCTGTTTCGCTCCACCCTGGGTCCTGTTCCTCCTCAGGCACAGCTGAGCCAGCAGGTGAAAAAAACTTTTTAAATCTGTAGAAGGAACGACATGATAAATGGGAATGAGGGAAGTCTAATGTTAAGTTTCATATATGGAGCCTTGAAGCAGGTGATGAGGACAGACCTGAGCACTTAGCTCCTTTTCTTTATGGGAGGTGAACCGGTGGCTTTGTCAGCAAGGCAGGGAGAATTAGTGGAGGTGGTGTATGAATGGTGTGGGCTGGTTCTGGTGAGGCTTTTAAGCTGTGATGACAAAAAAGGATTAACAGTGTGCCATAATTGATCATGATGTATGCAGTAAGTACTGGTAAAGGCCTTTTGAAAATAGTATATTATTGCAATAATACTTCCCTTACTTCAGTTTGTGCATTGTTTTAAGTGTATGATTTATTGAAGTTTCCTTTAGAGCGGAAGAGCTTTGCATAGCTAATTGAAGTGGTAGTCAGATATTTCAATAACTGACTTCAGGCAAGCAAAATTTGTGATTCCTGGAAATGTGGTTTACAAAGGCACATTATGCACTGCAGTTCATTCCTTCTTTTTGCCCAGGTGTTTATTATTTTTCCCTGAGTGAAGATATTGTTGATTCAAATATAGCAGGTGTACTAATGTCATTACATCTTATGGCAGGAGATAACATACCCCAAGGGTGGGGGAGAGGTCAAAAACGATTGAGCTCCCTTGAATTTAATCTTGGCAAAACTATGCCTCTTCTTTAAAATAAAGAAATTCTGCAGCTATACAAATAGCTATATTCTGAGCTACTTCAAGCCATAGAAATTACTTATAGACTATAAAAAATCATTATTAGCAAAGCTTAGTGTATCTTTTTCCTTGTCTTTGGCTGTGATTAAGCATAGTAATAAGACAAACTTCAAAAAGTAAATTTACTTATGTGCTAGTTAAATTATTTATATATAAATACTTGTAATTTTTTACATTTAAAGTATGTGCAGCAGGATAAAGTGTTTATAGCAGAATAACTATTCAGAGCCTATGTTTGTAGAAGATACTTTCTGAAGATGGACACCTAGGGCTTATCTCAGTACCAGCGAATTCAGTGGTGCAGAGACCTCTTGGTGCTGCCTTGTCTGTACAGTTAGAGTGATACAATGGTCCCTCATGTGATTTCTGGCTCCAGCCAAATAATTCCTGGCACAGTTCAAAAGAGCACTTCAGAGGCAGTTTGGAGGTTATCATCTTCTTTTGTATTGTGCTACTTAGTTTAAGGGCCATAGAAAATAAGCTCTGGCATGCTTAATTTACTTGTACATAGCCCTAGCAGTATTAGAAAGCACTTAGATAACTCTTAATTTAATATTCTCCCATGTTTTCTGATTAGTGTTATAATACAGCTATGAGCAAATGAAGAATTAAAATAATGCCTAAACTATATGAAGTAGCTAACAAATCTGAAAAGCAGACCTTGGGTAAGCAGCCATTAGAAGTGTAATATACAATTTCTAACAAATGGGTGCTGCTCTTTATAACAACTTACAGGTTAAAGTGTTTTCAGAGCTTCAGAAAAGAAAATCATGCTCTAAGTATTAGAATAATATATAAATAGACACCAAGATTTATGTCCTGTATGTAAGGGGGCGTGGAAGATGGGAGTGTCTGCTTCACTGATTGCATAGGATCAAGGATCTTTTTGATGCTGAAGGGGGAAGTGATAAAGAGGAACATAGAAACTCCACTTGAGGAGACAAAGGAGGTAATGCCAAAGATGAAAAGTCTCAAGCTACTAATTAATGGACCATCAAAAAAATTCAGGCAGAGTTTTGGAGAGGGCCACCTGGACTTTGTGATTGATAAGGAGGAAACAAGGAATGTGAGATTTGGGATATGCAGGGGTGGCCTGAGTGACTATGCAGAGTTTACAAAGGAATGTTTAGGGGAAGGGAATTGGGGATTAACAAAGGTGGGGCAGTCAGAGAGGGATATAAAAGTGCTGGTCTTGTGCAAAATGGGGCTGATCAGTGTGCTGCCTGATCACCACAGGCTGTCCTGCCTTATTTACAGGCTCTCTTAACTGTCTCTCTGGATGATCTCACTCTCCATCCTGTGTGTGTGAGTCCCAGCAACTGGGGGGTCTGGCATGAGTGAACAGGGTGCCAGCTACTGGAATCAGACCAGGGTGTAGGTGCCCCATGACTATGGTGCCAACAACTGGGTGGGTGGTGGATCTTTAACTCCCAGCTGCTGGGGAGGCATAGTGTTTGTCCAAAAAAAATAGCTACTGCGGGGACCAGGACAAGTGAGGGTCTCAGCACTGGTGGCTGGAGTGGGGACCACGGGTCACAGCCTATGTGCCTGGTGCCAGTGTGTGTCTGTATCACCCCCAAAACGGGTGTTTGTGTGCATTTGACAGAAAATTCTAAGCTGAACTCACCAGCGAGCAGGAGGCTCCAGATCTGGGCAGGGGTATCAGGTGGATAGAAGGTCTGTGCAGGTATCTGGGGACACCTGAAGGTGTGGGAATGCCTGCGGGACGAGTATGTGTCTGTTGGCAGTGAGCGCTGAGCTGGACCAGCCGGCAAGTTGGGGACCCGTGAGGTGGGAGAGTGTCATGTGTGTGCCCACGCAAGAGACCCCCCCTGTCACTGCCAGCCCAAGAGGAGGAGGAGACAGGGCTCTCTATGCTTATGTGAGTCCTGGTACTATTAGGCTGGATGGTGCTGGGCTGTGGGGGCCTTCCCTGTGGCAAGCCCTGGTGGTGTCCTCTGCGTGTGCCCTGGGATACGCGCTCGGCTTTCCGGCTGGTTGAACCTGCAAACAGGAAAGCAGCAGCCATGTCCATCAGTTCAGCAGCAACTTATAACATCCCTTAACACTAAGTATTTTATGTATTGTGAAAGAGGAAGGGGAGGGAAAAAAGAACAAAAAAAGAAAAAAAAAAAAATTAAGAGTCATTCTGGTTAAACATCGGTTTGAAATTGGTAAGTTTAGACAGTATCTATTCCTACTTACTACTCTGACAAAAGCCACAGAGTCCAACCTGGAACCAGGGAATAGAATTAATTTTTTTGAGTGATTAAAAGCCTTCATTGTTTGTAACAATCGGTTTGTAACTCTGAATTGTAGGTGGTCTGTATTTCTCTTAAGAGTGCTCAGAGATACCGTAAGCTTTTACAAGGTTGCTTAGGGTTGGTTGTTGTTTTTTTTTTAAAAAAAGGTCGAAACACTTAATCACTTTGGAGTTTCTATGTAATAAAATAATAAAAAAAATAGAACTGAATGTTGAAAATGTAAACATTAAGACAATCTGTATGCCTGCCAGGCTTGCACCATAGCCTCCTGAAGAGCTGACAACTTTCAGCAGTTGAACTTCTCGGTGTCAGTCAACTGTTCAGCAAAGAATGCCACTGCTTGACTGACACTTCTCATATCAGCACGGGATTGACCACAGAGCTCTTTAAACATGTTGTGACAGAAACAATCTGAGCCAGCTTCGGCAGGGTTAGCACATTAAATTACCAATGTCAGACCGCAACAGTGGGTACAGAAGAAAGTATAATGCTCTTGTATGGGCCTCATATTGAGGGAGGAAATAAAGAAAATGTGTCTTTGCTGCTTCTATTCAATCTTTAATGTGCAATTAGGAGCTTGTGAATATAAGATCAAGAGAAGGAGCTTTTGATGTCACAAGTATAAATTGCAATAATGAAATGCACTAGTGCTTCATTAAGTGAGTGAAACACTTAAATTTTATCAATATTCAATGCTATTGATATAAAACTTTTAAAGGAGAAGCTGTGTGCTAATGTGGACTTCTTGCTGTAAACAAACACACTGGCTCTGTAATTGGATTTGGAGAGATCCAGTCTCCTGGTGGTAAAGAACAGGCTACAGGAATGAAGTTGAAGATTAAACTGGTTTCAAAAGAGACCCAGGAGAGATGCATACATGTGGGAGATAAGATCTGAGAATACAGCTGTAAAATTAGTTAAACTTCTGATTTCCCCCAATTTTTATGGATATCAATATCTTTCATAAATTAGTTTTATTAAAAAAAAAAAATAAAAAATTTGGGGAGAGGGCACACAGACTCTAGCCCCAAACAAATCTGAGTAAATTCCTAAGGAAGGGCATTTCTGATGAGGAAAATGTAAGAAAATAGTACTGACTCTTGAAAGTGTTTGAGTGCTTTGTAATCGAAAGTGAGCTGTGTGGTTTCAGGGGTCATTTGGGACTATGGGGGGTGCAATGCGATTCACTCCTAGGTGTATGAGTCTGAAGCTCCTCAGACTGTATTTCTCAATTACTTGTGCTGTGTCTGAAGCTGAGTTGGTACTGTCTCTTAAAAAAAAAAAAAAAAACAAAAAAAAAACTTTTAAAACCAAACAAAAAGCAAAGGGGAGCCTGCATAAGCAAGTATGCTTTAGAGCCATGCTGCTGGTGCTCTCTCTTTTCTTCCTGTCTTCTCTGTTCCTTTCTGCCATGTGACAATGATTTGGCAGCAAGAAATGCAATTGTCTTTATCCCAATAAAGGCTAAATTAATAAGTAAGTCAGTAAAATTGAATTCACTCCAGCTCAACAGGGGCTTGAAATTAGGGGATTTAACTTCCTGGAAGAGCCTTTCTCTGGATAAGGGTAATTCTGCAGTTTGAGATTTTCTTTTTCTGAGATTCTTAGCCAAGTATTTTGTTGGAAAAAAAAAAAAAAAAATTAAAATGAAATAAACATTTTATTTGAAGCCCAGTTGTACTGTGGCACTCTTAGAGCATTCTTATCAGCCCTTCCAAGGGCATAAATGTAGGAATGCCTGTTTTCTGCATTAGGGGAGGCAAGTGAAGAAGAAATACCATGCTGCTTAGATGGGGTAGTTATGTATTTATATAGAAGTATGACATTAATGGCTTTCATAGGAATTGAAAATCAATCACAGAGGTAACTAGTGAATTTTGCCTTTCCAAAATACGCTTTTTGACACAGTATTTTTCTTTTCCTCATAGTTTACGGTGCTGTTTTATTCCTGTTCCAAAACAGCCAGCAAAGTACAGTGCTCAAGCCAAGCAGTGTTCTTTCTCTATGACAAAGTAGAGTAATAATAACATCTATGTCTGATGTAAGACTGTGCCATCAAGTAAGCAGTATTCCCATGCAAAGTAGTCCTGTTTTTGTTAAAACTTCAATAAGAAAAATTTTTGTAGGAGAACCTCCGGTCTATCTCTACATCTCTAATTCTATTTTTAGCAAGGTTCAATGCAAACAATAGAAATAAGAAGCCCAACTTACCCTTTTCTTGTTTTGAGAACGTTTAAACTTCAGGTGCAGTTGCTGAGAAGAAAGGGAGTTGTAGCTACAATCTGATGCTTATAAGAAAAAATTGTTTTAATTTCAAGCACTGTTCACGTTGTATACATAGCAGGGTTATACCGTGAACTTAAGGGACTGAAGTGGTAAGCAAAACCACTTATTACCATTACCATATATTTCATTTTTTTTCATTTTGATACTTGATTTCATAACTAAATAGTAAGTTTTACATAGTTTGCGTGTTCATACAACTTACATTTGAATATATTACAATACCAGAACATTCAAGACTTCCCTGCCTTAATATACTGTGACCTAAAGGAAATTGCTATGTGGTAGATTTTAATATAAGTGAAAGCAGGTCATTAAAATGAAATATTTAATAAAATCAAGCCCAAGCAATGGTCATTCATACTTTATGCATTTCCTACTGCTAGTGTTGGAGGAAAAAACATACATATACGGGTATAAAAGACTTTTCTCAAAGCCTGTCTAAGGCTTTAACTATGAAAGGTTCTTAGTTAGTTATTAAAATTTTTTAAATTGTACCTCTGACTGTTGTTGCAACTAGCCCTCTAGTAATTCTGAAAGGATGTAATAGAACTAGAATCCTTGTAGAATCTGATTGCCATTTCCAAAAGAGTATTTGATTCCGCACAGACTTCACTTTTGAACATAGCCTGCTCCTTCCGTATAATTACTCTGGGCCTAGCTTCAGTTTTATTAATTCTTCCTTAGTGAGAGATACCCTTTAGTATCTGTCTGTTTCTTCCTGGGCTTATTGCAATGTGGTTAAGTTAAGGGAGGTTTAAGGTGATGCTCTGACGGATCAAAAGCAAGGTAATACCATGTGCTGGTCATTAGCGCACACCTAATTCCTGTTCATTTCAGTGGTACCATGGTTTGACTACAAAATACTGCACAAACTGTTATTTTTGCCTTAATTGTATCTTTAATTGACTTATCTTGAAATGATTTTGAAGTGGAAGTGTATGTGGGGTGTTGCTCCTTAAAGACTTCTTTTTCTTTCTACAGTAAGGTCTTATTTTACTCTAAAGCTTACAATACTTCATCAGCTTTTAAAATCAGCAATGTGTATGGCCTTTTAACCATAATTTATAATTTGCTGAGGAGTTAAATGAAATCCTTGCTAGACATGTGGCTTGTGCTTTATCTGTATAATGTTGGCCTTGTTAACATCCTTTTCTTTTGCTAATTTGTATCTCTGCATGCCTCAGAAGTTCTTTAATCATCTCTTTTAGATTACAAGAACTACACTGAAACTTTTTGGTTTTCATAGCTTAATTGGAAGCTCTGTTAGTATGCAAAGGGAGCTTCTCTATAGATGGTAGAGCTGTCAAGTAATGCTGTTGTGGAGTGAAATACCCTGAATTAAATCCTTCTCCCCATTTAAGTCGGTGGGATATTTGCCTTTGTATTAAGATTTCACTCTTGGATATTTTATATCAACAACAAAGTATTTAAGAAATCATGATGTAGAGACTTTGAAGGAACATGCAGTAATTTCAACGTTTAATGCAAAAGGATAAGCATAGGAGAGGGAGTCCTGGCTGAGACATATTTCTTGCTCCCAACCATTTCTTGTAACGTGTTCTGAATTTTTGTTGGTCTTTGCTCTCATTCTGTCTGATCTTGGTAAAGAAAAATAACTTTCTAATAACGTATGGAAATGTTACTAAAAATATAAAATAATTTACATAGTGCAATTATTTATAGTATATAGTACTTATAACAAAGAAACATAATGCAAGCTTATTCTGATATCCAATGAATTTTGATGAATTAGTGAAAATGAATACGATGATATGTTTTTCCTTTTCTGTCAATTTTACTTGGATTTAGTGATGCATTCTAAAAAAGTATTGTGAAGTGTGTTTAGTGTTTTTCTTTAATAATAATAGTAATAGCATTAAAAATGCTCTCTAAATAATAAAGACACCAAGTAGTTGTATCATCAGCAATGTGGAAGAATGTTGTCCTTCCCGAGATGGATAAACTACCTCCTTCCCAAATCCCCAGAGGCATGGGGAACAAGGAATTTAATTATTTTCAGATGCATATCCTCAGAGCATTTTGGTGTATTTAGGACTGAGAAACAGTGGAACCAGTGCCTGGCACTTATTCCTCACATATTTAGGGGGAATGTGAAATGATTACTGCTGAACTTTACATATCCAGACCTTTTGTGAAGACAGAAAATAAGCACAAATTATGTCTATCAGTCTTCAATCAGTATCCATCCCTAAAATTACTCCAGTCTGCTGTGTCAGAACTCCTAATTGACTTTGCTTTCTGACTTTAAACACCTTCAGCATCTATCCCTGGGAATAACAATGAGCTTACACTTCATTTATACTTATTGGTCCTAGCTTTCTTGAGAATTGCATGTTCCATCACAGGTGGTTGTTTCAAGTCCTTTGTTAGCAATACCATACTGCAGGCTGTGTTGTGTGTGTGCCTTCCTGTATTCCAGAAAAACAGATGAACAGCCCCTTTTTAAAGGAGTGTAAGATTTTTGACTGGAAATTCAGCAGCTGCAGTCTATTCCCGTGAACTGCAGGGATCATTGTTCTGAATGGCAGTCATAGTTGTGTAACTTCTAATTTGTACAGAAAAAAATACAAAAGTATTTTACGTGTCTCAAGTAAAAAGACATGTCTATTTACCCGAGTATGAATTTACAGTTGTAAGAATCATCTGACATTTTTCTTCCAATCTTCTTCCACCTTTGGTGCTTACATCTATTTGAAATAATGCCTTTCTTAAGTAGATAATTTGAGCATATTTTGATGCACTGTATTTGAATTCCCAATGAAATAAAAAATACTGAAGCTTCATGTTTCTCTTTTTTAAAGAAGACAAAACCTGGGATTGGGAAGAAAATGGCACCAAAAATTGAAAGTGAGAAATAGTATTTATTGCTGAATTGAGCTTGGGGAAAATCATTTGTCAATCCCTTCCCATCAACTGCAGATGCAGCTGACAGAAAGATTTGATTAGAAAGTACGTGTACCTTCACAGAGGAGAAAAAAGGAAGAAATTTTGTGCTAGCAGAACCTTAGCAAGAAAAAGTAGCTGGAGAATATAACTAAAAATGTAAATACAAAATTAGATACACGTTTAACTAAAAAGATGATGAACCACTGGAGTAAAATGACAGTGCTTTATGCCTCTTATGAGATATCTCTCCATTTCTGGGAGTCATATTTTACCACACAAGTTGTTGGGTTCAAATAAGGTAACTATGTAACACTTGGCACTTTATTACAGGAAATTTTAAGGTCACCTGCAATATTTGATCTAAAGTCAAAGTCTACTAATTCCCTATTGTATTCCTATTTTTCCTGGTTTTGGAAGAGTTTAAAAATCTTGTAAGTGGTATGTAAATTGTACCTATATTTTCCTGATAAAATCTCCTGGCAAGATCTACAAGTTCTCAAAAGAGCTGGGAATTCTCAGAAGTAAGATATTGTGACTGAGGAAAAGTGTTTTATTTCATCTTTTTTGTGGTGTCCCTCGTGTCCCATCCAGTGTGTCACCCCCATTCCTCCCCTTGTGAGTCTGGGCTCCAGATTGCAAACTAACTCAGAGGAGCATCAGGACGCTTTCTAAACTACTTTGAAAATTTCATCAGTGAGTATGTAGACAGATGATGCTAGTTTGTAGACACAAGACTACATTCAAATAATCTATGATGTTTACAGTCAACTGCAACTCACTGAACCTTGTTTTCAAGTTCATGACATTGTGTTAATGTTGGCCATGATGCACACAGTTTTGGACTTAACCCCCTTTCTTTCATATTAGGTTCGAGTAGATGCAGAGTAGTGTTAGATCATCTCTTGCCGCTGCTGTTGTGGTATCCTTTACTGCTGTTGAATTCTCTGCCCTTTTCTTGATCAATGTCAGCAACCCATTCAGACATGATAGTACAACTTTCAACCCAAACCCACTTTACGCGCAAGGAACATCACAATGTTTTGTTAGCACAGTGCGATGAACAGGAGTAAGAAGAGGTCATCTTTGTGCTGAGTGATTTAGACAATTAGCTGCCAAAAAGGAAGACAAAGGTAAGGGAAGGGCAAAGTGTCTTGTAGGCAATGTAGCACTGCTTGGGGCCATGAAACTGGGAGGTAAGTGGGATTTGAACTTTATAGGTAAACTGATCTAGTGACTGGGTATCATCATTGTTCCTTCTGCATCCCTAGCGCTGTAAGTGGTTTTCCAACTCCACAGTATTTTGCCTGGGCCAGGCAGACAAATGGGGGGGAAGAACTAATACTATGAAAGCTGTAGCTCTCGGCTTCCCAGCTGGAGTTTCACGTAGCTGATAATACCAGCCCTAGACCTTATGAACCTGTGGCTGTGGGTGAGACCTCTCGTGGTTTAGACACTATGGCTTATTCCACCACAATTCTAATAAAATGAAGTGAAATTAAATTTCAACACTAATCTTTCAAAGAGACCTTCCAAAAAACCTTTAGATTTGTGATAAATAATTATCCTTCTGGGGGCTATCATAAGTCTTTTCAGTGTTTTTTGCTTCACTTCTATTTCTTTTTTTTTTGTGTGTGTGTATGATTACTTGTTTACTTAAATGAAAAGGTATGAGGTCTTGGAAGAAATGAATTGTCTGACTTCAAAAGTAAATACGTTTAAAAAAAAATATCGTCGGCACAACCTTAGCTAAGCAGGTATATCACAGACTTGGTGTAATTACCAAAATGACCTTCTGCAATTAAAACCTGTAAGCAGTGTTCAGTAAGTAAGACAGGAAACTGTCCACAACTTCCTTCCATGTCAAATTGTCTCTGGCCTCGTACACTGCAAAAGCTCATATGTCTTCGTCCCCCAACAGCAGGCGAATCAGCCTGGTATGAAGGGCAAGGAATGACAGAGTATCTTTTATGCAGCGCTGCCTTCCTTGGAGCTGTAAAACTGATGGGTAAATGAGCTTTCCTTCTGTGATCTACAACACTAAGTTCCTGTGAATGCTTAAGCCAACAAATGCATTTTAAACTTTATAGTCTATTTTAAAGCAGTAAGGTTACTTTGTGTAGTGCTAGGAGAAATCCCAAGTTTTCTGGGTTGTTTAATACCGTGTAAAACACAGGAAGAGTTAACAGTTCTACATCTTATAGGGAGTAAATGTGATCTATCAAGTTTCTATTTTGAGAAAGTCAGCCCAAGAAGCTGCTGTATTTAAAAGAAGGAAGCGAAAGATTTAATTTTTTATCACTCTAGTGTATGTATATGCCCAGCTTGTAATGGGTGGGACCTGCACATAATGAATCTGTCCATTCATAATTTGGATTTAAAAGAAAGAGAGGCCCTGATTCACATCTGTAAAGGCCATCTGAGTTCTACTGAGCTCTCCCTTACAGCTACTCAGGTGGCTGTTACTTTATTATTCATTCACTGCTGTGCTTGAGAGGAACAGTCCTGTTTGACAACCGCAAAAAGGTTTGACTTTTACAAAATGAATCTTAGCCCATGAAATAATAGAAGTTGGTTCCATTACGTGTTATTCACTGCAGCACATAAGTCAAATAAATCTTCTGTTTATCTGCATCCTCTGCAGCTGTTAGTGAACTAACAGAAATACTCAAAGGCGTCTCAAAAGCGTGGGGAGATGAGAGGGGGGAAAAAGTGTCAATTATTCTTAATGTTAGGAAAACTTTGGATCAAAGTGTTACTTAAATGCTAACCATTTCATTTAACATTAATGTGCTTTCCCACTATTTCTACATTTTAATAAACAGCCATTACCCCACTTCATGCCATTGTGATTGATATGTGGTTTCTGATTGACACGCATACCTTGTGTTTTTCTGAAATGGTCTAATAACATCTCATCCCAGGTTTCCTTTTATAGTTTTGTCAAAGTTGTCACCACTGTGCTACGAATAATTTTTTTTCTCATTTTACTTCACGTATTGACTTGATTATCTCTTGAGTGTAATGCTCCAAAAAGAAGTAAGTGTGTGTGTGTATGGGAAAGAAGTAGGTAAATATACCTTTGCATGTTGTCTATTTATGTCAATGCCAAATATGATATGGTGGCAGCATTGTTGTATTTGTGGTGGTCTACCAATATAAGCCAGGAAAAACTTGTGGACAGAAATTAAACTGCGTAATTAAACTAAGTCAGAATTGAGAAGATGCATAACTTTTGGATGTTAAGCCCTTTTGCAGGTCAGGATCTTGCTGAGCAAGCCTTATGCCTTCTATTAATGCCAGCTGATCAAATGAAGAATCCTACTAGTTCCCATATGCCTTCCCTCCTTCATTCTAAAATGGTGCTTTTCTCACTTTGGTATGTGGAAAAATAGTTAATACTTTCTGTTATGATCTAATGGACGGTATGGGAAATGTTGGAAGCTACAAACAGTGACTAGAAGTGTGGGTTTTTTTATTTTGGGAGTTTTTCTGGTTTTTTTCCTTCCCCACAAGCACACCCATAGTCCAGTTGCCTGCGAGCTGCATACAGTGATGCTTTAAGCTCTGTAAACAAAAGCTTTTCTTTGGATTTGTATCTCATAACTTGTATCTTCAGAGTTCAGGTGGGAAAGTGATAGATTGAATTGCTGACATTATCCTGGTGTTATATGAAAGCCACCGCCCTTGCTGCGAGAAGCAACCTACGTTGTCTTGAAATAGAGCAAGTGTTCTCAACTTCTTCTAGAAATTAAAATGAGGAGATTTTATATATTCCTGAGACTTTTACCGAGGATATGAAGGAGCAGCAAGGGCCATCTGTGCCACATAGCTGGCAGGGGCAGGGACCTCCGTCGAGGGCCTGGGGAGCAGGAGTGGCTTGAGGATGGTAGCCAGGGTGAGGCCCAGCCCAGGGATGGCTGGACAGGGTTGTGGTTATGGGCTCGGGTCTAGGGCCAGGCTGGTGCATCAGGCCATAGTGCTGTGTGGGAGTGCTCTGCCCAAAGTCCCCAGGGGAAGGGGACAGCCCTTGGTGCACTGTCTCTGGGTTGCCCCTGAGCCCCAGCAGCCAGGCCTTCAGGAGAGGGGATGCTCTCGTGACCCCTAGACTGAAACCTGAAACATGTCACTTGTTGGGCAGCTTGCTGACAGGAAGGGTCACAGTCTGTGCCCCTAACTGATTTAAGTTGCTCTGAAGAGGTTTTGAATAAAATTCTTCACTGTAAATTCCCAAACTGCCTTACAACAGAAATGTTTAATCTCAGTAGTGTTAAATCATCTTTATCTGGGGGAGCTTAGGGAACATTGGCAAGAAAATACTTCGCCTGCACAACTCTACCCTCAAGTACATTGATTCTAGTGCAACTTTTACGACCAGTTTCTCTGACCAGTTGTGTTTCACTTGCACCTGAGTATGTCAGAAATACTTTGCCCAAAAGGAGTCTGTATCTTTCATAGTGAGACCTTTGGTGTACAGTGTTATTAAAGACCATCAAATCAAAATGCTGGAAGAAAAATTCTCACTTAATTTCTAAAAATTTTTTTCTAACAATTTTATTCCCCTTGCTGGATTTAGGCATCTTGTCTGTGTATAATTTTAATTTCTAACTGTGAATTCTTCGGCTAAACACTTATGATTAAAGAGAAGCAGATGTATGACACTGGATTGTGACTGACTTGCTTCAAATAAAAGACGAACAAATCCATGAGTTTTATAAATCTCATCCTATTGGATACAGAGGCTACACCTCACTGTTTTGAGAAAAAGTTTAGTAATTGGGAGATGCAAAGACTCAAGGCTTTATTTTCAACTAAGCTATTCCATGCTGTTTAATTTTGCCAATAAGATCATTGCACGTCTGACATGGAAATTCTGGAATTTTCCTTCAGATTTCAGTGTGTCACGTAAGACCAAGAAAAGTATTTGTGCCGTTATCTACTTGTGTCAGATACAATTTTTTTCACTGTCTCCCACACTGCTTGTGCTTTATAGGAATAGATTTTCCAAAATGCATTTAATAAACTACCTTTTTTTTTAGCTCGTACTGAAAATACTTTGAGGAGAGATTCAAAGTGCAGTAATTCTTATAGCGTTATTAGTATACTTTTATTGCTTCAGCATTCAGCATCTAAAATAAGTTCCAACAAATTCTAAACTCAATTTTCCAACTGTCAGAAACCATGAAGATCTCTAATACCTGTAAATGTCACATATTGGAGATAATGGAGTGGCACTTAATAATTTGAAGTATTTTTGTTGGTTTCATAAAGACTTCTTATATCGTTGGGAGGTATTTCACAGCCAGCCTTGGAAACACATTAAAAATGTGGGTGAATGATGAAGGCAGAGCGTGTTTGTCTCTTGAGATGCTACCCCTCACCTTGGCAAGCTCTTTATAGATGGAAAACTGGTTTAGCGAAAAAGAGCTGCTGTGATTACTGAATGAACATAAAGCTTCACTTCTCTGTCATTTAACAGCTGGCAGATTACAGAACTGCTTTTTTGGGGAGAAAATTTAATAGGTTAGTATTAACAGACAGATACATAAAATCACTTTCTCTCCCAGGGTTTACGTGAAGGATATTGATGTGCCAGGCTGCCCCGTAGAGGGGCAGTGCAGTGAGAACTGGTGCCTTTCAAACCTCAGAAACCCATACAAGGTAGCTATTGAACAGGCTAAAATCTCCAGGCAACAGAGCTGTATGAAAGCCATGGGAAAAAAAAGCCTATTTGATCTATTTAAGTCTTTTGAATTTTTGTAGATATGATCCTTGCTATCAGCACAGTGAAAATTTTATTCTTGCTTCATTCTGTCATATCCTGTGGGGTTTTACTTTTAACTGATTTCTAACTGTCTTTTGTTTGTATATCCAAGCAGATGGGGATAGATACATGTTGAAAACAAACACCAAAAACTCCTTGGTTGTATATGAGAAAGTTGTCCCACTCCATCATAGGTGGGAGTAGAGAGAACTTTATGATTTCTCCCCTGAAATAATCACTGTAAAGGGAAAGCTGATCATCTTGGTGCTCCTTTCTATTTACTGCGGGGTGTATTATGGCATTATTTAAAATGGGTGAGAAGTGCTCTCTCAGGGACAGCGAAGGGATAGGACAGTGATTGCATAGCCATCCAAAAGTTTAGTGTCCATCTACCACAGTAGCTGCTGATGCTCTTTCTCTTCCTTGACTGGGATGAGTGAGCAATCAATACCGTCCTGGTGTCTTCACCTACACTGGGATATTAACCCCTGTCAGGACGTGGGAAGGGGCACTAACATCCATCTATGCTGCTGTTAGGTGGGTCGCAGCACAAGTTTTGTTTGGGCCAAGTAGCGCTTTCCTGAATGATTCTTGGGAATGACTCAGAAGTTGGTAAAGCCTCTTGACTGTTCCAAACAGGCAATCTGGATGCAGCCATCCTGTTTTGCAGGCTCAGAAAGTGTAATAATAATGTGCCAGATGGCCTCAGTTCTGTTCCGTTTTACTGTACAGTGTAGTCAGCATGTCTACTTATCCTGATCTAGTGACTCATGTATGTGAAGTCTCTGGAAGTGCAGCACGGTGTCCAGTGAAACGCACAGTCTTCTGGGGTTTTGAGTATAAGACACTTGGGGTTTTTTCAGATTTGGAGATCACCATTACCCCCTTGAACACTTACAGTAAAGAAAAAAACATGGAATTAGTGAATTCTGGGACAATTTCAGTATTAAACTTTCTTCCATTGCTTCCAGTAAATAATCTTTTAGACAAATAATAGCAGACAATCTCCTTTAGCTGCACATTGAACAAGTATTGTAGTGAAGTAAACTTTTTCTTTGATGTGGCATCAGCCTCACAGATGGCTTCATTGTTCAAGTAGCCACAATACTAATTTGTCTGTCAAGACTGTGATAAAACTGAGGAGGATGAAAATACCTTCTGGTGTTCCATATGCTGTTCTGAGCTTAGGGTTAAAATAGACAACCACAACCAAAGTGGACAGAATGTCATATTACATAAAAAAACATTACAAAGAACTAGTGGCTTTCTTCTTTGTTTTGTCTTATTTTGTGTCACATTGGTGGTGTTGGAGTCCCAGAAGAATTACAGAAATGGAGAACACATGGAAATTGTTTAATAGTGTCTGTCTGCAAGTGTCATTTAAAGACACTGTCTCAAAAGAGCTAGGTGAGAATCTAATGTCATCTCTGGATCCAAACAGTCCTGAGAGTTAGTCCTCTGCAAAGTAAGTTTTGGTTAGATCATTACTGAACATATGAACCGTAAGTTGGGCTAATACAGAATTCAGTGGTGTGGGGGATATTGTTTGGGCAGACTCTGAAATGCCAGTCGTGCAAAATGAGTTTGAGGGCAAGTTTTAAGAAAATGAAGGAAACTTGTGATTTGTAACCGCGGGATAGGAAATCTTCACTCATTAAGAGTCCTTAAGATCAACACAAATGAAATTTGAGCCTGAGGACCAAAGTGATTCCAAAATTTCGAAGGAATTTTACACCAAATGTTTCAGAGGAAAAGTCTTGAGAAATCTGTCCACTCTCACTTGTTGCTGCTCTCCAGTTCCTTACGACTTTGTTCCTTAGTAAACAATGTTTATGGGTTTCACTCTAGTCAGTCTTGTTCTCCTGGGAACAACCACAGGTCTTCGTCAGAAGATTAAACCAGTATGCCTCTAGTTGTGGTTTTTTACTTCTTCTTTCAGCTTTTTTGTTAAAGCATGAAATTGAATGAAACTACTGCCAATGTCTAGCTGCATGGCTATGTTTGAAAACGAGCGTTCTGTGCAAGCAGTTAGCTTGCCTGGAAACCGATGTTCAGAGCCAGGTTTACACTGCTGTGTGCAGTGGGGTGCTGAACTGTAGGGGTTAGCTGCTGTCAGCCACTGCACAGCGCTGGGAGTGTGTATGTAGTTACAGAAAAGGTTAAGCTGGCTTATTTGTTAGAGTGAAGACCTATATTTATATGGCTGAGGTGCTTTCGGGACTTTAACTGTTCTCTCCATACTTCTCTCTATTTTGTGAAAGTATAAGTGTGTTTGAAACTCTTCACACCGCTCCATTGAATGATGGAGATACACCCTAACTCAGATTGAAATTACTTATCTATGTGTGGATCGTTGCCTCAAAGTTAATATAATAAAAAGATCTCATGTTTCTTTTCAAGGAACTGTTTGCTAATATGCATGTACATGGTTGTTTGGTTTCTATGGCATCTATAAGATAATGACTGTGTGTAAATAATAATCTTGCTCTCCCAGAGTGTTCTCGGGAGTTTTTATTTTCAAATGCTCTGATATTTGGGGTTTAATCTTTTTGTTTTCTTTTTCTGATTCATATATTTGATTAAAGGATTACCGTGCAACTTTGTCACTAATTTTCTTTTAATATAAAATGGAAACAAAACAAAGTACTTCTAAAAAGCACAGCACTTCTTAAGTTTAGGTTTGCAGTGCATTTAAGTCGCTTCCTTATCCCATCATTGCAGCAGGATTTTTAGCAGAATGCTCACGCATGATTAACATACAGGGACATCAGCTTGGCGTGATTCAAGTTTAAGGGCTTTTGAAGGAGCTTTTAAGGTTTCTCATGCCAAAACTGACTAATAAAAAACAACAACCCCAGCCCATAAAACACTTAAGGAGGGAATTACACGATGGATCATATAATTTTTCTAGAAATATCACAGTCAGCTGAAAAATATGTGCTAAAATATGTAATTAGCATGACTAAGGTTGCAGAAGTTCTAAAGGTGTCACTGCATTTTACTGAGAAGAAAATTTTAGTGGAAAAAATAAAAAGCTTATGTTTGTTCTCCCAAATTCTCTTCTGATTAATTAGGATGCCAGAAATAACATGATGTCAAATGCATATGTAGGGTTTTGTTATTCTTTCCTTACTTCTTTCTTCTTCTCCTGTTTGTGCAAGAGTCCTTTCACCAGATATTTGTTCGAATGAACTTAGCTTATAGAAAGCAGGTGTCATTAAGAAACTTTAGATCATGTGTTTGTAATGTGGTTCAATTTAGTATCTGAACTTGTTTTCTTCTTGCTGCTCTTTATACTTACTCCCACATTACAGCTAACCAGCATCAAGCTGCACAGTCATCTATATATTTTTTCCCCTCAAGCTGGGCTGTTAAGCTCTCCAGCTTAAACATCCTGCCAAATATGCATTTACATGTGTGTTTGAGGGATATTTTTACTTTCAAAGCCAGATGGGTTCCCTGCACTTATTCATATATTGGTTTTGTAAACCACTGTAAGAACTGAGGACAGCACAATGCAGCTCTGAAAATAAGCAACATAAATTCACATTGTTGTGTTGTAAACAAAGGTTTGGTGACAGAATTTGCTGTTTCAAAGAGCGCTCTTGTCTGCCTCACCTGGGCTTGTGAAATAGAAAATGTGTGTTGCATGTTGTGAGACACCGACATATGAAAACAATTAGTTTGGGAATCCTTTCTTCCCTGTGAAGTCACTTGAGTCTTGAAAGCTTATAAACTCTCACCTCACTAAACTCACATTAAAATCAGTATTTTCATGAAAGTTATGTTAACTTTAACATACTATTGTTGTGGAATGCAAAATACTTCTCTCTTTTGTTTAGGTCCATGAAATGCTGCATGTTGAAATGTATGTTACTCGAGGACTTCCCAGGTAGCGAGCTGTATATGAATCTCCTGTAGCTAAAGCGTTTGAGATAGCAGATTCTTCTCCTGCCTTCATACTGCTGTTTTTCCGTATTGCTGAAGCAGGGAGTAAGTTGTTTGGCTCCCTTGTTGAAGTATGAGCCTGTAAATGCTAACCAGACAAAAACCTTCATAACTCAAATAACTTTCTGATGCCATTTCTAAGAACAAATGGGGACAAAATTGAAAAAGGCACTGTTGCTTTTCTGTTATCACAAGTATTTCTATCAGCAGCAACAAAATGAAGTATTGAATTAGGAGAGGGGGGGGAAAAAAATACCCTCACCACTCCTGCAGGAAACTGGAAGGACAAAGACTGCAGGGGCTTCAGAACCATGATGCTATCTTCCATGGTTTTTAACCATATGTGCTCCTGTCTTGCGTCCAAGACAATTCTTAATGTTGATCAGGCAACAGGACAAGACGGAGCCTTTTTTTCCAGACACCATACCCGTAAAATATGAGAAGAAAAAGTTAGCTATATGGCTATGACTTTTGTAGTGCCACTTGTCTTCAGATCCCAAGTACAAGCCTTAATTCCTTCTGTTTTCAATTACAAGTGTAGACAAGAGGCTTGTATGTCATACTGAATTCCTGTTAAAAATTTGTCTCATGTTTGTCTGTAAGCAAGATGAAGTTTGAAGTCTCAGGTGGCAATGGAACGCCACATCAAAGTGTGAAGTGCAAGAGAAGAGTTATGGAAAGCTTGCAAGACCTCACAGTCCAGCTTTGTTAAAAGCCACCATAGTGGCAGAAGTGGGGGAGTGCCTGAATCACAGCAGATAGCACCCCTGGTGTTGGGGAAATTTTCAGGGCTTTTCCGTAATCTTGACAACTAGTAAATCAGAGTATAGGAAAGAAAGAAGAAAAAGGAAACAAGTGTTTTTTAAAGTAATATTGCCTAATTTAGAAATAAAGAGTTGCAGACATGATGGCAAGCTGGTGATAGGTGAAGACAAGTCTCTATTAAATCAACAATAGTGTATCTGTTACTGAAGTTGATTTTTTTCCAAATTTAATCTGCCATTATGCTTCCTTTCTTGTCTCTCAGTCCCATAAGTTTTCCCTGACCTATAAGTATTTAGCCTTGAGAACAGAAAAGCAGTTCATACAAAATGTTCCACATTCGTATTTATCGAATAATACATTGCATTGGGTACCTTTCATTAAACTTTATCTGTTCAGAGTTAAAAAAATCTTTCTCCTTGAATGTATTTTGCTGAAACATAAAACATTTTTGTTGTATTTAATATGCATAATTTCAAGTGCTTGTAGGACCTTTGTATACAATATGATTACTACTTTATATCTTAAAGAAGAGTAAAGTCATGCCTTATTCTGTTAAAATTGTCCTTACCTAGTATATCAGGTCTTAATTGTTCAAAATCCAATTTGATTTGGTAGCAACAATCATTGCAGAGAATGTTGGAGCAGTAGAGAGAATATCTGTTTGTGAAATCTTTCTCCAAGAGCTTTTATTCACAATTCATCTGTACAGTTGTAATATGTATCCTGCTGTCATTAAGTGTAGGCTTGTTCTCTTGTCTTAGTAACATAATTCTGAATATGGGTCAGACAGACCCTTGTTTCTCTGGGTTTCCAGAAAAAACAAGTATTAGGAAGAAACAGGCTTCAGCTTGCTAGATGTATAAACTTTATGTATACTTGGGTAAGTTATATGTAAACCTTTTTATGCTCCACTGCTTTTTTAATAGTAACAGGAATATAAAAAACTTGGTCGTGCAATGTATTTTGTTTAATCATATATCAGGATAATAGTATCTTGGTACATTCATCTTGCATCTTGAAGCGTGCTTTTCATGTAAAAAATCAGAAGTCAATTAACTTTCTCATTCTCTGTCGAAATCAATTTTAAGTGTCTCAATGAAAAGAAACGTCAGACCCAAATGTCTGTGCGTTGGCAAGCCAGCAGGATGGGAGGTGTGCAAGGCAAGTGGGGCTCTCATGTCTCCAGTTTTGTCAGCCAGAAGAGGAAGCTTCTGCATTCCTTGATCAGACTCCTTAAGACACAGGGAGTTGTTTTTATTACACATTTTTTGTAAATTAAGGTCAACTTCAGACTAGTCATACTCCCCCCAGTCTGCTCTCTCCATATGGAAACTTCCCCATAGTTTCATGTCTTGTTTAGAATGCTCCTCGTTTTCAACCTGCTTGTAATTGTGATTCATTCATGCACTTTCATTTTTGTTCCAAACCAGCTTTCAGCTTCTTAAGACCTGGTGTTTGCCTCCCAGTGTCTTCATAGTGACTGCATTTTAATCTTCGTTTCTCAGATTAAAGCTGTAAAAATCTTCTAATATCCTCTTGAAAGCTCTCCAGTCCCTTGATCGCTTTAGTAGCCCTGCTCTGCATTTCCTTCAGATTGAATTACCCCCATTTGAACACAGGTAATCAGATTTGTATGCAGGCCTTCAGATAAGGTCTTGGCAACTTCTTGTATTTATCTTTCTGTTTGATAAGTGCCTTGTCATTTTTACCTTTATATCCTGCGGGCTTTCAAGCACAGAATGGATTTGAGTTTTATGAGTTGAGCGTAGGTCTTTTGTCTAATGGAATTCCCAAAAATGGTCTGGTTACAAAGGTACTTGTTTGGTTTTATTTGTTATCACACATGAGGTGGTGAGCTAGAGGTAGTTTAGTTTGGAAGTAATGCTGTGGAAGGACAGTTGAGAAAACAGGAGTACCTTCATTGACAAAAGGTCATCGTGATCTTTCTAAGAATAAGAAGAGCAGATATTGCACATACTTGTGATCTACTGACGAACTGGAAGACAGGCAATAGAACACACTGAACTTTTTAGAGGAGATGGAAAAGCCTGATTTTGATCTCTTTAAGAATATGACTAATGACTTGTGATCTCTGGTAGCTGGCAAAGCTTCCATTTATAAATTTTGCATAGCCTCAAAGGCTTTTTATAGCCTTGCCTGGACTGTCATGCTCTGCTCATTCTTCCCCTCTTTCAAGAAGAGAGAACTAAAATCTGGAGCTATTGCTCACTGATCTCAGCTCATCTAGGAAAGCGTGTAATACTTCTGAGGCAAAACATATGAGGAAATAGAAAGTTTTACCTTTAACTTCAGATTCCCTTTGCACTTGAGAGTTTTCTGGCATTGTTTGTACAATATTGACTTTTATGGTCTTACAACCAACGGCAAGACATTTATTACATACTTTATAATAAAAGTAAGCACACTAAAAATAAAACCCATCAATCTTTTGTTATTACCTGCACAAGAAAATTAAAATATCAATCTCAATGTGGAAGATGTACTAGAGTTTTAAAGTTGCTGTATACTCCCAAATGATTTTAAAGCTGTGCAATCCAATACAATTTTGCACATCCTTAGAGATGGGCAGACACAGTTGGGTAAATGCTTGTAAAACAAGAAAGCTGTAGCTTTCAAAAGTGATATGACCCAAGTATTTTATCTGGAAAATATTGCAATGATTTATGAGCGCACAAATACAGAAATGAACTCATAAGAGGGAACAGATTTCCTCTTATATTTGGATTCTATGAAAATACAGGTTTCTACTTGCTCAGCTAACAATAATAAACATAACATTTTTATTTCTGTAAGCCAATAAGGCTGTGGTTTTTTAGTTGTTTGGTTGAGTTTTTTTAAGAAAAAAAATCTCAAGTAAGCCCAACAAAGACAGTCTGAACAAAAAAGTTGCCAGCAGATAAATAATGGGCCATGTTTGATACTTCAGTATATACATTTCTGTGCTATGTAGGCTCTTGAATGCTGCATTTGGCACCTTAAAGTGTAAATATGGCTTAATTATCAGATATTCCATGAACTTGTACTTTTTATGTTTTGGTTTCTCTGACTGAACTCTTCCTTCTCCTAGAGAAACCGAAATGAAATTCATTAATGTTTGACGAAATAATTTTTAAGAAGAATGTAAATATCTGATGTTAGATAATTTGCAGACTAAAGTTTTCAAGAGTTGTTGTGTATCTGTGTGGCTATATGTGCACATATGTAACTCCGGGGTTGGGAAATATCCTCATTTCATTTTGGGGGGAATAACGGTGAAAATTCTATCCCTATTTGTCTCTCTCTCTTTTTTTTTTTTTTTTTCCCCCCTTTTATAATGTCTTCTGTGAGATTTGCATTTTGACATATCAGTTTCTGGCAGAGGTTTTGGAGAAATCGTAGGCTCTTTTATTATGAAAAAACCCTAAAACTAAAGGCATTCAAACTGAAGATTTCCTGGTTTGATCTAATGTGCATATGTGTGTATGTACATACAATATATATACATTAAAATAGACTAAAAATTGAGTGTTCAAAAAAACCTTTATTAAATATCATAACAAAACTATTATATAGAGTAAAAATTAATTTAGTGATGGAGAGTAATGGAGAGTAATTGTTGAGTTACACTTCCTGTGGGAGGCATTTCTTTTAGCTATTATTTTTCTTAGTATGTGTTTTCACCTTATCTTTATTATACCGGGGGCTGTTTAAATATCAGAACTTAAACATAAAATTATTTTATTTTGATTATTTCTATAGAACCCAGGGCCCTATGGTCCCGAGTGGTCCCTGGGGACCAATGCTCTGTATTAGATATTACCATCTGTGCTTGCATAATCTGTGTTCCAGAATCATATAATCAAAGTCAAGAGTAAACTTGAAGCTCAGGATCATAAAAATTAGGAAAAAAGTTACAATCAGATTAACTAGCACTAGCTGGCAGTGATTCTAAAGGGGCTTGTTTGTCAGCAAACTTCTTGAGGATAGCAACGTAGACTGATTTAAATTGGATAAGTCTCTGGTGTTTGTTTGATTAACACCTGCTCATCCCCACCAAAGGAAGATCAAGTTAGATGAGGTTGCATAGAGCCTTGTCCTGTCACGGTTTGGATATTTCCAAGGACAGATTTCTTAATTTCTCTGTGCATCTTACTTAAATCCTTGGCTGCTCTCAAGTTGGAAAGAAACCCGAAAAGAAAATCTAAGTTCTAAATGTAATTTCTTTTGTTGAAAACTTGCATCCGTTGCATCCCATCTTATCATTTGGGGTACGCTTTTGAGAAAAGTCTTCCATACGCTGTCCCACTAGATGTATGGAGACAGGATTAAGATTCCCCTTTTCCAAAGCAGTCTTTTCTCCAGGCTGAATAAGCCCTGCTCCTTCAGCCTCGCATCACAGGATGATCCTCCAGACCCTGACTGTTGTGGTGACCCTCCACTGAACTTGATCTGGTATGTTAATGTTCTTGTACTGGAAAGCCCTGGATGGGACACAGTGCTCCAGCCATGGACTCACAGGCACAATGCAGTGGGGAAGAAGAACTTCCTGTGGTGCGCTGGCTGCTCTTTTAGGCTTCTACAGTTTGGGGTGCAGTTGTGCGTCGGTGCTGCCAGAGCGTATTGCTGCCAGGTACCTTTCTGCCAAACTCCTTCCCAGCCAGCTGATGCCACACTGTACAGGTGGATGGTGTTACGCTGTCCTGGGGGCAAAACTTTGCATTTGGCTTTGTAGAATTTCATGATATTTGTGTCACGATGTTTCAAAGGGATCTTGGCAGCCTGGACAACAGCAGTCCTGCCCTTCAATGTATGGACTGGTCCCTGGTTTGGTGTCATCCTGAACTTGAGGAGGGTTCATTCCATCTCTCATTGCAATAAAAGGTATTAAAGAATATCAGCTCCATTATGAACCGTCGAGGAATCAACTAGCAATGAACTGCCAGCTGAACCCTGCAGTCCAGCCAATTTTCCCTCTGCCTTACAGTCCAGTTATCCATTTCATGCTCCACTGGATCTGTTACAAGGCTACTATGAGGAGCCTTGTCAAAGGCTTTGCTGAAGTCATGCTAAACAACATCTACTGCTCTCCCCTATTCCTCTAAGCCAGTTATCTCTTCACATAAGGCAATCATTCAGATTGGTTAGGCAGAATTCACTATTGATGACTCCGTGTTGGCTCTTCTAGCCTCCTATTGAACTGGAAGTTAAAATTTGGAAAAGATACTCAGTTTGCCGGAGGCCCATCATTGTTGAAATACAAAGAGGTCGTTACTTTGGCCAGTACTATTTAATATCTTCATTAATGACCTGGACAACAGACTGCATGCTCAGCAAGTTTCCAGGTAATACAAAAGTCGGAGGACTGTTTGATATACCAGATGTTTGGGCTGCCACTCATAAGGATCTTGACAGGATGGAGAAATGACAAATAGCAGTCTCACAGAGCTCAACAAAGAGAAATCCAAAGACTTGCACCTGGGAATGAATAACCCCAGGAACCAGTAATGGATGGAGCTGACCAGGTAGAAGGCAGCTCTGCAGAGAAGAACCTGGGGATCCTTGTGGACAACTTGTTGACCATGGGTCAGCAATATGCTTTTGTGGCAAAGACGACCAAAAGTTTTCTGGGTTGCATTATGCAGAGTGCTGTCAGCCGGTTAAGGGAGGTGATTGTTCACTTCTACTCAGCACTGGTGAGACCACATCTGAAATGATGTATGCAGTTCTGGGCTCCCCAGTACAAGAGAGAGACATGGGCATACTGAAGCAAGCCCAGCAAAGGGCGACAAAGGTGGTTAAGGGCTTTACACATCTGACCTGAGAAGAGACAGAGATCTGGGATAGTTCAGCCTCGAGAAGAGAAGGCTCAGCAGAATCTTCCTGAGGTGTGGAAATTCCCTTCTGGGGAGGGGTAAAGATGATGTAGCCAGAGTCTTGCCAATGGTGGCCAGTGGGAGGAAGAGAAGCAATGGACACAAAATAGAATATAGAAAATTCCGTTTAAACATAAGAAAAAGTTTTTTTGAATTTTTTTTTAAATCTATTTATTTCTTCTGTGAGGTTGCTCAAACACTGCAAAAGGTTGGCCAGAGAGCCTGTGGAGTCTCCATCTTTGAGGTACTCAATACCAAAACAGACGTGGTCTGGGCTACCTGCTGTAGCTTCTTTGTCTCTTTTGCTTTCCAAAAACTGTTATATCTATGAAAGCAGGTTTGTAGGCTATGTTGGTTGCGAATAAAGAATAATTTTGCAGAAGGTAGGATTCATGCAGTTTCTGTCATGGTACTGTCCTCTAACAAATGACCTACATGCATCTAGAGTGTTCTATACTAATGTGGAAATCAGCGCTGCTAAATCAATTAACTATTCATTGGACATAGCTCCTGGAAATAGAAAGGACAAGGTTGTTTAATAAATTGACAGTGAAATATTACATGTTTTTCTGTTGATTCAATATTTGGAATTATTTAAAAAAGGTCAAAATATACTGAAATGGAATGTAATTTAAGACATTAGAAACTTAAAAAAAATCAAATATATTGATTTTGTAGTCTTTTTCTAGGTAGAAAAGGCAAGTAAAGTTCTAAAGAATTATTTAGAATTAGTTTTTCAAAGCAAATTTTGTTACTTACACCTTAGAAAAAAGCATTTTATTATATCCAGAATAGATTTATTAAAGAAAATACTTTTATATGCCTATACATATAAGTGTCTTTATCAGTCCATCTTTTGTTCAGTACAGCACTTTTAGTTTGGCAGATTGAAAGGATATTCAATTTTTTCCCAAGTTCCTTTTCAAACGAAGCTTCTTTTCTGAGTTAGAGCAGAAACTTCAGTTTCAGTGCCATTCTTGCAAGAAAATGTAGTGTTTTTTCCCCTCCTATTTGTTAGAGTATTATTTTCTACTTTCATAATGAGTCTAGTTATTACCTTCCTCAAAAATCATTTTCTTCTTCTGTGACTCTGGAAATACAGTTGTATGTGTATCTTCTATTTATGTATGAAACTGCAAAGTACAACATGTAAGCATGTGGACAGGGTGTCACAGGCTGTGCATCATGCCTATTAAACACCTTGACATGTGCCCTGAAATTTTTGGCAACCCTGATTTTTTTCCACAGAGCTTCTGAAATTCCTCCCGGTGTCGTAATTGCCAAGCTGCAAAAAGTCCACAGGGACTCTGTGTCTTCCTCCTAACTTAGACTTTTTCCTTTGTGTGTGGTTTTGCCTGTGGCCACCAATATAAGAAGGTAATGTTAGAAAACACGTAGGGGGCTGCAGTAGAGGGGCTATGGAATAGCAAAAAATAGGCAAGTTGGCATTTAGCTGAACTTAGGTGCAACTTGGAAAGCTTTTCCAGTTGTTTCAGGAAGAACAGGGAAAAGAACAAATAACACATATCCTTGGAAAGCCTTGTAAAGCTATTGAAGTATGCAGAGGAAAAACGTGCACCTTGCTCCTTCTTTTCCTCTTTCCCCTTCCTATTTTTCTTAATTTCAATTAAGTTGCTTTCTGCATTGTTGCTGTCAAGTTCCACTACCAAGCATGTCACCTGTCTATAAAAGCTGGGCAACTGATTCACAGAACGGTGGAACCGTTCCCTTTAGCTGACATAAGCAGTGTGAGGTGTTTGCCAGTAAGGCCTCTAGGTGATCTTTGCAATCTAGTTCATGATTGTGACATCTGAGGGGAAAAAATATCTGTTATGTTCTCCTGAAGTCATTGTCATATTGAGCCTCTGAATAGTACTTTCAGGGAAGATTAGAAAGTTGATTTTCATAGTTTTATAACTGAATTCAAATCTAGATGCCTTATTCATATAAAAAGTATCAGGAGTGGGGCTGCCAGAGACAGAAATCTTAGGAGATGGATCTGATTGGCTATCCCATTGTACACATTTTTGTTTTTAAAATACTAAAACTAAACAGATTCCTTTACAAATTCCTTTTAATTTTTTTTTTCAAACCTGGGAGTGACTTGAATGAAGTAAAATGAGGGAAAGCATGCTATCTGAGAACACTCTAATGCTAGGTCACTATAAAAAAATCCATTACTTTCAGTGCTTCTGTGTAGCATGGTTTATAATTGTTCTCAATACACAGTGAACATCAAATTATTTCATGGATCAAGCACCTTGATAACGAAAGATGCTGTGACACTGATGATTCTACAAGCTTCCTCCAGGAACTGAGTGCGGATTCTCGATCCTATTGACAGTAGACCTCAAAAACACTACAGAAACAATACGGGTCATTTACTGAAAATTTGGCAATGAAAGTAAAGCTCAATGGACATTTATAACCTTTGCATGTGATAGCTTTGGTCAGCTAGAACTCTCATAATGCAAAGATTAAACTATTTTCGTTACCGTTAGGAACCTTCAAAGGATAATTTACCTTAGGTCCAGGCTAGAAGCAGTAAAGTCTGTGCAGATGAAATTGTGCAGGTACCTCAATATACTTCGATCAAAGTTTTAGAAAAGCACATAAATAATGTAGTTGAAAGCTTGATCTTGACAAGTGGTGAAATCCTGTAACCATTACATGTATTATTGAACATGGCTGTCATTCTCAGATCGCTCATCTTTTACTGTTTTTTTAGAAAGTTGTGGTAAAATGCGTGCCGGTTTCAGGATGCCAAGTCCCATTTTTTCTGGGGTTCTTGACAGATGTAGTTGCAAGAAGAGGCAGAAAAACATCATACTGTAGGAGACCTCCTTTACATAGATGGAAGACTGATATGCTGCAATACAATTTCAACAGCTAGCCAGTGCCAGTTGTTATGTGTGTGGCAGATGTAGATTTGCAGTGATGTGTTTTCCTTGGGAATGCAGTTAATCTGAAATCGTAGTATCTTTGAATAATGCATTTTTTCTCCGGATAGCACACCCACTCCTAAAAATAAATGCTGATTGTATAAATATTGCTGCATACACCAGATCTTATGATGAAACTACTTCATATTACAGTATTTTGTAAATATGTTTTGATTTGAAAATTTTTATTTGTTTGTCTTGTCTGGCAAAATTAACTTTATTAACCTACCATGACTAAAACAGCAAAAAAGGGAAAATTTTCCAAGAGAGAGGAACGTTTTTAATAGTGGTCTAAACCATATAATAGTATATAGCAATATATGCTGTATATATATACGGATCATTGTTGGCAACTTTTTGAAATGCAAATTAGTATCTTTATTTTGTTCCAATTATTCTGATCCTGTAAAGTAACTTCCTTTATTTTATATGTGTCCATTGTCATACGTGTGAATCCAACACTAACTCTCTTTCCAATGTGAATGAGCACATCCAAATAAATAACTTATTTTATTAAGGCTGCAGAAACAGCAGAAAAGAAGTTGGGCATCATCTTGCTGGCTTCTAGCTTTGGTAGCTACTCATTCAGCAACCTTAAGTAGTTCCTGTAATGCACAGAAATCTTAGATCTCTGATCTGCAACATTGGTAAAACATTCATCTAACTCATCGTTCATTAGAGTGTGATGTGGCTTTTGTTACCTTGTTAATATTTATAGAAAAAATTGGGACTTTTGTCATAAAAGAATGTTGTAAGTGAAAGTGTTGTCTCTTCTATTTTTCTTAACTTCATGGGTTTTAGACTTTTTGAAAATTTCATGTATAATTTGTGTTGTAACTTAAGTGTAATTATGATCATTTAAATGCCAGTGTGACTAACTGTTTGAGTAATGAATTAAGGGTGTGCATTCAATAATTGAACTTACATGGTATAATGGGGCTTAATTAGCATTGATATATTGATATAATGCTTTACAACACTCTGAGGATGTGCATGTATTGAGTAATTAATCCTCTCAACATGCAGGTCAGTGAGGTCAGTATGGTTTTGTTTATTCTGCAGACGGGTAGAGTAAGGAAAGAGAGAAGTATGGGGTGAAAGAATTTGCCCATTAAATATGCAGTTTCTGAAATGATACCTGAATTGGATGTGAGCTCTTCAGACCACCATTTCTTTGATGAACATATTTATCTTTTGTGCTCTGTTCATGACATATTTCAGCTTCCTGCACTTATTTGTTCTGCTCTAAAGGAAATTAAACAATTTTAATTTGTACTACTTCAATGAAAGGAATAGCATGCCATTAATAACTTCCAAATGAGATGAAGAACAAAACCAATTCCATTTTCCTCCTTCTCAACATACACTTTTGCTTTTCCTAGGTAGAGAAGTATCATCTTTAGACTGATAACTAGTTAAGACAGTATCTTCCAAATAACTAATGCTTATAAAATTGCTTTCTGCAATAAAAAAGAAAATCAGTATGTTAATTCATATCAGCCCAATGTCACTGCTTACTGGGTTTCCTTCATATTTTCTGTTTCTATTAACAAAGATTGACTTAATTTATTTTTCAGAGCCAGAAGTAATTTGAAAATAAGCAGAAAATAAAACTTTTTTAATACACTTTAGACTTTAATTTACTGTCAGAGACTAGTTAATTATTGGATTCTTTTAAATTGCTATTCTATCAACTAAAATGAAAACTGTACATAAAATGCCTTCTACTGCTTGGATTCATAATGATGTTGTATGAATATTTTTGCATCATTTATAAAAAAGAATGGAATAAAAACTTCTTTTACTTCATTCAGAGTTTTGGGAGAAAGAGCAAATTTATAGGATATTTTGTTTGAAAATAGTCCTTCACTGAAGGACTCTTAAACCAAGAATTGAATTTGAAATTAGCTTTGAAGGTGATGTTATCAACTCAAATATTTTTCAGAAATATATTTCGTAGCCTAATTTTGCCTTATTTGTATAAGGAATTGTTTTTTGAAAAATAATAATATAAATTATTTAATTAAAATTGCTTGACAATTATTTATTACTTTGATCTGCAGATTTTGACTGTAACATTTTTCCCTCTTTCTTTTGACAGTATTACCGAGTCATACTTGTGGCAACCCAGGAGAAATACCTAAAGGAGTACTTCATGGAACAAGATTCAACATTGGAGATAAAATCCGATATAGCTGTATCTCTGGTTACATCCTAGAAGGTCATGCCATGTTGACATGTATTGTGAGTCCTGGAAATGGTGCATCATGGGATTTTCCAGTTCCTTTTTGCAGAGGTAAAAATGAAGACATGAAATATCTTTAAAATATTAAGACAATACTAAAACAACAGATTAAATAAATTAATTTTGAGATATATTTATTTTCTACTTTCTAAATGTAAATGTACTAATGTACTGTCTAAAAATCTACACCATTTAAAACTGTAATCACAATTCAGAAGCAATGACTCTCCAGAGTTTACCTTCAGAGGTATATGTTATCTACTGATGTTTTTCCTTTTAATTTCCATAGGGGATAGCTGTAGCAATTTGATGGCAGGACCCGGCAAATGCTTTTGCAAGTTTCTGCTTTTGGAAACTTTGCCCCAAGAAGGAGAAGCTTGAAATCTTCAACCATATAATCTTTGAAGGGGACCTCTGGTGGTCCAATCCCTTTGAGTCCAACTCCTGCTCAAAGCATGGGTAACTTCAGAGTTAGCCCAAGCTGCTCAGGGCTTTGCCCAGTTGAAATTTTAGTATCTTCAGGGACGGAGATTCTGAAGTCTCTCTGGAAACCTGGTCTGGTGCCTAGCTGCCCTCATTTTGATGTCCAATTTGAATTATCTTTTTTACAGATTATAGAAACTTTCTCTTCTCCTGTTGTGGGCCTATGAAAAGATTCTGGCTCCACCTTCCCTAAACTAAATAGTGGAAGTAGATTTTTTCATAGTCTCGTCTTGTTCAGGCTGAAAAATCAATTTCCTTCATTCTCTAGTCTCATACATCACATTCTTCATCATCTAAACCATTTAGCGGCCCTTATCTGGACTTGTTCTAGTCTGTCAATGTCAGTGTCTCTTTTGTACTGGGGGACCCTAGAGTGGACACAGTATTCCAGATGGGGCTTCCTGAGTCTCATGTAGATGAACTCTCTGTAACTCTCTCTCTTTTGCTGCTGGTTATGTTCTTGCTCATCTAACCCAATACGAAGTAAGCCTTCAATGCTGCCAAAGTGCACCACTGACTCAGCTTGTATTTCACCAGGACCTCAGGTCATTTCGTCAGAGTGCCACCTAGCAAATTGGTTTTTTTGCATGGGACAATCCTGTTCCTGGTACAGGACTTTGCATTTCTGTTTTGCAGTTTCATGAGACTCCTGTTATTCTTCTACCTTGTCAAAGCCTGTCATCAAAGACTGTAGTCCTGCCCTTCAGGGTGCCATCTGCAAACCTTGTCAGGGTGCATTCAGTCCCATACTCCAGATTCATGGTGAAGGTATTCTACAAATTCAGCCCCAGTTTAAATCATAGAATGGTTTGAGTTGGAAGGGACCTTAAAGATCATCAAGTTCCAACGCCCTTGCCACGGGCAGGGATGCCTCCTACTAGGGCAGATTGCTCAAAGCCCCATCCAGCCTGGCCTTGAACACCTCCAGGGATGGGGCATCCACAGCTTCCCTGGGCAACCAGTTCCAGTGCCTCACCACCCTCACAGTACCCCTGCAAGTCACTAGCTTGACTTTAAACAATTGGCCTCTGCTCTCTGAGCCTGGTGGTCCAGACAGTTTTCACTCACATAATAGTCCACCCATCCAGTCCATACGCCCTCCGTTTGACTACAAGGATATAGTGGGGAACTGTGCATTCGCCGAGGAGCCCAGCCTCCGGTGTGGTCTGCACCGGGGAAGGGAATCGAGGCAAAAAAAAAAAAAAAAAAAAAAAAGGATATTTTTGAAGCCGGGCAGGGCGGCTGGTCTGCGCCGGGGGCGGGCTGCTGAGGCGGCCTGGGCGGGCCCAGCACCCCCGGCCGCAGGTCTAAACGAGGCGTAACCGCGCCAACGGTCATTCGCTGAGGAGCCCAGCCTTCGGCGCGGTAAATCCGCGCCGGGAAGGGGAATCGCGGAAAAAAGGGTGGGTAAGGAGCCCTTTTTGCGGGCTTTTTGAAGCCGGGCGGAGCGGCTGGTCTGCGCCGGGAGCCGGCGGGCGGGCTGCTGAGGCGAGGCCGGCACCCCCGGCGGCAGGTTTAAACGAGGCGTAACCGCCCTAACGGTCACTCGCCGAGGAGCCCAACCTCTGGTGTGGCAAGTCTGCACCGGGGAAGGGAATCGCGGCAAAAAAAGGGTGGGCAAGGAGTTAGTGATTTATTTCAGCTGAACCATTGCCTCAGTGGGGTTTTAGAGTTCATGTGGAATGCGGATTTGAGGAGGGATTTTAGGCGTTCCTTACTTTATTTCATTTTATCCGGCTGGAACACGTACCGTGAGGTAGCCCTTTCCATTCACTATGTCTTCAAGCAGGAAATGTTTCCCTGTTGTTTCTCTAAGAACCTTGGTCTTTTCCATGAAGGCACCTTTTGTTACAGCTTTGTTTCCAAATGGTATTTGTCTTTCTTGTCATAGTAAACTAATTTCATGGCATCCATACAGGATAATAAAGCAGAGTTAAATTAAACTACAGGGTTTATATACTAAAAAAAAATCATAATAACCTTGTTTACTGTGGTGTTTCCCTAGCTTTGCTGATGCTGGCAAATTACTATTTTCTGCAATCTTGTTGCTTAATGTTGTCAGAAGCATTAGGAAGCTGGTGTCCAGTAATTCATACGTTGTCTAACTGTGCAAATGCTATTTCTGCTAGAAAAATTCCTAAGCCCCCGGGAAGATTTAGACAGCATTGACTCTTGTATCTGCCATTTTGTTTCTCTGGCTGCTACTCAGCTTCAGCATGAACTCTGAGCAGAAATCAAAGGTGCAGTCAATGGCATTTTTAGAAATTTTAGATAGTATGACTGGCAAGACATTGACTTTATCTGTTTTGGTTTTTTTTTTCTTTCTTTCAATAAATTGTGCTTTTTTGATGTGTGAAAATATGGCAATATGCAAACTGAAAAAGACAGGACACCACCACCCCCCCCCCCCAAAAAAAAAAAAAACAAAAAAAACCCCAGAAAACAGCCCCCAAAGAAAAGTTCAAAGGAAAATTCTGAAAAGATGAGGTAATTATGAAAAGTTAGTCCTGTTTTTCTATATGGTAAATAAGAGCAGCCAAGGACTTTTCTGTTCTTAGAAGCTAACCAAGAGGTTTACTACGAGTTTCTGAAAAAAAATTGTATAGGTGGCTTACCGAAATTGACAGGGAGAATCAATGGTTTACCTTAGTTGTGTTCTTCTGGTTTTTGTCCTGAGAATTAAAAAGGTCTTTGTTGTCTCAGTCTTAACTACCATAATAGTGTCACTCAAAACATTTCCTTTCTTTATCTTGAGCTTGACATACGGAGCGGTACAAGTCTGAAACATTTTGAAAGTTAATTTCATTCTCTGCAGTAACTCCACTAATAGCTGATTTATGATATGTGACTACTTCTAAATGAACTTTGTATAATTAGGTTCTCAATTCTCAGTAATTTTGAGAATCCCTAGTTGATTACAGTTGCATGAGTCTAGTTTTTTATGAAACTAACATTAGGAATACAAATTGGATTAGTGATATTACAATGGTAAACTTTTTGTCACAATGAAAGTAGCTGTGAGGGGAAGAACACGTAATATGTTATCATTAAAAAGACACCCAATTATTGGAGGGGAAAAAAAAAAGGTTAAGAAGGCAAATCATTAGAAGAGATCGTATGTCAGGTCTAAAAGGATCAGGCAATAATCAGGCTCCAGATTTAAGAAATATTAATGGAGAAATACTTTGGTGAATATTATCAAGAAGGTATTCTTAGAATAGATCAAGGGAGAAAGGAAGAAGAGTTTATGATTCACTGTAGAGTAAGATAAACTAGATACAAAGATTCAGAGCTGATATTTTAAAAACATCTAGCAAAAAGCAGTTGATGTTTTTGGTGTTATCTATGCTTTCTAAGGTAGCAAGTAATTCTCTGATGTAATTTCTTAGCCTCTGAGGTTCAGAAAAATATGTTTTTATAAGTTTAAGGAAGAGAAAAAGATGTCCTGATCCAATCATTTGTCCATGTTTATAACAAACATTAGAAAAAAATAAAGGGAAACAGAAAAATTCCCAACAATTCTACTTACTGATATTGCATTACATGATAAAGTGAGACTATTTTCCCAAATCTAATTTTTAAAGTGACGTGGCAGATTTCCCACCTGAGCAATTGTATTCATTTTCAGAATAATCTGAATTGGTGCAATATTTACATTGAGATAAATTTGAATGAAACTCATTTTTGTGACTGGTCAAATAAGAAGTCAGAGAAGTGTTTCAGGAAAAGCAGATAGGATATACTGTATAATTTCTTACACAGTAATACAGGAGTGACTAGATCAATCCCAATGGAGATATGGACACAGCTACGAATATTCATTCTTATATATATGTATGAGTGTATAAGTATATATATTTACACATGCATATATTTATGTTTATATATTCTTGTTCTAATATGTGTCAGTAGGTATGGAGGCACCAGTAAAAAACCGAAAATATGCCAGGTCGAAACTGGATCTGTGCAATAAGGTGCCTGGAAGACAGGAATAAGAAGAGAAAAATGAGATGAACAGTACAACCAAAACATAATGAAACTACCCAGAATGATAGTGTAAAGTCAAAGAATGAAAAAGAGGACTTCAGTCTGACCACTAGCAACATGAGCAAAGTTGACATCTGAGGAAGATATGTAAAAATTTACTAAAAATTAAAAACAAACCTCAGGGGCAGTCATAAAAGGATGAAGTATTTAATAACTGCACATAGACTTCTGGGAATAACAGGATTAACTTTCCTAATTATTAAAAAAAAAGTATGTGAAATCTGTGACAGTTGTTAATTTGCCCTTTAAGAATTCAGCCTTTCCTCTTTTTGCTTCAAAATTAGGGCTTTACTGTTAATTTGTTGTAGAATGTTATTTTAAGGGACCATTACCAGTATTAAAATAAAAATATATTCTCAAGTGAAGGATTATCATATCACTGGAAAACAGCTTAGGATACTTAATTGAAAAGAGTCTTTACAACATACCAGAAAGCGGAACTTTTATTTCAGTGGAAAAGCGAGTATGAGACTACAGACCGTTGAGTAATTTTTGAACTTTTTAATCTAGCTATCCTCTTTTAAGACCAAATTTTTGCATGAAAAAGGTGGCAGAGTTTGGGTTTTGATTTAATTTTGCTCAAGCATATACCATCAGGTAATAACTGAATGTTTCTGCCAGGCTAGCAAATATTTTGTCCATCGTTATTTCTGTCTTATTCAAAATTTAAAATTTTGTTGACTAATAGATTAGATCTGAGTGGATGGAGGAGGAATAGGTCTTTGTAGTTTAACAAACTAGTATAATAGTATAAATAAGAATTGTAAAAGGCTGCTAAGTTAAGCACAATGTGTACAAAGAGGAAACAGACCGACCTCAAGCCGCAGGAAGTACAAGACTATCTTGTTGAGTCCCGTATTGTCAGGGCAAATAACTACAGGACAATCCCACTGAACACTGGTCAAAAGCTACAATGTTCGAAGTAGTGCTACAGTTGCAATGAGTGCTTAAAAAAAATTGCAAAAAATTCTGCATTTCTATTTAGTATACTATTCACTTGAAGTAAGAAATCTGACTTTTTAATATACATAAAATAGACACTATTTTCCTAAATCACAATAATTTCTGAAATTTTAGGAAAATAAATCCCATTCTACTTAGAGAGCCATCCAAATTATTTTGAAGTGTCCTTTGAAAACTCTGGAGAGAGAAATAAAAATAATCATAGATGCATGGTCTAATGAGTATTTAATTTACGTGAAGTTGATCAACAGCAAGAGAAGAAATTGAGAAAGGGAGAGGAACTGATTAGAGCACTTATATGGGATGCAGTACATTTGGGTTCAATTAATGATGGAAAAAGAACCAAACAACCTTCTGACATATTTCTACTTTATAAAACACAGGAAAGAAAAATGGTTGTTGTCTTTACCTATTCAAAGTCAAGTCTATAAAAATTTAAAATATTAAAGAAGATTAGCAAGTAGAGGTGAATATTTTGATGATTAAAGAGCTGGCTGCCAGCTGGAACTAGTTTACATCAATGAGTTATCTGATGAATGTGTAATGCTACACCATTGTAAGGCTTAGCAATGTTTTTGGTCTTTATGAATCTGGCAGTTTAGCAGCTTGACAGTTGGCATTGACATACTAAAATTTATTTTTAAACTTGAGATTGATATACTATGGCTTCTTTTTAGGTTTTTATCAGTAAGACATTTTAAAATGGTAATTTTAAAGTCTTATTTCAAAAAGTCATTTAACTAATGTCTCATATTAACCATTTCTAAAATATCCAAAGCATATATCTATGAAAGTAATCATTCATGATTATTACATAGATATGTTTTCTGTACTGAAGACTTTTATTAAACGCAGTACAATTATCTACTTTTTCACAAATGAACTACAGCAAAATACCATTTAATAAAGAATTGAATAAATTGTAGCATCGTAGAATATCTCAAGTTGGAAGGGACCCATAAGGTTTGAGTCCAGCACCCTTCTCCTTGCAGGACTGCCCAAAACTAAACCATTTAACTAAGAGAGTCATCCAGGTGCTCCTTGAACTCTGACAGGCTTGGTGCTGTGTCTGCTTCTCTAGGGAGCAGGTTCCAGTGACCAGCCACCCTCTCAGTGACATATCTTTTCCTGATGTCCAATCTGAACTTACCAAGGTGCAGCTTAATTCCATTTTCTTGTGTCCTTCTCCAAGCTAAACATACCAAGTGACCTCAGCCGCTCCTCATAAGTTTTGCCTTTGAGACATTTCACCATCCTGGTCACCCTCCTCTGCACACGCTCTAATAGTTCGGTGTCCTTATATTGAGGCACCCAAAACTGCATATGGTACTTGAGGTGGGGCCACACCAGTGCAGCATCTAATGGGACAATCGCCTCCCTTGACCAGCTAGCTATACTGTGCTTGATGCACCCCAGGACATGGTTGGCCCTTTTGGCTGCCAGGGCACATTCATATTCAACCTGCCATCCACCCAGACCGCCAGATCTCTCTCCACAGGGCTGCTCTCCAACCTCAATAAATAAATAACTAATATTTTCAATAAAGCATGCTAAAAAATGTATGCCCATGGTTCATTTAGAACCCTCTAAAGCTGCAATTTTCTTTAATTGATAAGACTTACAATATGTGACTTGACGATATGTGATTTGATGGCGATTTAAAAAATGTCACTCAGGTATTTAATTGTGTCTATTCTGTTGCTAGTGATGAAGAGGTAAGGAAATGACTATGAGTGACAATGAGAAAAAATTGTTAGTATGAATTTTGTACTTTAAATCGCAGCTATGTTTTTATCAGTTATGTTGCAATAGTAATGTAGTAAAATGATTTTTTCAAGTTAGGACCTTTCAGTATAAACTACACTTGAATAGCCAATTCTGATCATTTAAATTCAGATTCTAAATTAAATTTGAAAGGTTAGATGGATTTAAAATGTTGGGTTGGTTTTTTTTCTTATTATGTAATAAAGTTTTTTCACTTACATTAACATTTTATTAGTTTTTGTATAAAAAAGGCATATAGAATACAGAACATTGCACTCTGGAAGGCATTTGTGTGGGAAGGAGAGGAAAGTCCAGTAAAAACGATTGAATGTTCAGAAGATAGCTAAACCAATTTAAATAAGGAAGTTTTCTATGATACTGTTTCTGTACTTACCCCATCCTTGGTTATTGGCTTAGCAGGGCTGGCATCTCACTTGTAGCAAGATTTCATTTATGCAAAACACGGCTTACCAAAGTTGTCGGATTGTTATTTTTGGTGAAATGACTCTTTCTAGTTTCAAGAAAAATGTAAGCTTTTTCATTGAAAACTGTGGTCCCTCAGTAATTCTTTTGATTTTTACATACGTTAACTTGATGGATATGTTTATCTGTTTTATCTAAGCTACACATCTATACAGTGTCTATGCTTTTTGTTAAGTGGTGCCAGGAATATGTGTTTGCATGTGTACTTTATATAAGATGCATATTCTCTACATTCAGAACTCTTGATTCCTGACTTCTGAGAGATACAGATGTTTGTAGCTTTATTTTTCAAGTAGTCATTTATGCTGATACAAACAGCACTTTGTGCAGTTGCTTACAACTTGAAAATAATCATGAGTGTTTGGAATTAATTACTTTCACATTTTAAAATGCAATTTGTTAATCACTCAGAGCTTGAATTCATGCAGCCTGAGGCACTGTTACCAAATTACCCCAACCACAGTGATGCATTGAGATTACCAAGCACTGTTCTAGCTCTCGCAAAAGCAAAACATGGAGAAGGCCATGGCCAAGAAGGACAATCAGTCCAAGGAAGCCAACTAGCTCTTGGGCCAGCTAGTGAATTACCCTGTATGTCTGGACAGTTCATGTCTCCTACCCTCTGAGCGGTGTGGCCACATCATGCCTGCCTGCGCCCACTTTTAGGCAATTTATTACTTTTTAGCATTCAGCAGTCTGTTTGCCTTAGCCTGGCTGCCACCTATGATGAAGTCAATCCCCAAACCACAGTCTCCTGGAACATGGGAAACATGATCATTCTGTGCAGCTGCTCTTTGATGTGGTCTTCCTGTAACAACACACCCACATCTGTCAGAGAGAAAATACTCTCTGGTCTGAGTTAGTTTCTATGGTCTTACTTGATTAATGTTCCCTTTCCATTTCTGAGCTAACTTGGTTTCTTGCAAACCTCTTAGAAATGCTGTTCTGAATAGATTAAAAAGCTGTGTATCCCTCTGGACAGATATCTGTAGTAGCCTGAGTTCTTTTGTCTTTCACTGGTAATTCACAGTGTATAAATTTAGATTTCTGCATGTGATTGCCAGAAATAGTCAACTACATAAGCCTTTCTTATTAGCTGTAAAAGTCAGAGCTTTAGAGCTCAAAGCTTATTCAAGGGTTTTGCAGCTGAGAAGCATTGTAGTTACCGCTAGCACGTTACTTAATGTCAGTATAAACACAGTGGGAGATGGTGTTACTGAGAATGTTGTCCTAACAAAATTTAACAGAAGTGCCTGGTACCAAAGGCTTATGGCTGACTTAGGATTTTGCCCGTCTTCCTGGTTACCCCAGTTGGGAAAAGCCGGCTTGCTGCCTTTCAAGAATACAGGTAGAATGTGTATGTGTTATCAACTGGAACTCCCGCTCCTACCTTTTGAATTAAAAATAAAAAATCCCACACGGCTATGACAAAATATGAACAACTAGAAAGCCTGAAAAAAAGAGAGGGTGGAAATCATCAGGTTTTGTGTTTTAATGGTTCATTCAAACTTTGATACTGATGATGACTGCAGTGGAAATCAATAACTCAGCAGTAGTTTCTATACGGAAGTATTGGCACAAGATGTATCGTTAATTTGTTTTTCTTTGCTGGGTTAGACGATGATCTGTAATGAAGTGCTTGAAAACTATAGTTAAAAAAAAAAGAAAAAAAGGGTCGTTCTAGATATTATTGGGTAACAAACCTTGATTCCCCTTTCTGATTTACTATAGTTTTGCAATAATTTTTAATTATTGTAATCTTTGCATGTATTATGCACTAGGAATTTCAACTCTGATTCTCAGTTTTATCCATTAGTTCTTTAATTTTCACTTCCTTTCCCCTTTCATCCCTCAGAGGCACAATGGCCCTTTCAATATACACTATATAAAAAGCCAGGAATTGAGGGAGGAATCGCAGAAGTCGCCTGATTTCACCAATAAAAAGAAATCTTTTAGGATTGTAGTTCTATTCCACTCCCATATCTCCTTCATTTAAAAAAGAACAACACAAAAATATCAGAGTCCAGACAGTAAGATGAAATTTATCAAAAACACCTGCCCTTCTCTGAGAAATTTGTGTGCCAAGAAATCATGAAACTCGATAAGGCTTTGGTAGCCAAGGTTATGTTATGTTTCTTTATGTCAAAATTTACTTTGCATGTAGAAAAGACGACTACCTGTTTGAATCTCTTCAGCAGCTTTCTCTCCTCTTTTCTGTCAAATTAATGATCCTCACAATACATAAATGTTGAAGAAATTATCCCATGTCTGCTTTTTCCCCAATTCTTCCTTTTATTTCAGTTCCTTATTAGCTATTTATCCTCTTTTAATACTCTCCTTTTTTTAATGTCCAGCCACACTATTCTTCTTCCTTTGATTCAAATGAATCCCTTTTCTTCAAATCTTCCTTTAAAACTCACTTTCACTGACAGGCTTTCAACTGTGATTGAGAAGAGCAGCCTTACTCCTACCCCTCTCTGTTGTCTTAATTAGCTATTCAGTTATTATCCTAATTAGACTGTAAGTTCCTTGTGTCATGCACCTTGCCAAGCTATTTGTTTTTAAATCTCCACATGCACTTAAAGTATGCAAATAAAACCTAGTGATAATAGCAGTAAGTAAAGATGATAAAATGGAGAAAAAATGAAATGCTTCTCTTCTGATCGTTCACCTATGCAGAAATATTTTTAATTACTATTGCTGTAGCTTTCATAGCCATATTACAGCACACCAAAAGCCACTGGATGAATTTTTAATTTTTTATGCCAATGAATTGTATGGGTGACAAGTTTTGTTTTTGGGGTTTTTATTAAATATATGTTTTAATACCCAATAGTACTACTAATAATCAGCATATCTTTAAAGCTTGCAATGAAATCTTGTGTGTCAAGTAAGAGTAAAATGCGTCTGCAAAATCCTTTGGCAACATGTTAGACAACATTCCAGGAAAATTTCTTAGCAGGAAATTCCTATGTCCTGTATTTTTTGAAGTTTCATTGAATCATAGAATGGTTAGACTTGGAAGGGACCTTAAAGATCATCTAGTTCCAACCCCCCTGCCAAGGGCAGGGACACTTCCCACCAGAGCAGGTTGCTCAAAGCCCCATCCAGCCTGGCCTTAAACATTTCCAGGGATGGGGCATCCACAGCTTCTCTGGGCAACCTGGTCCAGTGTCTCACCACCCTCACAGCAAAGAATTTCTTTTTGGTATCGAGTCTAAGTCTCCCCTCTTCCAATTTAAACTGTTACCTCTTGTCCTGTCAATTTGGTTAAGAACCATTAAAAAATATATGTTATTAACTGGTGATGCGTGAACCTTGGAAGGTCCATCTGGCAAGAAAACCTTCTGAATTTATTTACAATGTCTAAGGATCCTGATTTAGAAAGAAAAAACTTGAGAATGGCTAGTATGATTTTATTAACAGTTCTTAGTTTAGGACAGCATTTAAATCTATATGTTTTTTTTCTACATTGTTTTTAAAATTAAAAAGAGTGAGAGAGATCTTAGAAAATAAACGTTCAGTATTTTTTAATTGATATCACAGAGTGGCTAACTGTATTTCTGTGATACTCTGCCTGCTTCTTTCTTAGACTTTGTGTGGACACTTTCCTAGAACCAAAAAGCAGGTTCTCCAAATCAGCTCATGCTGTGTGTCTTTTGATCCTTGTTTGTCCTGGCACTAGGCTGTCACCAACAAGAAAAGGAAGTCAAAAAAACCAAACCAAAAATATCTGCAGCTTAAATACCAGAAAATGTTTGATTTTGTTCAACTGGATAGTATTTTGTTTCTCTGTATACATACATTTGTGAGTACTCTATGCACAGAAGGGAAGAGCTGGGTTTGCTATGGAAGACACAAGGAGGATGCTTCACTTATTTAAAGTGCAGCCCCACTAATAATTAATATTCTGTTCATCAGCTGAAGGAGCTTGTGGAGGGACACTACGTGGGACAAGCGGAACTATTTCAAGTCCTCACTTCCCTTCGGAGTATGAAAATAATGCTGATTGCACCTGGACCATATTGGCTGAACCAGGAGATACCATTGCTTTGGTCTTTACTGACTTCCAGTTAGAGGAAGGATATGACTTCTTAGAGATCAGTGGAACAGAAGCACCGTCAATATGGTAAGTCAGAGATCTTGTAAAGATCTCAGTTTCTGTTTGTCTTTGTTGGTGAGTATTTAAGACGTTTAAAATATTCTTTACCTGTTGGATGCGCATTTTGTTATGGATTTTGCTTTGGTCCCTTGCACCCTCCAGAATTGGAAAAAAAATATAGTAGTTTGCTTCTACTTCTCTTTCAAATCTTGATGCTTCCTCTTATTTTCCTCCATCTTCAAGAGTTGTATTTCTAAAGTGTCTTAGCAGTGAGCATTCATTGATGTTACATATTTGAACCTGGTATGAGAACGTTTTCTGATGTTGCATCTTGAATGGTTTATCATGATACTGTCTTCCAACAATGAAAGCAGTGAGCAAAAATCAGCCTCGCAGTAAAACAGAAATACACAGAGAGCAAATAGATGCTGTCTTATTCTAAACAGGCTATAATTCAGTCTTACTACATGTACTCATGTATGTATGTATTATTATCTTACGTTGGCTGATTCAAAAACTGTTTGCTTAGCAATATTGGGGATTAGTAATTACAATACTAAATTTACACTCTCTGTACTACGTAAAAGATGATAGTTCTGTCTATGGAAATGGATTAAGTTGAAAATTGCAGAACACTTTGTATTAGGATTTCTCTGTGTGATACATGTGCAGGTTTTTAATTTTTTTTGTCTCTGAGAATGTCTTGTGCTTGACATACACACCATTGTTATAAAATGTAGCCTAGAAAAAAATACATATCTGCTGCTCACTGATGATTGATGGTTATTATCTTCAGAATGCCTTTCTGGAGATCTGAAGCAATCTCGCTATTATTTTAATGTCATGACAGAGTAGGCAATGTGATATATTAATAATTGTGAAGTTCTAGGTAGCATCTGATCTGTTGAAAAACTCTATCAAATAAAAATGTATGGCAACCACACTTGGCAAATATGTAAAAACTCTGTCTTGAAGATACTTCTGGACCTGTATCACAAGATTATTCCCTCGCATTTCCACATGACCAAAAGTCATTTAAAGGCAGTCAGTGAAACAGCTTTGTATGAAATTAAAGTGCTCATGACTGACTGACTGACGTACCATATACGAGTACCCCATTTGCCTCTCTCCCATGCCCAGACGTGCGCGACAGTCATCAATGCCAATGTTTTCTTATTAGGAATTCTAAGCACCAGAAGCTGAAATCTTGAAGGGGAAGAGCTTAATGGAGTCTTACTGTGGAACATAAAAATCTGTTTATTTAATTTTCTGTATGAAGCTCTGGTAGACACTTAAAAACATATTTGCAACTTTGTTGCAAGAAATTAATCTGTTCCTGAACTTGAACATGCAAATATTGGAATAACTTTAAATTTATAGACAGTGTCATATATATATATCTGATTTCTGATAATAGATGATGTACAAGTATACAAGCAGAAAGCAATGGAAACATATTCTGCGTTGATCTCATATGGTATCGATCAGTGTTATGTTGGAAATCAGAGATATCATAAGAATCTTATTTCTCTTAGAATTCAGTCTAAACTTTTTTCTCATTTTCGCTGATACTTGTTTTTTCAGTTGGAGATTTTATTTACAGTGCTAAAAGCTAAGGATTTATTATGTGTTCCTAGGATCATTGATAAAAGTTTGGAGAAGCTAAGGGGAGTTGCATAAAAAATGTTTAAAGTATTATTGGATCATGTGGAATGAAGCTACACATTCAGCTATATTTAAGCCAGAATGGTTACCATAGCGACATTAGAGCCATGCTAAATGTAGTGCATGCTGTAATCTGCTAAAATCAGCTGTGTGTTTAAATGTGAAGTTGTTCCGTACTTAAAACTAATGGTCTAGAGGTGTACCATCTTAAAATGTGACTTTTTTTTTAAATTGGTCTGGCAATTTTATTGTATCTGGCATCACGTCAACACCTTTATACAGTAGTTCTCCGTTAGAAGACACATATTCCATTAACACAGTCTGGTAATTAATATTGTTTTTTCACTTAAGAGAATATTTGCTGTAAAATAAGCCAAATATTTTCATAGTGAAGAGCATGGAAAGACAGATATATACGAGCACCGCAAAAGCTAGAGAGAAAGTGAGAATAAAGAAAATAATTTCAGACTGATGATTCTTTAGTGATTTTAGAGTATGGTGGAATAGGACTGGAATACTCTCTCCAGACAAATCAACAAGGTTAGAAGCAGTTCCAGCATGATTACCGAAAAAACTGGGTGGACGTTTTTTAAGTAAAGCAATGTAAATGCTAGAACAAGTAGAATCTAACTGCTGAGGAAAAAAATCTGATATATCTATAAAATTTGTATATAAGAGATATTGTATTACAGTAATTATTATATTATATGCCTTACCATTCTTATATAATGGTAATATTATTTATATTATATTACTTACATGCCTCATGTTTCTAAACATTCTTTAAGAGGTTCAGTTAATTTCTGTGTTATATAGCTGATTTTGTATAGTTTGGTTTCCAGTGCATTGAAAAGGAAGGAGAGAGAGATTTGTTTACCTGTTCTTATTCTTAAAAGATTATTTGAAAATCATTCATACGGTCCATCCTAATGGAATTAGTTTAGAAAATGTTCAAGTGACATTACCTCACTGTTTATTTTATATCCACGATACAATGAGAGTGTCCAAAGCTATTCAATGGGTTTTTTTTTTCGTTCCTAATTAAAGAGCTATATAGCTCTGTATCTTGAATGCATGTGCACATACAGAATACCACCTTTTTAATCTTGCTTTGAATCAATATAAGTGTCAACAGGCTTAAAAAGATGAACATCAGTGTTTGCAAAACGAATGTGAAGCAGGTAGAACAGGCTTTTTAAACTGTGGAGGAAGTAAAAGCATTATTAAGCTGTAGATGAAAGAAACCTTTTTGAATTTGAATCACTTGCTTAATTTGCAATTACATAAAGGAGTTTTAGATTTAAAACATGTTTATCTTGAGTTGGTAAGCTCTTGCTCGCAATGCCAAGAGGCGGCTTTTTGTTATGCTTCTGGAAGCATAACAGAAAAACTACCTCTTTGCTATGTCTGAAGTCCATCACACATCCACTAAATAGCTAGATTTTTGAGTCTGAAGGGCTCCTCTGTTGTTAATTATTATAAGTAAAAAAATAATAATTTAAAAGCATTTAAAATTAAAATGTAATTTTTAAAAATTTAAAAACAATTTAAAAAAGGTTTTGAAGTCAAGTCAGGAATATATCACTTGGGCAAAGCATCCTTTTGAAAATCTCTCAATGAGTCTTCCCCAGGATTCCTCCTTGAGATTGAGGTGATTTTTATTGGAATTTTATTTTTAGTTTGGACTGAGTATTTTATTATTTGCAGGTTACATAAAGCTGGGCATTACACATTGGCATAGATAGGCCTGACTCAGGCTTTTTCATTTAAATGTACCTTTGCCATAATTTTTGCAAGATTAAAAGCTTATTTGACAAAAAAATTGTCTTAGACTGTTACAGTAAACATGAAAGGTGATTATAATGCTAATAATAATTCTGCAATTATTATTTTTTAATTTAAGATTAATATTGAACATATTTTATTCTAAAAATGTATTTTGTCCTCTTTTACCTTACAATGCTAATGTTATCTGACTCTGCTCCCATTTAAACCTGAAATTATTATCCTTCAAATTTTTGTCAGTATCAGCCAATAAAAGAGAATGGACTACACTTCATACTTTTTAGTCCAAATTAATTTCCTAATACTATTTAAAAATACTTTTAAAATTATTCTGACTTCCTTATAAATCACCTCAATATCCTAGTGAAAGGCCATAAAAACGTATGTGGGTATGAGGGTGACTTGGGAGCAGCAATAATGAATTACTATAATCTTGGCATACAATTTGACATAAGTACCTGGAGTCATCTGAAACTCACTTCTTATTTCTGTGTTAATGAATAACTCTTATAACAGCTAGGTCATAATACTAATTTGTGTTTCTTAGATAAATACACCAGTCCAAGCACTTAAATATAATTCAAAACAGTAGTCTTTTCATCTGCATGTTTCCTGTCCTGTTTATAAAGATCAATCTTAATCTTACCACCTTCATTGTGAGAGTTCTATACTGAAGTAATGCTGGACATTATGGAGTGATCTAAATCACCTTTTTGATAGACACCTATGGCAGTAGATCCATACATATGAGCTGAATATTTAGCTCAGAATTACATAATTATACAGCTAAAGAGCACCATCTGTTGGTTTACCATGAAAAGATGTATTGCTTGTGGAAGCACCTTTGATGAAGTTGTTATACACCAAAAAGGGCTCATGACATACCCTTGGCAACACAACATTCTGTTTTCTTTTCCTTCTCCATCAGACAAGTAAGGATGTGTTGTGGCCATTTAATGAGAGGAAAGCAGTTAGATTCCAGCTTTTTCATTTAAGAACACTATTAAAAATTTTAGGAATTTATTTGTAAGTAGTTACTTATTTTAGCCCCCTTAGAGACCTGCTGACAGCCTTTTTGTGAAACTCTGCAAAGCTGTATATTTGTTTTTGAGATGCATGTTTTGGTAAAGGGTTCTCTTTGCTGTCTACTAGTTTTTGGAAGCTCTTACCTTTCTCTAGGTTTTAATTAGATTTCCCCTTTTACCTGTTTTAGTTAGGAAACTGGGTCCAATAAGTATAAGCTTCTGTACTTCATAACTTGTCCATCTGACCTGCAGTGAACCACATTTCTTTTCTTTTTTCTTTTAGGAACAGGTGTTGCATAGTTACCTTCAAATTCTGTCTATTGACTTCCATGTTGCGAAGTTCCCAGTTATTGTCTAAAAATCCCATAGTCTGTCACTTTTGAAAATCAGCATTAATGCTGTTTAGCACTTGAATACTCTCTATCAAATATATATATAGCAACACCAAAACTTTTTAAATTGACTTACCATAGAACATCATACAGTTCCAAACCTCTGAAATACATTGAAAGGTCAAAAATAACTTTAAGGTGAGCGAGAAAGGTAGAATGTGTGTCTGTATGAAGAGCTTTGTAAGACTGAAAAATACAGTGATCATGACAGAATATTAGATATTTTTAAATTAAAAATATGCTTATTTACTTAATTAGAATGAAAGTTTTGTTCATTAAGTAAGTTTTTTGGTAACTGATTTCTTCCATGCCACATTTGTTCAGACCCTTGCTACAACACACATCATTTGGCATTTGCATTTGCAAACTGAAAAAAGGGTAGAAGGATCCCTAAAATAAGTAATACAGCAAATCCTATGTCTCTGTTAAAGGCTCAGTGGGAATACATTGTTTCCTTTGATTCTGAGTCCTCTCAGTTGCTGCCTTTGCTGCTGACACTCGTTTCTCCTTGTTTCTCCTAGCCATTTTCTTTTGGGAACACTCATGCTCTCACTGCTCTCCGCTCTTTACCTCCCACCAACATTTCCAGTTTCTGCATCCTCCCTCAGCATTTGTAATAATTTCCCCTTAAAATCTGGTTAAATTTATCCCTATCTTCTTGTCCTTTTCCCTTGATTTCTAGTAGATGAAGGTTTGAAAAACGTTATCTCCAGCCCAAAAAACCAGTCAACCATGTGGTATAGTCATAGTCAAAATGGTGTATAAAAAGTTTGCAAAGACCGTGTTGAACTTGAGTGCCTGTAGAGTTCTGTAATCTTGGAGCAAATGTGTTGCTGGTCTCAGAGTTGTTTAATAATAGTCTCAGAAAGGATTATCACACTCAGAGATTAGGGAATTTGGAAAGAAAATAGGCACAGTGTTTTGCATAGGATGTAGCTATGTATACTAAACATGTCATACAGACAACTGATATATTCTAGTTCTTAAAGTATTGCTTTCCAGAGTCTTTCAACATTCCCTGAGTGGGAAATAGCATGTTTTACTTGACTATCTATATCCAGTTCTTTGGCATAGCAGTTGCTATACCCAAACATATGCAGATAAACAGCTTCTTCACTCTTACAGTTTTCCCATAATAAGGATTAATAAGCTGATCTCATCAGTGATGTATCTTGTACTTTGCTATATTTATCAAAATCATCATGTTCCAAAATGGATTTTCTGCAGGCATTCAAATGCCTGCTTGAAAAAAATGAGTTATCCACACTTGTAATGATGCCGTGAAAGACGAAATCAGGACTCAATAGTCGGGATGACTATTAAGCAGGTATCCTTTGTTGCAGCGCTGGACGCACAGGGGATCGCTCCTCCAAATGTGCGTGCCAGACAGGGTCAGTTTAACAACATATATACGCACAACTCCTACATATTCATGCAAGGAGTCTTTACACATTCATTCAAGGAGTCTTTACACATTCCTTAGTTTCCAGT
>JAOXNO010000024.1:97398870-97418777 GCA_028565335.1 Limnodromus scolopaceus
CAGCCAAGCTATATTTGCTAACTCATACTTAGGTAAGCAAACCTTCAAGCCATACTTAGCTTTATTCTTTAATTCAGTAAGTAAATTGTTAGCAGACTTGAACAAATAAAATGAGTGCTGCTTAGTACCTTTGGAGTCTGTAGAAATTAAAAAACAACATAGCTGAGGCAGGCAGTGAAGAGGTGAAGAGTCCCTCCCCCTAATATTTCTGTAGGAGGAAATCTCACTGCTACAGATATGAAAGCAAAGCTGAAAAGAAATTGTTATTTTAAGACAGAATTACGTTTCTTTCCCACCTCATGGACATCGTCTTCCTTTTCCTATCAGCATCGTGTTTCCTTTTTTTAAAAAAAAATTGGTTTGAGACAGGAGAATGTATGTGATTTTTTTTTCCATTATTTTAGTGTATATTAAAAAATATGGTGTATATTAGATAAACAGATGAACTCTGCTGGTCGTGATGAGGCATCTTCGGATTCTAATTGCTAAAATGACCACAATGGAAAAAAGGACACAAAGTAGTGGTTTAAAAATAAGCTGAATTTGCATGTGATCTCTGAGTTCCTGGCACTGCATTGGAGGGAATAAGGGCTTTGGGTTGGGGATTTGGGAGGCAAGAATGAATTTAACACAAGAAGAATTTTGTTTGGGAAGGTTGGGGGATTGTATGAGAGGTTTTAAGAAGTAGCTGAGGTTTTGGAAACAGCTTTAGGCTGGCTTGGGGGGGCTGGGAAATTTAAACTTCAGAGCAGCAATGGGAGAATATGGTGCTGTAGGTCAGAAGAGCCTTTGCAGAGCGATATCCCAAATGAGCCTGGGAGGTGGACTGCAGCCAGCCCTCCCACTGGCACAGAGTGAACAAAGACACCCTAACCCCATGGGAATACCACCCTTGCTAGTGCTATTGCTTTCATCCAGCAGGCATATCTTCTCTCCTTTCCTCTTCCCCCACAACACAGCTGTTTTGGTACATTTACCTTTGCTGTGTAGGACAGCAGTGAAGCCTGGCTTGCCCTCTCCTTTCCTGGTAAATACATGAGTGTCCTGTGGTCTTCACTCAGGTACTGGCCCATATAATGATGGCAAGTGCTGAAATACGTATGTAATACTTCTGAGAGTCTCAGGGAGAAATGGAACAAAACACTTTCCCATTCTTCCTTTTTGACCACTGATTCCCTTTGGATTATATATTAATCTTGTGTTCAGAGATGGAGATGATGGAAATAATCTAATTTTTTTAAAAGAAGTTGGTAGAGTCCTGATGCAAAAGCAAGTCTATTAAAGGCTGAGTTAATAAATATATTTATTTTATGGTATTATATAGAAATCTTGCAGAAGTTCCTAGGTTTGTATTTAAAGAAAGCATATCTGAAATGCATTGCTTATCTTTTGTAGTATCTTCATGCTAAGTAATTTGTCTATTGTATGCATAAAAGTATGTGGAAATTTTTGCAAAGATTTTGACCCTAAACTAAATAGAATGGTAAATGTACTTCATGGTAGTAGTAGTGACTAATCTAAGACATTCTCTTGTCTGTGTTAGCTGTAAGGACACAGAGACCACTTAGCTGTTAACACCAGCATGTGAACGGTGTGTGAAGTGAGAAGTACAGAAGCAGTAAATTGGTGCTTAATTCTCACAACACTATTGCTTTCTTTGCACCTATTAATTTACAGCCTACTGCGCTGAAGAGGTATAAAGGCTTAATTCATACCACATCACAAACTGACAGGAACATGAGAGTGAGAGAACTCACTTAAGGAAGCACTGTGACCTACAGTATAATTTTCCACCACATTTAAAATAACATACAAAGCACTAGATTTTTAAAATTAAGCATGTGAACAAGGTTTAAATACATTAAGAGAGAGCTTGGATTGCTTAAAATCCCATTAGCATTATTGTCTTTTTAAACAGACTGTCTAACCCTGGGCATTTGTTGTGCTCCTAAAATTTCCTTCTACTGGGTCTGTTGCATTGTTTTAGAATATCTATACTGTTAGACTTTTTTTCCTCACAAAATCTGTGACCTTAGATTCAGGAAAATATATTCTAATGATGAAACAGCTCATACCGGGGTATTCAGGCAATGTTAGAAGCATTTCTTAGAGATATTTATGAATCATTACGTTTCTTGCTTATACACAATACCTGTCCATTACAGTCAGCCTCAAGTGAAGCTTCCTAGTAAGACAAAACCTACAGATATCTTGACTTTTGGAACTTTAGATTAAAATTACCTCCTTCCCTCCCCCCTTCTGCCATATAGTCCTACCAGTGATTCTAGATTTGTCTGAAATAATCACAGAAGTTCTGAAAAAATGCATCTACTCCCTGATTTTTCCACAAAAAAAAAAAAAAATAAAAAAATCTGGAATTCAAACTGGATGTATAATGTATATATCTGTAGAGGTCTGTGCTACTGTGTGAGGAAAAAAAATAGATTAATGAAGAAAATCTTGCTGAGAATCTGTGTGTGCATACAAATACAAAGAGAAGTTACGAAGTTGAAGAATATGATTCAGTTCATCTGGGGAAATCACAGACAAGTTTTCAGACATCATTATTAGGAATATTAGATCAGTCTCGAAAACAGAAAGACATTTACTCCCTGGAGCTTAAGCCAAGTTGTAGTTTTGTCACTGGTACCTAGTTTAGGAATAGTATCAAAAAGAAAACCAATAATGGTGTATCAAAGCTCCATTGGCATGAGTTAGTGGCCTCTTTTCCCATTAGGATCAGTGCAGTTGAAGGATGGCACTTTACCAAACTGGTCTTTTCTAATGTACTGTGTTTTTCTATATTAAATTTAAAATATATTTGAATTGTAGGATTTTTTAATATGTTTTTATTTTTTTAAATACATGTTTTCAAATACCCAAGTATATGAAAAACTGTTTGGTAGGAATTAGCACAGTTGAATGCATTCATACTTTCCAGCAAGTAAAACAGCAAATAAAATTATTTCAGCAATAAATCATCATTTTTTAAAAGAAGGATAGAATTTTAAGATGTAAGAATCAAGTATGATTATACATCTGTTTTATTTTTTTCCTGGATGTGCTGAAAACTACTAAAACATGGCACATAACCACTAAATCTTTTGTTAGTAGTTTGTTTGTTTGTTTGTTTTTTCAACAAGATATAGAGAAGTGGACATATTCCCCCAGAAAACTCTTCCTGAATCTCCACTGCAATTTTTTTTGGCCAACTACCCATTAGGTTTTTGCATGGTTCTTCTACTAAGACCAGTGCTGTAATATACATTAGCATGGAGTAAACCAGTCAATGAACTGTTCTTACAGATAATAAATACCTTGGCCCCTGGTATCTCTGTTTAGTTAGCACACAGAATGCATCGATTACTTCTTTGACTCTAAAAGAATGTTAAATTGAATTTAAATAACATGTTTATTGATGGCTACTTTTTTTCCCAATGTCTGCACAGTAGGCTAGCAATTGGACTTAATGAGTTTTCTGCAAGAGGTCTCCACTTAGAAAATCCTGTGCTATTTTGTATCTATGATGTTTTCAAGAAATAGTCACAGCACAGAAAGTTTAGACATGATGCATAGCAATGACTGAGATATTGTTTCTGGGACAGGATGACCAGCAGGGAAGGGAATTTGCTGTGGAAAAAAGAAAACACAAGAATTTTGCTGGTCAGAGGGTTTAGCCAAGCTTGCACCACAGTGATGAGTATGAATTTCAAACATAAACCATGTAAAATAAAATTAAAAACAGAAGAACTGAAATACTATTCAGTATACTAATAAGATTGTCAAATAATTGCATCCCCCTTTCAGTGAAGCAGGTAGAAGGGGCAGAAAAGAGATGCAAGTTTTCCAAGCCAGAAAGCAAGAACTTATATTAGGACAACTGTTATTTCTTGAGAATGATGTGAACCAAGTATTAAAATCTATTGATTAGAAACAATACAGTAAACTATGTGGTGAAGATCTGACTAATACAATGGAATTCTGTAACTTTAAATTTTTACAAAATCCTATGTAGTGATATGTGATCACCTGTGTTTGGAGGAGACCAAGCTTATGGTTTTATTTTGTATTCAGAGCTTTTGGAGATTATAGATAAGCTATCAACAGAAAAGCTCAGTTCCAGATATTATTCTATATCTAAACAAAATCCACACTTTTCTTATAATGTATTCATTTTTGCACACCTATTTTGAAATTAGAATAGCAGGACCAAATTCCCAAAAAACATATAGAAAGTAGCATGTAAATGAATTTAAGTAACTTCAAATGAGATTTATAAACTATGCATTTAGTTACCTTGTCACAATAATCTACAGTTGTCTTTTTTAGCTGACTGAAGTGAGTGGTTTAGTTTACAATACACACTGAAACAGAAGTAGGATACATTCCAGCAGAATATAGATGCAGATTTACTGGGGTGTCATTTGTCATATTTCTGTGTACATAAAAATATCATTAATATTACAAAGCTGAGCACTGAAGAATAAAGAATGCCAGCTTTAGTTTGACCCACTTGTACATAAAAGATGACATAGCTCTTTAATTATGCCATCAAATGCTCTTAATTCTCACTGTACTTTGAGACTGAATTACTGTTGTGCATTTAAAGAGACACTAGTCAGCAGACTACGTATGAGAAGTTATGTGTATTATCCAGGATATTAAAGGGAAAGAAAGAATGTTTCATGATTAAAACAGAGTACCTCTTTAAAAAACAAGTCTTACATATTCTTTGTTCACAGGGTTGCTATGTCATGGAAACAAGTATCTTCAGAACAGATTTGCACAAATTCTTGCTAATATTGTGGTCCTCATTTCTTGTATAGCTGGGTTCAGCTCCTGTAGGTCTTCTTCCAACTGCAACTATAGCCTATGGGAGCTTGAACTGAGCAAACAGAATGTCAGGTACTCAAGACTGACTTTTTTTTTTTTTTTTTCCCTTGGGGCTGAGTGTTGTTTCAAATTATCATTCTTTTGGTGCTGTTTCTAATATTCAGCCCTTACTGGGGAAAAAAAAAATATTTAAAATATCAGTGCCAAATATCAGTTTCCATGTTCAGGAAAATAAATATTTTAAAGTCTTATATCTTCCTTTCCTGTGCTGTAAGAAGAAATAGTAGTAGTATTCTAACAGTAAATCTTCCAACATCGTGCAAACATAAAGATGACTTGGGGTTCAGCAGTACAGTAAGAAGGTTCAGAAGTATTTAAAGATAGAGAAAATATTTCATTTTTTCTTCATTCATTATTTATGGACCCTTTCTAATTAGTTTCAGTCTTGTTTAACTAGATAAATTAATCTTTTTTTTTTTTTTGAAGTGAATTAATTTGAATAATTTGTATTTAAAAACCTACCACTTTGCAACTTGAATATCCTTCTACCAGTTGTATCACAGGAATTGCTCAAGACTCTTCCTCCTGTAAATCATGTAATGTTAGCAATGTCTACAGGAAGCTCAGTGGGGCATCTCAGTTTCACAGACTGGAAACAGTGCTTGGATATACCACTTAAAATCATAAACATCCCTATTTGTTCATCTTCACTCTCTGGGGGAAAAAATAGTTACTGAAAATTGAATACCTTGAAAAAATGGTAACTTTTGGTAGAGCAAAATATAACGTTCCACTTTAGTAAATAAAATAAAATATATAACTGACAGAAGTTTTCCTATGGAAGTTTCTAAAAATTTTTAGAATTAAATATTTTTAGAAAAAAGGTGAAAGCATTAAAAATCACCATTAGCATTTTCTGTTTCTGAGGTCGAAACCATAGTTTAACATTTACGGCCAGCCTGTATCTTAGAACTATTTAAATAAAGCTAAAATGTCCTTTTGACATTATCTCCTCAGAGATGTTAGGACAAGTGCTACCTACTACTGTGATGTCATTTGCAATATTCCTATAAAGAGCTATTTATTTATAGCTATAATACTATCCTTATTTGAGGTAAAAGAGAACTAATTTTCTTTTCAGCAATTTTACTTTTCACTTAAGTCTCTTCTAACTAACTGCACTTTCTGAAATCAGCAGCATATTTTAACACTTAAAGCAGGCCTTATATAAACACAATGGAATGAAAAAGGACTTCTGTAGACCATCTGCAGCCCATATAGGAAGTGTACAGAAGAGACTGACTTCCAAATAAGGGCTTTATGGATTCTAAGATTCATATGCAGTGAATTTCATTTCAATCCAATGATGTGTTTATATCTTGAATTAGCTTAGTGATAGACTGGCACATAGAAAACTGAGGCCACAAATTCAATTGGCTCAAAAAATGCTTGTCCTCATAACCTCCGAAGTGACAGCAGAGAGAGAGAGGATACTCGAGCCGTTCACGTGAATCCCTGTGACATGGCTCTTGGTACAGTATCACTTAACAAAGGTCTGTTCGTTGTGTATTAAAGAGATGTACATACAAAAGCGTTTGACCAAAGCTAGAATACTGGAGTCAGCCTCTTTACAGGCTTAAAAGGAAGTTAGAAAAGTAGATAGGTAATTAAAAAATAATGAAAAGATGATTCAAGAACAATTGTTTCTCTCATCAGAAAGCAGATGCAGGTGTAAAGATTTAGAGCATATAAATACATACACACAGAGAAAATACTGGTTCATACCTAGCTAAACTAACAAAGGAGGGTATGATTAAGACAAAGAACCAGAATCTGTTATGACAGTTGAAAGAAGGAATGACTTTATTAAGTGTTTTAGCAAATTTCAAAGTTAACGTAGAACTTTCCATCTCCTCATTTCTTCTGATTGAGATTGGATGTCTGTCTTTCATTTGTGCGGTAATTAGGTATAAATTATTATGTACAGCCCAGGGGTAACAACAGGATTTCTAGTTTTAGGATATGGAACCTAGATCTAAAGACTGACTATATAAGAAGACTTCTTTCTACAAGTTCTTTTTCTATCTTCATTGTGGAAAGAAACTTCGAAGTAGCAAATCATGTACTTAGCACTGAAGGTGTGGGATTCCAGAATTTGGCACTATTTACTGGGAGAGTTTCTAAAGCAGGTTTCAATTCTTCTGCGGAGGGCAACTATCAAGAGAAATCTTGGTTTCTTAGAAACTGATGTACAGGTTTTCACAATAAATATTTAGAATTCACTCACTGCCCCCTGGGTAGCAATATGGTAATAGAAAACATGGGTAGTGTGTTTGCTTCAGCTGCTGTGTTTGAAAGCAATCCACCGCAATCCCATTGGGCTAGATGAAGCTCTTAAAAATGTTAATTTTTCTGTGTAGAGTAAGTAGCAGTAAAGCCCTGCAAATCTACGTAGACTTGAGAGCTGAATTAATAAGTTCTGTTTGTATTTAGGATTTATCCACATTTTAAATGGTTCTGTACTGGGAGAATCGCAAGTCATTGTCAAATTTTAGACACTAATCACTGGGTTTACAACAAAAGAGAATCCATCGTTTCAAAAAAAAATTTAGGGATTTTAATATGTTTCTCAAAAGACTGAAAAGAAAGATTAGGTGTTTGAGATGAAAATCTTTTCAAGATTTTGCAGCTTCTGTTTGTTCCAAATTTGGATATTATTTCAGCAACCTTTACTTCTCAGGAACGATAATAACAGCTTCCTGTTTGTTCAATGTAAAGTAGATAGAACAGGAGCATTTTTCCATTATTTAGTAGTCTTTGTACGGCTGGTTTGCACTTTTTGTCTTGAGCTTTTCTTAGTAAGAACCTGGTATATGAAGCATAACAGCCACTGATACAAATATGGACAAGCTTTCTCCTTTCATTATTCTAGAATTGTGACTGATTTTATTAATAAACAAAACCACCTGTATTCTTTATGCATCTCTGATGCAGAACTGATATACAATTTTGTTAAGATATCACAATCTGATAAATTCAGGCAACAAATAGAAAATTCTTAATTAGAAACAAGACATTTCCACTGTAATAATCAACTGTGACCTGTGAAAATAAACCATAAAAATTCTCCATCTGAAGAAGAGCATATTTTTAAAAAAAGAAAGTTACATCTGTCCCTGACTTAGCATTCTCCAGTTCTTCAGAGTCTTTTGTAATATTTTCCAATGGTTAATTTTCCTTATTGTTAAAATCAAGCATCTTATTTTCAAGTGTGCATGTTGGTAGCTTCAGGTACCACTCAGAACGTGCTGTTCTGTCTGTAAGACTGTAGAGCTGTTAACAGACTCCAATTCCCAGTAAGTGCTTACAAACTGTTACCAAGTAATCCCACAACTTCTTCTTTGGTAATATAAACCTGCAGAACCTTGCAGAATCCACCTAGAAAACCCAAGAACCTTTTCCAGAACATGCTTTTGTAGCAAATAGAGAGGTAGGAAAGTACACAGTACAGTAGCAATCTCTCTGTTTTCTTTTCTTTAAAAGAAGAAACTCCAGTCTCAGGTAGCTTCATATAAAGAATGAAGCCAATAATTTTACCAGGTGGAGGGCTACGCTTCAGTGATGTTTGTGGGAGGTACTAAGCCTGATTTATTGCACAAGCCGTACATGATCCAAAAACTTTGAAAGATGTGGAGAAAGTAAAAGTTTTTGAAAAATAAAGTATGAAAAATTAATGACCAAATAATCATTTTTATTCTCAGCATGTTACTAGAAATAGAATACATCTGTCCTACCCAGCAGCTGCATCATGTAGAAGCTCTTGAGAGTGCTTGGTGGAGGTGAGGGGAATGTAAATCACAAGCTGAACAGTAAATAAAAATATAGTCAGTAAGTATGTAAAATACATCAAAATAAAAGAATGTGAGAGCTTTTTATTTCATTAAAAAACCCCATAGAACCTGAAAACTTGAACAGTTTTAAAAATTATGATGTGTCTCAATTTTTAATGTATTATGGTGATAAAAGATCAATTCAGAAGAACATGCATTGTTTTCAGAGCCAACACAAAAATGCCAGTATCTTAACTTACCTTAGAGGTATGTCCAGTAAAACTAGGGAGAAATGAAGGATTTCTTTGCTCAACTGAGTTGAAGATAATTCTTGGTAAATCAAGTACACCATCTGTATTTATTTAGTTAGTTTTAATATTCCTAATTATTATTTTCTTAATTATCTAGTAACACTTAACAGAATTCCTGCCATGAAGCTACCATGCTGAAAAACATCCCATTTCAACTTGAATTCAGAACTAAATGTTCTCATTCACTGCTACAAACTACTATTTATGTTCTTGAAAGTATTCCCTTAGCACTACTCTTTCAAATGACTTTTTCATATAACAGAGATCCCCATTCAGTTTCTAATCACTGTATCTAATAATTAGCTTTAGCTCTACTACAATAAAATAGTGCTCGCTGTGCTTATTTTATTTTAACTGTTGATGACTTTATTTACAAAGAATACTTTGAAGATCTTACCAAATTGCTTGTTATTTTTTTTAATTACATTTAATTAGGATATGCTTCTGCACGATAGTTCTTTTTATCAGCTGAAACATGGAGCTTCACTAGTTTTGTATTCAATTGTTGCATGTTATATAAAAGAATTCTATAAAACTGTGTTCTATCATTTATAACACTTCAATTGCAGACACGTTTCATTTCAGTGCTCATTTTTATAATGTTGATTACTTACTTTATACTTTGAAATAAGTATCAAATGAGCCCCGTTTCCTGACTAGTAAGCTTCAACCATGAGTCAAAGGACTTTAATTCATTTTTAAGAGCTCAGTACAAATGAATTGCAAAGAGTATTCTTTTATTGTCATTATGTTTTTATTTTTTGCAGGTCAATACAATTTACAGGAAAGATACCCAACTCGCACAATCACATCTTATTTTTCCAAAGCATAACATCTTTATTTGTAGTAGTTCACACTATGATAGCAGCATGCCTCAGCTGAGTGTTGACCTCCCATTGCCATGTCTCTAGGTTTTTTTCTAATTCTTTCAATTTTTTTATTTTTTTTTTTATTTGAGGTAGGAAGATCTTCAGCATTTTACTGTATCTGCCTTTTCAGGTTTTTCGAGTGAGTCTGATGAAAATATCTCAACTACTGAAACATTAATCTAATCATGGAGCCTTGATTTAGATCAGATTTAAGTCTTCAAAAAATTTGAATTGTTCCAGTTTTTCTTGTTTTGTTTGTTTGATTTTTAATAATGCACAATAAGTGTGAGTGTAGATCATGAGATTTCAATACTAGCATTGCTAATTCTGATTTTTATTCTGCTGTAACTCTGAATCAGCCTTTTGAACCTAGGCTTAAGATACCCAAAGATGAAGTCAGTGACAGCAGGCAATATTGATGAGGTGAAGCTCTTACTCTGAATGGCAGTGTGATTGCTTTCCACTGCATAAGTATGGAGAACATATAATCGTTTGCCATTTAAATTATAAGTATAGCTATGCCTTGATTTCATATCTTCATAATAAAATCCTAAATTCTTTTTAAAAGCTGCAGAATTTTGCACTGAATCAGAGAAAAAAAAATGTAGAGAGGGCAGACAGAGATACTTATGCAAAATTCCCCCTATTTATGTATTGCCAGTAAGGGGATATCAAATACTCAGTGATTATTAATAAAATTTGTATGTTTCTAAGTTACTTGAATCATCACCAATCTGAAAATAGTAATTTCACTTTTGAGGAAAGCCATGATAATATACATTTGCCACATTTTAGTCATCCTTAGAACTTTCATTAGGAAAGAAAATGATGTAATGACAATTAAAAACATTATATTTGGTAATGTTATCACCAAACAAAGAACATTTCTAGAAGCCATTTTCAGTTACTTGTATATTTGTTTTTGAATTCTTGAAAGGAAGCCAACTTGACATGGAATGTCTTCTGGGCTTTAAAATAAACACTAATATAGGGAGATTGCAGATTGGTTCTTATGTATTAAATATTAGAAAAGGAAAAAAATATAGCCTAGAAATACAGGTTTTTCTAAATGATAGTCTTGTTTTTATTTGGTTATACAGAGAGCGTTCAGCAGAACACATCTTTATGTTTTAGAAAATGTCAGAAACTATCATAGATGAGCAGTAAAAATGATGAGAAGTTCATCTGAAACCTAAGTTGATAAAGTTCCTTGTTGTTCACAGATTTACATATTTCTCAATTCAAGCTAATTAGCTGTTGTGCTACTGCTGGAATATTTTATATAGAGTTATTTACATACTTGAATTCATAAATACATTTCATTCATTGAATTTTATCTATCTTTATGGGTACCTCATTTTTTGAAGTTGTTCAGTGACTTGATTCAGTGGTTTTATAAACACTAGTATTTTCTTTCCACTGCTTTTCAAGCTGCTACTTGTATTTAAGGGTGATCTGTCAACAGACTAAGCTGCTTAAGGAATTGAAAATGCATGTGTTTCTGTTCTGAATTGCTGGTTTATGTTCAAACTTAATTACTGACAGATTTTTACTGAACTGCTGGGAAATAAAACCCAAATACTGATCTAAAATAGAGATTTAATTCCTTTTGAGCAATGATAAATATTGGTAATTGGAGAATAATCTGGCCAAACTGAGGCTTTACAGTGTCTTAAAAACATGGAGCCATATTTCATCCTCTTCTTTTCAGCGATAACAGATGAATGATTTCTGAGCTGTATTGATAGTCAGCTGCATACATGTAATTTGATGACTGCCTGTGCGCAGTTTGGTGTAGCTAAGTCTGGCAATGACTAGGGCCTAGGGTTCTCTATGGCATCTTACAGACGATTTCTGCAGCACCTGCAGTTAGATTCTGCAGCATGAAATTCTGTGATACTTTTCCCTCTTTTACACTCCTATGCTTGTAGTATTCTCAAATGAGAAAAGAAAAGCTGAACCCATGTAAGGTATAAACTATACAGAGAGATACACAAATATAAATATTTTGTAAATATACAATGGAGGGAATATATCTGCATAGCTGAAAGACCTATATCTATTAAACTTAGAGAAAAAAGCCACATGTTGGTTGGAATAAACAACGTGAGAAGTAAAAGAAGTATATGGGACAAAATGCAGCATATGAATATGGAACTGTGCATAGGAATAGACTGTGAAGTTTGTCTAGAGTTCTATATAAGTGGCTGTATGTTGGCACCAAGGTGAGAAAAAATGTATTTCCTTAGCGCTTTGCATGGGAGAGGCTTCTCGGCTGGTACCACCTGTTGGTGGTGGTGGGGTTTTTTTTGGTTTGGGTTTTTTGTTATAGTTATGATTGAAATAATGTTTCTAGATGCTCATCTGATGTTCCTGATGCTTTTCTTTTTGGTGGTTTCTTACAAATCTTCTTACTAAATTGATCAAAGCAGCAAATTCTGTTAGGCTCTTCCTGTGCTTTCATGTACAATTTACTTTCTAAGAGTTTTTTTTCTCTGTGGTATTGGCAAAAATTATTCAGCCAAGTACCTCATACTGTGCTATTGATGAAAATAATTTATGTGAATCATGAATTCTTTTGTGTGGTTTGTCAGCACTTCAAGTCCTTCAGTGGGAATGAATGTTAAATCCCATTACTTTCTTTTCCAGAAAAGGGAAACCCAAATTTAAAATCAAATAGAAATTCAGGTATGAAATAAAAATGCAAAGCTGCTCCTCAAAGTAAACTTTCTACTTTTATTCTGTGATGAAATGAAACATAGGTTTCTGCATATTTTGTTTTGTTTTTGTGAAATAATGATATGAAGTGAAGTCATCTTAGTATGATTTTGTCTTTTAACTAACAGTAGCTTTAAATGCAGACACTGGAGTATTTGTCTTTGAAGCTTCGCTATTAAAAACACAGAGGTACTTCTAGTACAAAGAGCTAGATGCACCCACCTGACTGTCTGTCTATATTGTTTTAAAGTGTATTATTAATAAATAAAATGCTAAATAATTTATCTCCATCTGTGCAGCTGGATTTTACCACCGTGTTATTCTGTAACTGTCAGCTCTGTAAGCTAATGTGCGTGCAGGAGAAGCTAATCCAGGGAAATTTGACATAACTTTCTAGGTCTTTAAAAATAAAATGCCTAGTGAGAGAATGTTTTAAACAAGTACTCAGTAATGCTTAATTGGGTTATCTGTCTGGGAAGGTATTTGAAGACTGTATTACAGAAAGAGGCTTCACTAAATGCACTTTCACTGACATGTGTTTTTAATCACGGAAAGGGCATGCAAGTCAATGACTTTAATTTCCTCCTAAATTAGAAATTTTGCATCCACCTGTCTCTTCCACTGCTATTTGCTGAATTCTTCCATGAGCTGAGGCAGTTTTGGATGTATTCTTAGTGTTTCAGTTAAAAGATATACTATGGCTTAACTTAATTCTTTGAATCTTAATTGCTACAAACAAGCACAATTGTGTATTTATATGAAATTGGACAGTATTAAGACAAGAAAATGCAGCTAGCAAGCATCAAAACTTTTTTTTTTTGAGAAAAATTATAAGCTTTTTTTCACAATTCTCCATACTCAGTGCAAATGCACTGCGAATGGCAACACAAATGGTTTCATTTCAGCAAAGAACTTATATACACCTAAATAAGTCTGTTTGTCATTCTATATGATTGGAATTTTTATATACTTGGGCATTTACATAAATATCATACAGAGTGAACACTACTGTGAGGTATAAATGTGTAGCTACACATAATAATTGTTTATGTTTTCCCTTTCTCTGAGAAACTAAACTAGAAGCTTTTGATATTCAGAGGAGACATCCTCTACCTTTTTTTGGCAGAAGCTTCCAGCAAGCAGTAGGCAATCAACTCTATTCAGAAACTACAGAAGTAAACTCGAGGAGTGCGGCTTTGCTAAATGCAAATGTGTACTTAGAACACTCATATGACTCTTTGGCAGATGCTTTATGGGCACTCATTTTCCTCCCAAGCTCTCTCACAGGTTCTACCACAAGGTTGTTCCTGTATACCATCTAAATATCCATTGTGGTTTTAACATGGGAAACATCTCAGCTTGAGAAGTTAACAGTGAATGTATTTACAGTAACTTACAGTTTTTGAGTAAGCTTGTTTTCATAGAATCATAGACTCATCTATGTTGGAAGGGACCTTTCAGATCATCTAGTCCAACCACCAACCTAACACTGACAAAAACCATCACTAAACCACATCGCTAAGTACTACATCTACCTCCAGGGGTGATGATTCCACCACTTCTCTGGGCAGGCTGTTCTGATGCTTGATAATCCTTTCAGTGTAAAAATTTATCCTAATACCTAATCTAAACTTCCCCTGGAGCAACTTGAGGTCATTTCCTCTTGTCCTATTGCTTGTTACTTGGGAGAAGAGACTGACCCCTGCCTCTCTCCAACCTCCTTTCGGGTAGTAGTAGACCAATTCTACAGAAAAATCAGAAGGGAAGAAAAGGCAAATTTAATTCCTGTTGGTTTCACTAATGAAACAAGCTCTTAAATTTCCTCTTCTGTACTCGTACAGCATCAGAATTCTTTTTGCCTTTTTTTTCTGCTTCCAGGGAAACAGTCACAAGTTATGATTGTGATTTTCTTCACTGATGGCTTCACATAGGCTTGGATCAACTGTCAATATGTCTGTTTTGGTTTATACATGATAGATCAATTGATATTTACTACCATTTTTGACCTTCCTATATTCAAAGCCACAATCAGCTCCCAGGAAAAAATGTTACCAGTATTTTTGTGACTGTGTAATAACTGAACAGGGAGTTTAACAGTGTCACATCAGACAAGGGCATCCACTGTTGATCAGTTCCTCTGATGGCCAAAATTTTCCCTGATATTCCCCCAGGCTGTCTTGTGAGCTCCTCCAACAGAGCCCCACCAAGATTATTAGGGATCTGGAGCACACAAAATATGAGGAGATGGTGAGAGAATTGGGTTTGTTTAATTGGATCTACTTTGGGATGAGGGTTAGACAAAGATTTTCAGATCTCCCTTACGATATAATTTATCTTTTGCTTCTAAGTTTACTTCCAATTAAAATGATAAGTAGCAGTTTTATTTTGTCACGATTGACTTTGATTTCATATTCCTTTAAACTGCAAATACCACCAGTGTTTTTTTTTTCCAACTTAGTTCTTTTACCAAGAGCCCAACATCATTCCATGAGCTTCTCTGAAGTTCACAAAGCCTGTGCCTTTCCTATTCCTTTGCTTGCCGTCACAACTAGGATAAACGAACAGTGAGCAGCAGTGCTTCTTATAGGTATGGTTGTATGAAGCCATATCTGAAACAGATAAAGTGCCAAGGAAATCTCACAGTCTTCATGTTGAGAAAGAGAGAATTGTAGAGTATACGTGGAAAGTGTATATGAAATGTAGTGCCATTGGGGACCGTGGGACCTGCAGCGATACATTGAACCTGTTTGTTTTAAAAATTGTTTTCATTGCATTCTGTTATTACATAAGCATCACAGAAAAGTTTACTTTTTCTCTCTTATCATTCATGTTTCTGTGAGCCAGTATAGTAAGGTTTTAAAAAATGAGCATATAGTCAAGTTAAACCTTTTTAAAACAGAAAGTCTCTGTTAATGCTATAGAAAATAATCAGTAATTTTTCTTTATTATGATTTACACATGTTCCTGAATATAAATGCAAACAGTATAAATGAATCCTTTTCATATTCTTGGTAGCTTATGAATTATTTTTCTGCTGCCTCATTTACAGACATCAGCTGCATGATTGACAGCATTAATTGTAGTGGAACTTATGTCAGACATAAGCTTTTCTCTGGAGCCTTGGAGTCAATGTTTATAGTTGCTACACAACCTTTGAAATGTGTGAGGGTAATGAGATTTTATGTTTTTGTCTTTGCAAGTGCTAGAGGAGCACTGTGTTGTAGTACTAGTGCCAGCAGATCACGGAGATGTTTTAAACAACTGCTTCCAAAAAAACTGACAATGGCAGTGTAGTCCTTCATTTTAATAACTACTTAAGTTAGAAGTGCAAATAAAGTGTGTCTTTGGATTATAGCTGTAAAAATTGTATGCTTTGGTTTTATTAAAGCATCTAGAAATAGAATTTTGGGCAGCTGTGTTTAGTATAATGTTTCTTCTTTCTTATTCTGTGATATCTCCCCATGCCATGTTTGGCTTTTTTAGTGTTTGGATTTATTTGTGCCACTTGTTTCTCTAAACTGCAACTACCTGAAGGAAAAATGTCATATGTTCATCACAGAAGACTTTTATTAAATGTCTCTCTATTGTTAGAAAGTACTTGTACTGCTTTTGCTTAAAGTACTCCCACACATCTGGCAGATTAAAAGAATGGGTAAAGTCTACCCTGACAGGTTTTATTAGGCTAGGTGTTGCAGTTTGTTACTGTGTTGGGCTGACAAACACAATGCCATTAGAGTCTGCAAGAGCTGCAACGAATGGCATTCAATGAATGTTTTGTTAAGCTTTTGTGCATCATAACCTTAACTGTATTTAGTGGATCTTGGTATATCAAAAACACTATCTTCTAGCTCTTGGGATTCTTTGTCCTCAAGCTTTGTTTAAACATAGGCAAACCTTTTTTTTTCCTTCCCTGTTGAGTGTAAATAAATTTTCAGCTGTACACTAAACGCATCAAGTACAACAAAAGGAAAAAACAACCAAAAAATGCCCCATGGCATTTTTTACATGCTCCTAGTATTACAAAAGATCATCTAGGTCATTGAGTTCAGTTTGTTTAGTCTCAAGCAACTATCACTAACCACAACTACTCAAATCTTAAAATTTTTAGGCTGAAAAGAATGTCATACAGGAAAACAACAGGAAAGACTAAGGATGTGAAGCGCTCCCCCGGAGCCTCAAATCCTCCTCCTGTGTGTGGAAGCACATCCTGATAGGGATTCAAGCGAGTCCTCGACTGAGTTGTCCTTACTGATTTAACCAGAATGAAGACTTATTAGCCGACTTCAAATATGAATTAATTCTGAATGATAGCTGATGAAGAGATCTTAATTTCCACTAAGGACATTCAGTCCCAGTGAGCTAGTTCCTAATGTGACTGAATTCTCATGTTTCTGAAGGGGGTCAAGAAATATTACTTGGAGGACAATAGGGGTAAGAGGGAAAAAGAAATACTTTTTCAGCATTTTCAAATTGTCTGTAGAATCTCTGAAACAAAGAACTACTAGGATATAACATAATGCAAAAAACTCTGGGCTCACTAGATTGCTTTGACCCCACTTGAAGTTACAACAGCTCAGAATTTGAAGGACTAATGTCAAACACATATTTTCTATTTCAAGTGATTTTCTGAAACCCTCTTTGTTTTCAATGATTTTGTGTATGTACTTCCATAAATAGGTTTATGTCTGATTAAAGATGAAGGTGTTCTCAAGATGTTTCATGACTATACATACATAAACTTATGTAATAGGGCAGCAAACCTACCAAAACATACATTCTCATGTTTTTATATGGATGTTTTAGCTTCAGTGCAGCACCTGTAGTATGGTATCATATTATCATAGTATATATCAGGGGTCAGTACTGGGACCAGTGCTCTTCAAGTTATCATCTACACTGTTATGTTATCTGATTCCCAAGTAAACACTAGTGTATATGTCTTCACAGAACTATGGTAAAGCAGAAGAATATAACCATCCCTATTTTATAAAGAATAAAGAGAAATCTGTAGAAAAAAGGAAATGGTGAAGATCACACCGAAGTCAGTGGCAAAATTCTCTAAGCCCTAACAGACATCCTGGTATGCCATTAAAGTCTGCCTGTAATGTAATTATTAATAGAAGAAATGTCACCACCTTCAGGCCCAAGAACTTTTCCACTGCCTCGCATGCCAGCCTGTGTGGCCAGTATCCCGTGTGGCCCAGTGCAGAAACACGCTTGTCTCAAGGGCGAGTATGAATGCATAGGAGTTGCTACAGGAATGGATTGCTTATGGCTTGCCAGTCTCGCTCAAATTGTTTATAATGTTTTTTTAATGACATAAGTAGAGTGAAAAATAAAATTTTCATAGAGACTTCACTGTACATTCAGAATTGTCTCTGTTTCAAAAGTTAGTAAACTTTCAGGAATTTACACAGTTTATATGCTAGGATGCATTTCTAGGGTGTTTTGTTTATGCTAGGGCATTGCTTTCATTCTAGAGGATCTTGATTTGGAGGCAAGACTGTCTTTGTTTACCCGTTTTGTCCTTGGGTGTTCCATGCACATTCAAATTCCGTTCAGAAACTCAGTGTTTACTATCAATATTGAATACTGTCTCCAAAAAATTAATGACTGTCATAACCTTTCTTTAGAAATCCTAATATTCTTCTGGCATGGATATACAACATTTTCTTTTGGCTATCATCTAGTACAAAATTCTAGAATAAATGACATGGTTTTAATTAAATAAAATATATATTTTTTTTGTTGAAAATGAAATACCATGCAGGATTGCATGACAGATTTGAAGCTCTAGTAAATAAACTCTTTAAAAACTTAAAATTTTATTTAAAATCAATATGCACTGATTTTTTCAGATCAACTTGAGAAGAGATACAATGATATAAGAGTATAATAGCTTATTAATAACTGGTGATAGATACGGCACAGGAGAATAAGATATTTTGGAGTACTTTGTTTGAAAGATCTTTAAGCCTATTTTCGAGAGAATCAGGAACGCTGAATCCCAAGCTATACCTATGTATATAATATGTACACCTATAGTTGACTTGAAATTTAAGACAAAAAAAGATGATTATATTCCATGCTAGCAGTTTGGAGTAAGGAGCAGGTGACATTCCAAATCTTCATTGAGACCTTTGATGCAACCATGGAAATAAAGGAAAAACATCCCTATTTTGTGTTAAGTCATATTTTATATTGCTGGGCAGACCAAGCAGGTTTGAGAATCTTTGAACTGGTCTGTTGTATCCCTTTTCCAGTTTGGGTGATCTTTAAAGGGCATGGCTAATTTCAGCACTGATTTTTTTCTAAATAAAAAAAGTTTGATAATTACTATAGCTGTGCAGAGATGTTTCACAGCACAAATGACTCTTCAAGATTGAAGTCTGCCATGGTGTTCCATTTCACTGGAGCATATCTGTTCACAGTTCAGGCTTCTGCTGTTTGCTGGTCTTTAAAAATTGCAGTCTAACTTGGCATTTGCGGAGTTAAATCCTTTCACAATGTCAAGGAAAATTTTGTTTGATGTTTATGGTTACTTGCCAATGGACCACCTTTTCAGCTGAATTTATCCTCCATCTAGCCCATCTATTTCTCTTTATTGCCAGTCTGTGCAGGCACCAATGCACTCTGCTTAGGAGAACTACTATTGTGTTCCATTTTTTAAAAACTTACTTGAAAATTTCCAGTTTACTTATGTGTTCCCTTGCTCTACAGCAAGGAGGCAGGTGGACTGTGAGGAAGTGAAAGCTGCCACTTTCTCTGTGGCAGCTATTGCTCTCAAAGTGATGTACCAGCCTGATTCCATAAGGGCTTTCCAGCCCAAACGAAGGTGGAGTGAGGAGGGGAAGTCCATTAGAAATAGTCCATTAAATAAAATTAAGCAGTATATCTATTTTCTCATCTTTTCTGCCTCCTTTCTTACTTTATGCTTCTTTGGATTGTAGCATGGGAAGCAATTGGTGCTAAGCTGATAAACATTTACTGAATAATTATTTTATTCAATCTAAAAATCAGATATCCCATCTGGCAGAAAGAGTATTGGGTAGATCACATTGGATGATTACAATCTGATTTTTTTTTTTTTTTTTACTTTACCTAGGACTAATTTAATTCTTTCAGAGTTTGTATAAAGAAAAAAAAAAGTTGTACAGAAAATAGAAAAGCTGGAGATCTACCATGCAAATTAAGAAGGAGAATTTAGCTTTTTCGTTATCTCAGAGTTAGAAAGTTGAATTGGGAAAAAAATAAATGCCTCAGACTGTTTTGTTTGTTGGTATTAATAACTTTCAGAAAAATATGTGAGAACTACCATCTGGATTAGAATATTATTAAACAAAACA
>JAOXNO010000024.1:97423937-97438875 GCA_028565335.1 Limnodromus scolopaceus
GCGTAGCTATAATTGTTGCAATGTCTCACATCTTTTTCGTCTTTTTTTTTTTTTTTAAGTCTAATTGTTTATATATTCGGTGATACATGAGTTGGCTGGGCTGAAGGGATAATGACATGATAATCTAATGAGAAGCTCTTTCCTATTACTAAGCAATATGATAGGAATTTCCCTCACTAAATATAATCTATGAGAGTAATTATGGAGAGATTCCTAGATGAGGCAGTTGAATAGTCTGCGTCTTCTGAGATGTTCTTGTGACCCATAGGTAATCTTTGTAAGTCCTGTAACTGTGCTGACTGACTTTTCACACCTGACATTGGTGTGAAGGATTACAAAGAGCAAAAAAAGAAACGACAATCACACCCACGGGAATTTTCAGCACAAAGTGATGCATTTATAACGTAGGTTAATTTCCCAAATGAATGACTTTAGTGTTTATTTTTATGGGTGCATTTTAATATAAAAGAAGGTATTTGCCTTCTACAAGCTTAAATAGTCCAACTCCAGAAACCTTCCTCCCTCTTGCAAACTCAGTAGCACATAAAACTAACAAAAAGAAATATCTTTCTTCCACAAAAGACTGTTTTATTTCAGTCTATAAACTATTAATTTTAGGAACTCTTTAGAGAACATGCAAACAAAATTTGTGAGTTAAATTAAAAAAAAAAAAAAGAAAAAAATTAAAAAGTTTATTGATTTAAAGACTAAGTCTCCTGAGCACAAAAGAAAATTGTATCTCATTACGACAAAAATGTATACATAAACATCCTGTGTGATTCTTACGACACAAAACCTTTTCCAGTATATCCTATAACAACATCTGGCTGCTTATTGGGCATTATAAATATAGTAAGTCTTAAAATTGGAATGAATATTATTTATCAGACTATAAACTATGTATACCTATTGGTATTATTAAAATTAAATTATAATTGTTTTTAGTGAAATGCATGCCATATGCCTTTGGAATCTTCTGGAAAGTTTTTGTATAGCTTGTGGATACTGCATAAATTATATTTATGCTTAAAAATCAATTTTTCTTTTATTCTATATTCTATCTATTATATTAATCCATCATGTTAGATGTATTTTCTTTAGTTGAACTTTGTTAGCTTTGAAGTTCCTTATTACAGGACTATTATTTTAGAAACAGTGTGTTGGAATGCTATCCTGACTGACTGGACTCACTTGCTACTCCATAATACATGAAATATTCTTAATTGGTCTTTTCAAAGGCTTTTTACGGAGATATCACACTGCTCATCTGATATACTCAAGGTAGATTGTTTTCCTGCACTTTTTACATCATTTTCTACAAGTCATATGAGAGCATGGATGTCTAATCAGTCTAAAAATGTACATCTCTGTTCGAAGTTTTATGAGCTAGCAATAGAATTCATTTTCAAATTGAGATATTTCTGAGTTGCTTGATTGATTTTTGTCCTCATTGTCCCATTTTTTTTCCTTGCTTGTTTTCTCAGTAATGACTTGAAAACAAAACAATCCTTGAAATTCCACATACAAAAAAAAATTCTTAAAGAAAGCTGCATCTTGAAAGAACAAACAGTCTATTTTTAAGCCAAAGCCGCTGTACAGATTTTGTGCTGAGGTCTGATTTGCTGAAACTTCACTGCCTGAGTATTTCAGATGCTGTCTCATAACAACTTCAAGGTAAAACCAGGTGAGATTTTATCACCTGGAGATGCTATGAAAATCAAACTGTAATTAAACTGTAGCATTTAACAATTATACATTACCATCTAACCATTGAATGATATAATACAATTCTAAAAGTATCATTGCTTGTTTGTTTTTTTTGCCAGTTAAAATTTAAATTGGAACTGAATAAGAATGGAGGAGAAATTGTTATTGCACTATACCACTATATTGCAACTATAGGACTTTTTTGTCAACTATATGACTTTTTTTTTCCATTTCTGGTGAACATTTTGCACTTTATGACTTGTAAAATGCATTGCAAGAATTCATTGCATGACAAATGATGTATCAGTTGCAAATGCAGGTGGAGAGATACCAGCACTCTTGTTATGATGTTACTTGTTATGACCAGAACAGAAACAGTCAGAAATGACTAGAATTAGACTTTTTAGGTGCCTTAAACTACTATTATTTTTGTAGTACAGTACAGTGTAGTCTTTCGTTAAATAAAATGAAGCTACCTTGGTCTTAGGAAGTCCCTGACCTTCAAATTGCTGCCTGTATGACATCTCCTTTTTACAACTGACAGAGTACTTATCTAGGTGAACCACTCATCTTACTTCTGATAGTGAAGTAGTGGAACCGCTCAGGAAGAACCACTTTCTGTGGTGACGCCAATAATTATGGAATATAGTCAAACAAATAACATTTAAAATTAAGTGATAGTATTTAATCAAAATAAATGCTAACAGAAGACTTTGCAATTTTGTAAATTTCAGAATGGAGGTTAAACAAAGTTACAAAGTGCTTTATCGATAGTTTTCATATCAATCCTCACACAAAGTACTGCTTTCATAGGATATTTCATTATAGTTAAATTGGTGCCTTAATTAGGTAATTAAACACACTGAAAACTAATCCATGTTCAAATCACTGAAGCTGAGTTAGGACAAAGGTAGATTATAATAGATAAATAACAGGAGAGGTTAATAAAGAAGTGAAAGATGATTAAAAATAAATGAATAAAATTCCAGTGAGTTGTAAGAAAATAAATTGATGGGATTAACTGTGGAAATTAATTTAAACAAATAGAACATGCATGAGTGGAAAAATGCACCAAAAAGCCACAGTAGAGCATATGTAAAAGGAATGGAATTGTATGTAACTTTGGGTTAGAATACAACAATAAGAAAAAAAAGTCTTCAGTGGATGAAGCAATCAGTCTCTCACATTGACTGACAGCAGCTGACCATGTAAATTGCCTCCTACTTTAGTAGAGAGATTTAAATTAAGACCGTAAATGTTATATTGTTTTTTGTTAATAGCTTAAAATGATATTTTTTTTTTTTTTGCTGATAATGGTGACCATTAAAAGTATAAAGTCTGGGGTTGTTTTATACATTAAATGAAATACAGAGAAAGCTAGGGTAGTGACAATGGTACTAGAATAAGTTAAGCAAATTTATTTGAACTCTGATATTCCTGCTTACCTTCTGTCTTTCAAGAGAAGGTAGAAACATCTGCTTCTCTGCTTCTTACTGTTTCCTTGTATGACTTAGGTCAATGGAATGTAGGAATAAATACATAAATAAGTAAAAAACCAAAGTCCTTAATGCAGCCTGTTATCTTCAGCTAAGGATTTCCTCACCACCTGGACGCATTCACCCAATGGTGAGCTGGCAGTGTCAGATTAGACACTTTGATTCTTTAACATATAAGACATGCTAGGATGAAAAAAGGTAGGCAAAGAATAGCTAAAGATACGCCATTGGCAGAGATCAGTAGTACCAGCTTTTGGGAATTCATTTTCCATCAGGGCTTGTTGCCACCCTTAGGGCTGTTGTAAATTCCCAGGGGTCTGTAAGGTGGGTTTGGCATTTTGGCACTTGACTAGAAGGCCGGATGGTAAAGTTAATTCACCCACTGTACAAAGTTTTTACTATTGACACATGTTGAATCTAGCAATGAGATCTGGATTTTCAGGAAAAAAGAGTACTTGAGACCATATTGATTAAATCGGAAATTTTTATAGATTTTTCTTATGGAACTGTTTTTCTTAAATTATGATAGTGTGTGGATGCACAAAACCACTCATTTTATTATCAAATACTGCTAATCACCTCATTTTCATAATGGTATTCTGTGATGATAAAACAGACTGACATTGATATCCATGAAGAAAATTTTCAGATATAGATAGACAAATAGATGGATTCTATACTATGTTCATATGTGTTATAAAAATTAATATGCTTGGGTTATTTTATGTATTGCCTAGCAAAAATGACCAGTGAAAAAGAAAAATGATTATGTGCTGCATGAACAGAATCATTGCCTTTAATACTTTTTCTGCCTAAAGTAAAATAATATTAATGACTCTGTAGCTTTTACCTTCAGGATGAAATTTTTTACCTTCTTTAATCATTCAGATGACAAAAAGGTCAGATAAGTGTTTTTAACACATAAATAATAAGTGCTAAACTTAAAATTTTTAGTTCAATGGACATACAGATTTTTTTTTTCTTTTAGAGCTGTGTGTACTCATAAGCTCCTAAACAATTAATAACCTTAGTATAATTCTACTTTTCAAAAAATCTACAGCTTACACTCACTGTAAACATTAGCCCATTGTTTGTGTCCTTTATAATGTACTTTTTATTGTAGGCATCTGTCCTATGGAATGGCAACTTTGCAGTGAAAAACATAATTTAAATTATTCTTGTTTTTAAATTGTTGAAATATTTCTTTGCTATAAATTTTCTCTATAGACAAAAGAGGTTCCATTTACATTGGTGAAAATTTGCAGGATTTTATAGAGGGTTTTCATATTATATATTCAAAATACCACTTCTTCTAATACGTAAAAGATTTTCAGAAACAAGGGCAACATGTACCAAATATTCATACAGCATGCTGTCATCCTGCACTGAGTAATGTGGAGCTGTTGTGGAAATTAATGGGGCTTCTCTGTAGACACAGATCTAAATGTGGGGCATTTGTGTATGAATTTTTGGCATATAAGTTCAGAAATTTTACGTTTCCATTTTGTATACATCAATTAGGAATACATACCTGTGTTCGGGGAAGTCTATGGTAAGTATGATACAGCCATATTAAATGAATACCTTTCTTAGATTTTTCATCTGTTTTCCTTCTCTTTTATTTTATAATATACATGCATACTCAAGGTATCTTGTGTCATTGAAAGAGATTATATGTTTTCTACAACTTTTGTGAAGTCACATTCAATCTACAGATAATTTGGAAAGAAACTAAAAAATAAATGTAATAGAAAAATAAGTGAAATGAAAAACAAATGACAAAGCATGAAAACTGACCTTAAACATGTTAATCAGCTGCTTTTGAACTTATTTCCTGATTTAACTGAGCATAATATTGACCATTAGAAGTAAGTATTCTATATGTGTAAAAAATCAGCCTTGCCAATCTCATTAAAACTAATAGAAGTTGAGTAGTACTGGTATCTTTGGTTACATTTATCCCTGACAAAGCCTCACTGGAATCAGTACAGCTTATTCTGAGGAAACAAAAACAGAAAGCAAATAAGCCTATTTTGCTACTTTACAAATGTGTTTGGTTTTGGTTTTACCCTGAATAATTATGCAGATACTAACAGATAAGAGAAAACATCTGGATTTCTGATAGTTTTTTATATGATAAAATTTTGTTTGCATACTTACCGGAAATATTGACTAGCAACAAACTTTGCTATTGAAAGTTATGATTTTTTTTTTTCCTAGAGCCTTTCTTCTTTATTAAAAAAGAAACCTAACCAAACTTTCAGAGAGTACATTTATTACTAAAATTCTTAAAATAAATTAGATTAGGTTGTTTCCCCATATCTGTCTGATAATCTAAATTATTAAATGTATTTTCTATGTATTCAATATACCTGGAACCAGACTGTGCTCCAGTGGCAAACTCAGAGAAGAGCTGCACGTGTGAAGACATTTAGATTAAATTAAATTTTTAAGATATCCTTTCATACCCTGTACTTAGCTAACTGCATTCATAATAGTGTACTCTGGGGGTAAATAATGTACTAACAGAACATTACCTGATTTGGTTTTATATTCTTAATGGTTTAGGGAAAAAACCCAAAGTGTCCATGTATGTAATAAAACTGAAACAGAGGATCTGACAAAGAGCTTAATTAGCAACATTGAGCTGTTTTCCCACTAAACATAATAGCAGTATATTAAAATAATTTGTCTTTCTCCACATTAAAACCAGAACACTAATATATTTGGAATAATTCCTACAAAACTTAGTTCCAGACTACCACAATAATACAAAAAAACCCTGCTATGTTTGGATGACTCAAGTATAGAACAAGCTACAGCTTATTCGTATCTTACTACTATTGTTAATTTTGTCATGAACAGATTTTTGTGTCCATTTATGAAATTTGTGTCTCATAGTTCCCTTCCTTTTTTACCATCTTTTGGGGTATTCTTTCCACCACTGCTGGTCAAAGCAGTTGTATGGATATGTGACCCATTATTTGATTGATATAGAGTATGGTATAAGCATATATATAACATGTATGAGAGAAATGCTCAGCTAAAGCATCAGTTGTCTTATATTTCCTTGTGGTTTTTGCTGCTTTCTTTGTGGAATCTTAATGATACCAGTTTCCAATGCAGCTTTGCCTTTTGATTGTCACTGGCATACTGATTTTTGCTGCTGTTTGGCTATGCAATAAATGTATGAGAAACACTGTTTAATTGAGAGATCTTATAGAATCATAGAATGGTCTAGGTTGGAAGGGATCTTTCAGATCATCTAGTTCAACCATCAAACTAACACTGACAAAAAACATTACTAAACCATGTTTCTAAGCACTATGTCTACCCGTCTTTTAAATTTCTCCAAAGATGACGATTCCACAGCTTCCCTGGGCAGCCTGTTCCAATGCTTGATAACCCTTTCATTGTCATTTCTTTTCCTAATACCTAATCTAAGCCTCCCCTGGAGCAACTTGAGGCCATTTCCTTTTGTCCTATCATTTGTTACTTGGAAGAAGAGACCGACCCCCACCTCTCTGCAACCTCCTTTCAGATAGTTTCAGAGAGTTATAAGGTCTCCCCTCAGCCTCATTTTCTCCAGGTTGAACAACCCCAATTCCCTCAACTGCTCCTCATAAGATTTGTTCTCCAGATCCCTTACCAGCTCTGCTGCCCTTCTCTGGACAAGCTCCAGCACCTCAATGTCTTCTAGTGAGGATTATATTGTCTTATATTTGTGATTTTGACTTTAATTATTACATATAGTCAGTTAAATATTTTTGTACACTTTTTTTTTTTTTTTTAAGTCAATAGAGAGGCTGTTTCACAGGCTGCAGTACAGAAGGAGGAAGGAGAGGAGAGAAGGAAAAGGCTTGCTCTGCTTTAGGAAGAGGCATGACAAAAAATATCTGTAGAATTTAGATGAGAGTGACAGAAAAACAATCAGTGTGGAATGAATTTGGTGTAAACTGTGTCATCAGTCATGTTTAGATGGAACTGAATATCAAATGAAAATGAAACTGCACCTATTTGTATAAGGTCTTTAGTGTCTGAGAACTGCAGCCTGAATGCTGTCTACAAGTGATTACATTTGATAACTCAAACCTAAGAAAAAATGGGTTTATGAGAAATTAAATAAGAAGCATATAGGCACTTAGTAGTAGCGAAAGATTCAGACATACAATTAGAGCTCAGTTTTATTTTTGGTGGCAGTATGGAGAGCTTTTTTTAACTGGCATTTTTACTCTTCCTCCTGATAGCAGGCACTATGGAACTGAAACAAGGTAGATTAAACTTTTCCTCATCCCATACAACTAAACAGCCTATCTCAGAAACTGGGGTGTACAGAGTAGTGAAAAAGTCATTACAGCATATTTCCACACAGCCATAATGTTGATATGAGCATGGTTGATTTCTTTTTCTTGACAAAATTGCACAGATGAATATAGTCACAGATTGAAGCTGCATGGGTTCCAGAGAGGCTGAAATCCTTCTTGGTGTTCTCCAGGGTGATCCTGTTGTTGTAGGCAACTGTTTGCTTAAATCATAACAATCTCAGTGTTGTTCTAGAACAATAAGGTAGTTTGATTTCTTATAGAAAAAGTCCTTTTTTTTTTTCTCCTCTTTTTTTCTTTTTACTTTGATATCGGTTACCCCTGTATTTTCATTGTTCTTTTTCTGTTTGGTCTTTGCTTGTTCAGACACTTAATAGCTGCTCACCAATTTTCTGGTATTCTAGGACATACACGTGTGACAGAGAACATGTGGCTTTCCAGACAGATCCTTCTGTACCATAATGACTATAACTTGTCATAGTGAAGTGACAGAGGTGTTACAGTTGGACTGGTTTCCTATATGAAGGCTGCCTTGGGCACTTCATTTACTTTAGACATGGCTATGTTTTTGTAAGGCAAGTAGAACTGCCTGTGATGATTTTCAATATTGATTAAAGATTTTTTTTTCCAAGTACTTCAATTCACTTCAGCCTTTGATCACAAGTTGATGTGCAAGTGGGCCAGAACATATTTTGCAATCCTATCATGATATTCTGGTTTTCTTTTATTCTTTTATTTGAAAGGCTTACTTTTTCTTTTAATTGCCATATTTTAATGCTGAAGGTGCTTCTCTTTAGTTTTATTCTCTTATTTTCTCTTTCAGTATAGTATGTGTTGGCTAAGCACGTACTTCATCTTGTCCATCTGGTCACAGAAAGCAGCCTGATATACAGCCATTTGTACTGTCTTCTCTGTATTTTTAGATTCCTGATTTCATAAAAAATGGGTTTCCTTTACATCATATTCAGTGTTTAAGTGTAGAAAGGAGTCAAAATTCTCCAGTATCCATCCATTATATCTTTCTTCACATATGTTAATAACTCTTCAAACATGTTTTGAAAATAGAATTCACTCATGATTGTGCACCAGAACAATTTTAGTACCTAAAGCTATTTGGTGTAACAAAGGGGCTATTTAGCTGGAGTATAGATTGCAAAATAAGGGATTGATTTTCTTCTGTCTTTGCACATTTAAATCTTAAATATACCCAGAATTCAATTGGTTAGTAATAAAGACTGTAGATATTATGTCTGTTTAAAATGCTTTATATATCTGTTTATAAACTTATAAGTCCTAGACAAATTTATTTTTCTCTATTAAAAATATAAATCATATAGATACATTTCTGTTTATATAAACATATAATTATGTTTTTCATCTCATCATGCAAAGTTGGCAGGGAGTAGTAACAGGAAAGTTATCAAGACTAGTTTAGAAAATGTGTACCCTTGGTTGTGAGAGTTATGTGCACACACTGACCGACAGATTGCATCCTTATTTCCCATTAATTCACATTAATTCCAACTCTCACTGAGTTGGAGGAAGTACAAATCCCTCAAGCATTTTGTCTCCCAGGAGGTGTACTGATTCCTGCAGCTGGTCAGCTCTGGCAGTCTGGAGAGGCAGAAGGTAGGCTGGGTCTCCAAGGAAGTCATTCTGTCTCTCAAAGAATTTGCAAGTGGACTCACAACATAGAAAAAAGCAGTACAGCCAAGTCTGGATTCAGTTATCACAAGCTTCCTGTGCAGCCTTGGGCAAGTCATTCAGTCTCTGTCTTCTTCAAACACGATCTGTAATATATGGAGTGTCTGAGCCTTCCTCACATATTTTTGGTTGTTACTGAAATACTTTGATATTCTCAATATATGTGAGTCTACTGTATAATATAGTGAATTATCCTTTGGAAAGGTAAGTAGGTAGATAGGTAGGTATGTAATCCTCCCAAAAGTAACCTTTAAAATTATATGTCATAATTCTTCACCAACAAGATACTGATTACAGCCAGAATACCAACTCTCTTGTCGGCACTGACTTTTAATACGTTCTGATCTACCACTGCATGTCACAAGTTGCGTTCTTGAAAGTCAAAGAAAGTTCAGTTTTACAGGGAAAATGACAGCTTTTGCCTAATCAAACTAAAAGTTCTGATGAAAGCTTTTGTTTAAAATGCCAGAATCATAATTCATAGAAATGTGATTTTTAAAGTTTGATAACAAAGAAGTTACTGATAATTTGTCACATATGAATAATACCACAGTAATCAGCGTGACTACTTATTTTTTAGTAAGAGCTTCTTTTTAATACTTTGTGAGAGATTATCGAATATATTCATTCTCGACAGGTAGGTCACCCTGCCTTCTGACCTCTCTGCCTTCAGCCTTTCTTAGGTCCTCACTCTTCCTGCTTCTGTGTGCCTTTACCCCTCAGTGCCTGCTTGTCATCCCTGGTGATGGCATAAGATTTGTCGGTAGGAGCTTTGCTTCGGTGAACCTAGTGAAGTCCCTCTTTTGAGAACTTTACCTTAGACCTTAGCAAGTACATCAGGTAGATAGAAATATTCACTTTGTAATGTGAGTCATTCCATTTGCTAACTGCGGTGTCCCTCCCTCAAAACAGATAACAATAATATCATAGAATTGTGTTTCACAGTAGATTTATGACTGTGAGATTGGAATTAAAGTTCTCATTTGAATGAGATTTGAGGTAGGAGATACAAATACCTGTTTGTATTCTGGAGAGTAATGTACTGTAAACTGATAGCGTGCTGACAGAGTGAAACTATAGGTGTGGCTGACGATTTTAGATTTTTGTTTTGTAGATCTGATAGAAAATTCAGCTGATCAGCCCTAATTTAATGGGCTAATGTTAATGAAGTTTTAGACTAGAACTGACTGTATGTAAGATTAAGTGTAGAGGATGCATTTTAAATAAAAATACCAAGTCAATTAAGAAGCTTTTACAGCTATTAAACCTGAACAGCTCTGATAAATGCAGTAACACAGAGAATAACTACTTAAATAGCCTTGTAAAATAGTAGAAACCTTTTTTTCTCCCCCCGATAGATGTTAAGTATTACCAGTTTCATGGAAGAGTGTCTTACCTTAACTTTGATTAAAAACATAAACCACAACAGCATGATACTTTGCTTTCTGCCCAGTACTTTGAAGAGCAGTTTGGAATAGTGTAGAGAATTTAGAATATTTTTTTCAAATTCTAGAATAAGTAGAGATTTGTAATTTGAAAGAAATACACCTATGGAGCATGAAAGATGCATAATTTAATTTAACTAAGTGCATAATTTTATATGTGTGCATGTTTGAACAGGAATCTTGAATAGAAACTAATATGTATTCTTAGTGATGTCCCGAACAGTTTCTGTGGTAAATCATGAAAGGCTGTGGTAGGGCACACCAAATCAAACTTTCTCTTTGCAAATCATGAGGAGACAATAAACATTCCTCTATCATTTATTATTAAAAAGTTTGTGGATATGTAATCCTTGACTTGCTGAATAAGTAACCAACCAATTTTGGTTAACATGTTACTATTCCTTCCTCAGACTTTCACTAACCTGTGCATGCAGGGTTCCAATTTCAGCAGGCAGTAAAGGATATAAGAAAGAAGAAGCAACAGGTTTAGGTTATATTTTATAATTATAGCACTCACATGAGGACCCAGAAACTGGGTCCAATATCTGCTCATAGGACTTATTAATTATATAATAAACCTTCAGTAGATGAATTAAAAAATCCTCGAGGTAGGACCTAGAACCTAAACCTGGATACCCTGATTTTTAGACTACAGATCTGTGTTCTTTCCAGCGCTTCTTCTTTAAGTCCTTTACATATCCTTAGTCCTTAACTCACTTTCCATTGGAGGCTGTAGACTGTTGCAGCTGCTGGTATTTACTGCAATCTTATGCTAAATGTAGGTTTGACCAACATGCAATTTATAGAAATGATAAGTGGTGGCAACCCAATCCCTAGCATGGTGTGTTCTTAGAATAACTATTAAATCAGACCTGTCAAGGGATGTAGGAGGAAGAATACTTAATTTCTGTTTCCTAATTAGATTTAGCTTTTCATTTTAAGCCAGTCCTGTGCCTAACCAGAATATAACTCTAAGTACACAAACAATGTGTGTGTGCAGGCATGCATGTATACAAGCCAGTGGAGTATAGCACAATAGAGAGGGCAGTATCTTATGGAACAAGAATTGTATAGGTTATTCATTATCGTGATGATGCTAACACAACTGTTGAGCTTGTATGCACTGGGAAATGGAAAAAACCAAATGAACAACCAAGTTATTACCTTATAGAAGATTAACTTTCTCCTGCGTGTTGATTTTTGTGCTTAGCCTGAGTTGCCATAGGTCCAGCTCTGTGTCTTTGGGAATAGCTGGAGAAATCACCATTTAGGGCAACCACACAGTACAAAATGCTTTGTTTCAGCATGTTGGAGTGCTGAGCCTTGTCCTAGTACAAGTGCTTAGTGCAAGAATAAAACAAGACTGAGGAAAAAAGACTGCCCAGATTTATGAAGTTCTGGGGAGCATCTACCTCAGTGGTCCCCAAGGTAAAAACCTCTTTTTCTTCGCCATAAGAGCGATTCCAGCAGATGGAAGATGGCTGCAGCTTCCAGGTGAAGCCAGCAGTGAGGTACAGCGTTTGTTTCTGCCCATCACGCAGACACTTGTATGCAGGGTGTGTGCACGCAGCCGGCCACCCAGATTGACACAGGCAGAAGGCATTCGGCACTAGCCACACGCACACCAAACAGAGAGTCACCCTTTGCCCGGGAAGGTAGGAATGGAGTTAATGCGGAGACAGGGCAGACTGCACTGGTGAGGCATGGGGCATGGCCAGACAAGCGTAATGACCAGGACCATTTTATTCCCTTACTCCTCTCTCTCTTCATGCTGGATTTTCCACAAAATATCTTATCTTTCCCTTTTCCCACCTTCAATCCTTCCTCAGACTTCTCATAATCAGCCTTGCACAGGCCCCAGATGCTCTTCCCCTGCACCCCACGATAAGCCCCGTATCCTGAGCAGGTACCCCCTTCAGTCTGTGTGGTGACCACAGAGCTGTCCCCACTGATTCCTGCTGTGGGGTGTCCCCTGGCCCCCAGGGCTGAAGCCCCCCTTGAAACAATCCAGCGGGGGCCTGGGGTGGGGGTTGTATCCCTGACTGGGGTAGGGAGGTGCCCCTAGGGTCTTTGCTCTTCACCTTCTGGCAGAGGTCGTTTTGTTGGTGGTGATTACCTCTTAATTATATAACACAGCAAGTAATAAGAGAAGAAGCTTCAGAATAGTTAAGTATGATTATGTTTGTCCACCTGAAAACAATTCAAACCAGAGTAATAAACCACAGATGCCTTTAGTCAAGGTTGTTTCAGGTCTGTAACTGGTTTGCTGTTTGCTGCTGACTTGCCTAATAGCTGGCTTGTCCTAGTTGGAAATTAATTTTTTTATGAGCTTTAGAATAGCACCTATGTACCACCTCTAGGCACTTTACACCATTTTGAAAAAAAAAGCCTGCTTTAAAATCCCATGTGTTGACACGTGATTAAAAATGAGCTTATATGTGTTCACACTTAAGTACTGGGTACTGTTGTCTGAACTTTGGGATGGTATATTCGATGTAGGGAAGAGCTTCTCCGTAATTTTGCTGTTAGTGAAAAAAGTCGTTCATACCGTTGGAAACATCAGACTAAGATCAATGTACTTCTTTTCTCTAAATTACCCTCTCTTGTTAGCAATAACACTGAACATTTATTTCAGGGACAGCAATAAATATTTATTTTCTTGTAAATAGTGCAAGTCTGGCAAGAAATCAATGTGGGAATGCAGGAAATAATATAACTAAGCTTGTTATAGTTATTGCTTGTCCTTGAAATATGTAAAAACTCTTCCCTGTTTCCTCTTAAAAAATGCTGTTTCTTGGTAGGATTTTTCATTACTGTATAAAATGTATAGCTTATTTTGTATTAAAGAATGTTACTTATTTTTAACCATTAATTATGTGCATGTGTATCGCTTCCCTTTTAAATTCTATATTTTAAGCGCAAATAGAAGAAAGCAAAAGTAATACAAGTTCATATGTGACCTTTTTAAAAAGATATGTATAATGTTTACCTAATGTAATGCTACTTTTGAAAACAGGTATTCTAGAGTTGTAAATGCCCACGCACACTTTCTTTGTCCCAGCAGCTAGAGGATTCATAGAGCTGCAGTGCCCGCTTTCTGAAGTTAGTGATAAAATGTAACTGTAGGTAGAAGTTTTCTAAATTTATCACTTAGACTCAGGTGGTGCTGCTTTTCTTTTTTCTTGTTGTAAATTCCTTATGAGGACGAATACAATGACCTTAAGGGTATCCTTTCCCAGGAGAAACACAAACCAGGAGTTTTATAGACTCATATGGTGTCACGTCCCACTCTCAGGAAAGAGGGGGGGTAAGTGACTCAGATTTGTAAATCCCCAATGGTGACAAAATCTGAAGGTCCATATACAAAACATTTATTAGTTTCCAAAAATGATTAGTGTAGGTCTTAACTAAGTCTATGATAACTGGTTAGGCATATAACAAATTATGGCAAGGAGTAAGGTATGCATTGTGTTACTTAACAACAGGTATACAACAACTTATGGCAAGTGCAACTTAAGGTCTTTACTTAACAGCAAAAGAGAAACCGAGGGATAGAGAAAGGAAAAGATAGATAAAAAGAAATAGAAAAAAAGATAGAGATAAAAGAGTTCACCGGTCCCAGTTCCAGTGTTGAGCCAGCCAACCACGGGGGGCGGAGGGGGTGCAAGAAGGGAAAAGGTTGTCTTCTAGGAGCGACCTTCTGTGTATTCCCCTCTTTACAACCCCCCCCCCCCCCTTGCCAAGGACAGCCTTGTCTTAGGTTTCTCCCTTCTCTCAGGTGACATGTAGCATGATTTGGGTGGAGAGACGAGTGCTGTAGTCATATGTGTTTAGCATGATCTCTATAATAAACTTTCATATTCATTTCACTGATAATGAAGAAAAGATCACTTATTGGACACAATGGCCTCAAGAACAGAGAACTAGCAAGCTCACCACACAAATGGCAGAACTATCTTGTTTTCAGAAAGCAGTCCTCCCACTGCTTTTCAGGCACCTGTTATCCTTATCAGTTCTTTGAACACCAGGCCTGCGTTATTTATTTCCTTGCAAGTGTTTGAGGCATTCCATTGAAGGCTTGGACGGCCTTCTCCCCCTCGTCAGGGAATTTACAGGCTGTCTCTTACACATGGGCAAAAGCTTTGGCCTAGAGAACAATAATCGTTTCATTTTGTCTTTGGGGCCCCTACCACAAAAAAGACATTGAGGTGCTGGAGCGGGTCCAGAGAAGAGCAACAAAGATGGTGAGGGGTCTGGAGAACAA
>JAOXNO010000024.1:97439386-97471049 GCA_028565335.1 Limnodromus scolopaceus
TGCATTTTGTTTGTTGTGTGGGTGTTTATTTTTGTCAGAGTTAGGTTGATGGTTGGACAAGACGATCTTGAAGGTCCCTTCCAACCTAGAAGATTCTATGATTCTATGATTCACGTTTGTGGGTCATTCTACAGGTTCAGAATCATTGATAATTATAGTCAGAAACAGAAGTTTGCTTAGGAGTGCAGGTGGCGGGTACGATTCTGGAGACAAGGCAGACAGGGGCTTCAGGTAACTAGATTTGTAAATCTAGTTGCACAGGTGTGGTCATTAGTGTTTTATTAGGAGATAAATACATCTGGATTAAATAAAATTCTGGAATTTAAGTTGTTGAATATTGACTTTAAAGTCATTGTTGGCCTACCTGTGTGATTATCTCTCTGTGCTGCTGAGACACACTGACATGTTTGATGGCGAAGGCAGATAGAGTTAGCTTCTTTTCATTACAAGAAAGAAGCAGTGGGAAGGAATTTATTTGTGTTATTTTTTTACTGATTTGCAGCTGAAGCATTAGAATGTAGTGATACCAGAGACATCCTTAAAAAAAAAAAAAAAAGAAAAAAGGTAAAGCTGTTTAATAGGATTGTGGGAGAAGGTAGGATATAAAGGGATTGAGAAGAGTAAATGGGGATCTCTGACATACTGAGTTATTTGTGCAACTGATTCATTTGAGGCATTTTTGTGAGAAGTAAGGACACTAAAGGTGTGATTCATCTGACTAAACATAGACAGCTGAAGTGTAGTAAAGGTCTACATCGGAGGTAATCACTTTAGGTTTCCTTTATTGGTAATAAAGAGAAACTGAAAATGCCTGGTTGTGATTCACATTCCCTAATGTAGATATTGAAAATAGGTCACATGAATCATAAACTAAAATATCCTGTTCTCCATTGACTATAAAAGTATTTTGGGATTACTAACTCACATACTTGACACTAATCTTCCACTGTGGCCCATCTCAGTTCATTTAGACAGAGACATCTAAAAATATACATTAAGCAATTATGTTCATCTATTAAAAAATAATTTCATGGAAAATAGGGAAGCTCACATGTGAGAATCTCTCACAGTCAAAACCCCAAACCTAGCTGAGACAAATTTTTTGTGTATATGCATTTATTCCTTTCACTTCTTATGAATTTAGTACTCTCTGTTAGGAAGTGGTTGGTAGATGCCAGCGCCATCAGACTGGGATGGGCACTGACATGGTGAGACCAGGACGCTCGATCTCTCCTTCCAGGGGCTCTGCTATTAGCAAGAGAAAACACACTCTCTCCTCCCCTTTCTCTCCACCTTCCCTCCTCCTGACCACAGAAGCGTATGTACCCAGGTGACATACACAGAACAGTGGTTTTGGTTTATTGCTCTTCTATTTTTTTATTGTTTTTTTTTTTTTTCCGCAGTGGTCAAACACAAGGCTGCTTGGCAGTTACCTCCCCACAGCACCGATCACATACCTTATTGTCCCTTCTCCTGTTTTTTAACCCACCTTTCTTTATACCTCCCTTTTTCCGCCCCAGTCTCCGCTCATGTAAACAACATGGTAATCAATACCTTTTCCCCACTGGTACCAGTTTTGCTATATTCATGCTCATGTATGATGTTTTGATACTATGATGGAGATAGTCTTGGCTTTACGTGGTACTGCTGGTGTGGTTGCCTATGTACTGCTGGCCTTGGAAGACTGTACCTTCAGAAAGGTCCTCAGTTCTCCCCTCGGGTGTCTATGAAGTCCAGCTGCTTCACCCATAACTTTCCCTTGTGAAAATTTGGCCTGTGAAATCCAGCCATCCTTCACAGTCTGAGCCTTAACTTTGGTCAGCTTCTCACATTGGTGTCTGTCACGTCCACCAATTTTGTCATATCGTGTCCTGTAGTTTCTCATGTCCTTTTCATTTAGCTCAACTTCAGGCAAGAGCCGCATTAGCAATTTACCTGCAGTCCTAATATTTTCAAAGGGTTGTTACTGAAAATGTACCAGTAAAGGAGAGAGGGGATGATATGCTTTAGGAACAACTTTTTCATCTCCCACTGAAACCTGTCTGTAATGGATACTGTTGGAATCTGTCTGTTTGAAGCCTCACTTTCTGATAAGGATAAAACAAAAATCACAGCAGTCCTGATGTTCTGCTGTATGTACATTTCTGTTTATACTTTCATTTTCAACTTCTCAAAAATCCTTTTTTTAATTCAAGATTGGCCTAGTGAATTTTTAATTTAATCAACAGGAAAGATTTTATGGTTTAATGATGTCCAGTATATCCTAGGTTTTAAAGAAAACCTTTCCTCCCCAAAGCAGGGTGGGGAGCATGCTCTCCTGCACAGTCTCCAAATTCATATGTAGCCATAGAGAGATTCGCACCCTGTGATGTAAGACCATGTCTTACCTTTATGACCTTCTGGACTTGAAAACTTTTTATGAAGCAGTTTTAAGCCTACCAGTGCTCTAGTCATGTGCATGAGGTACCAATACCAGTGTCAGTGTTAATGCTTTGCTGAAAACACTTGGTCTTAATCTTTATTCTGAAAATTCATTACACTTAAACACTAATTTGAATGCATTATCAATGGAAATGGGTTCCTTGTGTGAACTGGACTAGTAAGTTACACAACAACATAGTTGCTTCTATTTTTCTCTTTTTCATATATATTTCATTCCATCTGGAATGCCGTGACCTTTTAAAATAATGAAGTAGTCTCAAATAAGAATGATTCTGTTAAGAGTTATGCTGTCTCAAGACACATTTTGGTATGTTTGGTACACAAGTAGTGGACGGTTGTTTCATGGTAGGGTTTAATACAGGAAAACAGAATTATCAGGTGGAAGGAGAGCCATGTGTTTATTTGGAAGAAGGTTTGAAAAACTTTGTAGAAGACAAAAATTGAAATACAAGGAGTTGAAAGGCTGAATAGGTCCTTGAAAATGAGCATAAGAAATTTTTCATTAATGTGTACAATAAATATGCAGAAAATCTGTGACTGTTTCTGGTACCTCTGAAAAAAGAATAAGGTAGAGATAAGACCAGGTCTTTATTAAATTAAGATTGTTTTCATGTTTATGATCAAATAGAACCTATTCCAATAGTGAAAGAGTGTGTGTAAAAACCTCATAGTTCTCCAGCAAGGTATTTGTGCACAGGCAGGGAAAAACAACCCCTACAGAAATTCCTTTAAATATACTTGCACTATGCTTAAAGCATAAATAAGGTGGCAGAATTCAACTCCTCATGCTTCATTCTTAAGCAATATAAAAACAGATGTGCTTTTCAACCTGTGAATCTGTTTTTCCACATCACAAGTATTGGCAATGGTTAGACAAAAGCACAAATTTTTTTTCTGGTATATAAAAGCCAGTGATTTTGTGGGCTGTCTGTTCTTTTTAGTCAACTTCTGTTTTTTTGATCATATGGTATTGCTTTCAAAAACATGAAAAAACCCTATTGTACCGTACACTTTAAATTTCTTACTATTTCTATTCTTCTTAGTTCTGAGATTTATAAATTGTCTTTAAGTTGTATTGAAAGCTGCTATATTTAAATTAGAATGTCAGAAAATATTTGACAATATACTTTTGGGCTGAATAGTCTTTAACTTGGGTTATCCATAAATAAAGGAAGTAAAAATAGTCACTGAGGACTCATGGTGTTTGGAGGGGAGGGAATTCTCAGCATTTTTGAGAAGAAATTAATTCAGTAATGGACAATGTGCTGCCTTGCTGCCTCTTTTACTCTTTGAGGAATCCCAGAGGACACTGATTCAATTTCACAAGCCTTTGAGCAGTTGTAACAGGCATAAATGGGATATGAAGAAATCTCTGCAATTCTGCAACTTTCAGTTCTGAAAAGCCATATGAACATAAAAATTCCTTATACTGGTTCAGAGCAAAGTCTTGTTTATCCCGATAGGTATGAATGGATGCCTAAGAAAGGATAGGAAAAGGCAAAAATATGTGAATCATGCCCCCTGTAGTCTCCTAGCCCCTGTCTGGTGTTAGCTGAAGAATTTTCTGCAGCTTAATATGGTTTATATTTATAGTTTACAGGTATTTCATAATCTTCAATTTGTCCTTTTCAGAAGTGCTTGTGGAGGCTCCGCTTAAACGCATGGTGATGTTTTGTATCCACCACATTCCAGGGGATGTGTTCCAAGATGGGGACTCTGTAGGTGTGCCTCTCATGATCCAAAGTCGTATAATTTGGCATCATTGAATTAAGCTCACGTTCTCCTCACTACCATAGTAACAAAAGTAACAAAAAAGCAGAAGCATTTGCTATGTATGTTACTTAAATGTAGTGATACTAAGACAAATGACATTTTCCCCCTTCAATTAATTCAGATTTTATGCATTGTGTAGAATATAATAAGAGCACACCACAGAGGTAGTCAGTGATCTGAATCCAGATGTTATTGTCTTCCTTCCGCCCTTACTACAATTTCATAATTAATTGCTTAAACAGTTAGAAGAATACTGTGATCATACAGTCTGAACACTTGTATAGCTTAAGCTATTTCCTAAATTAATTTTATCTAGTGAAAAAAATCCCATATTAATTCCATGACTGGAGTGCAGCAATGAATAGATGGAGGCCGGTTAGGAAGGAAAGCACAGGAACGTGAGGAGGGGGAGCCATCGTTAATGTGAGGAAGCAGCTGGGGATGGAGGATGGGCCATATGAGAGCTTATGGGTCAGAATAGTAGGTGATGAGTACGGACAACAATTGTGTTTATCTGCTACAGGCTGTCTTATCAGGAAGAAATAGATGAAGCCTTCTTCAGATAACTTGAAAAAGCTGTGTGTTTGCAGGCCTTGGTCATCATGCGTGACTTTAATCATCCTGATATTTGCTGGAAGAGTAAGGCAATAATACCAGAGATATTGACTACTTCTGAATTCAAATGCCTGAGGGGCTGATGAAGGCAGATGCTCTGCTAAACTTCATGCTTTACAAAGAGGTTGTGAAGGTCAGGGGCTGTCTTGGCTGCAGCAAGGTGCTGCAGGTGTTTTTGTTTAAGGCCCCTACAGAGAAAGCAAGTGGAAACAGCCTTGCCTGTGGTTTCCTTCTGATTTATCTAGAAATCTGAGCAATTTGTTAATCATGGGATACTATTTAACCAGCAGGGTAAATACTATGTGGGCTTTATATTTTTCTGGAAGTGCACATAATTGATATGGGAAAAAGCAAAGCAAAACAACATCAGCATTGCTGGACAGAACATTACTGGTTATTGAATGGATGTGCCTTTTTTAAAGAACAAAAAAGATTGAGCTAACTCAGTTATGTGAAAACCTTATTATGTGAAAAAGGTTTAACCTGTCATTAATACACAAGATTATTTTCATGAACATATTTTTCATTATTACTCTCATAATGAATTTTGTTTCTTCTTTATTTTTGGTATTAGTCCTTGAGGAGACCAGTTCGCTGGTAGCAAATATGTGCATGAGTATTCATTGTTCATTCTCATTGCTTCCTCATCAGCTGCATTTCTTTTTCCTCACCTGGGACAAAGGAAAAACATAAATATTATTTTTTTTCTTTCCAATTCTAGCATGGCAAGTATTTAATCTTAATGTGCTAGCATTTGGGAAAAGTTGGAAAAAAAACCCCAGATGTTGTGGGTGGAATACTGCCTTTTTTCTGGTTGAAATGAACTGATTGATTAAGGGCTTATTCAGTAATTTAGCCAGGATAGCTTCTGTTGCTGAAACCATAGCACCAGCTCAGCTTTTTTTTTTTTTTTTATTTTTCTTTTAGGGAAAAATAATTTTATTAGACTAGGTTTTGAGTTGGGGAAAAATGGACAAACTTTCTGCACCATCATTTTTACTGTGTCTGATTGCCAGTGCCTGGCTAAAAACCTGCTTTTGTCTAATTATAGAATTCTATTACTTCAACCTGTGAACTTTCTGAATCTAAACAACTACAGGTTTGAAATTGCATGGAGCAGATATTCACTTGAGAAGTCTGGTTCTTCCTGGAAATAGTACAAGGACAGGCAAACTTCCATTAGCGTGGAATTGCCATCTGTAGACCTTAAGGAAATGGAAACACAGTGAGAAATATAATTGATTACAAATATCTTTTAGCTGATGTAAAACTGCTTTGGCTTAGGGTTGTTGTATAATAAGTTAGAAAAAATGGGTTTTTTTCATGATCTGAGAGGAGGAACATATCTGATTCTCATGGCAGTGAATTTTTTTCCAGTAATCAAAAAAATGCATCATCTAGGAAAAAAATGGTGGTAGCTAATCAGTGTATGTATATGAATAAAGAATTTGTTGTTAATATGGATTCTATTTGCATTATACAAATATTTCCTTTATTGGACTATCATTTTCAAAACCCAAACTCTAGTTTTGCAGTCACTTCATTATTTTTTTTTGAGCTACAGTTAAATAAAAATACTTCCTTAGGGAAAAAAAAAGGCTTGAGACGAAAAAAATTTGAGAGGAATTGATGTTGCTGGGCTGACTTCAGTTTAAGAGGGACGATGGACAAATTAGATGAAACACCGAAGTTGTCTGTGTGGCTGTTGTGAAAATTTTAAAGAGGTTTTCTTTCCTGGCACATGCAAGTGGCACGCTTTTCAAGATTTAAATCATAGGGTAGTTTGCCTCTTATTTTAATAACATTAGTTCAAGAATTGTTTTCATATTAAAGGTAATGTTGTCGAGCTAACACACTTTCAAGTGAAGTTCTTTTAAAAATATCACTGCCTTGTGGAAGAGGGGAGCTTTGGAGTTCTCTTTGTTATATAATTGCGTGCAGTGGTCTGAATCAGTCCTCAGCCATGGGGAAGCTGAAAGTGATCACGTGCTAACTTAGATGTACATCGAATATGCAGTCAGGACCCTTGCGGATTTGAGCTCTATAGCCTTAAAAACTGTAGGCTTTGATTATAAATTTACTGTTAAACATTGTTAATTTACAAATCTTAACATGTTATTTAAAATACGTGTACCAAGTATATTAATTGTACTTTCCTACTATGATGTAAAAAGGTAAATAAATGCAATTTGTAACTAATAATGAAAATACTAAGATTATAAAATACAAGCATCTTATTAATTTGACATTACAGACTTGTAGGCTAATGGTTGGTATTTGTTGCATTGGTGATTTTCTCATTAAGGCTTTGCAGAATAAGAATCACTGCAGATTAAATAATATTGAACAAATTAGTTTTATAGTTAGTTGGATAAAGGTGTCTTCAGCGAAGAGTTTCTATGAATTGACTGTAGAGACTGCACTGGTTTTTAGTGTGATCATCAGGAGATCTTGAATTCTGCAGTTTAGCTATGGCCAAGTAATTTACAGTATTCTTTGATCAGGTGTTGTCCTCATAACTACTCCATTGGCAGCTTTGGGCATTTAGCTTTTCATTTAACAATATAAATGTCACTTGGAGTGCCAATAAATACTGGCAAATCCCTGAAAAGGTCAGATTGGTTCTATAACTCAAATACCCGTCTAATGCTAATGGCTTCTCAAGGTTTTGTGTGAACACTTTAAAACAAACAGCCTTCTGTCAGGCTTTTGCGACTTTGTTTTTTTTTTTTATATATATATATGTATATATAAGCCTTTCACATATATATTTATGGATGTTACAAATTTTATTTATTTACAAGTTCATTAGGTAAAAAACTCCAAGCATTAAAAGGTGGGAAGATAGAGTAAAAAGGGCTAAGCTAACAAACTAGAACCTGAATGTCCCTTGCCCAGACAGTCCCCTCTGCACTGCTGAAATTTTTTTTTCTGACAGAGAGAGATTTATCCTCTCCTCCTGGCTTCACATTAGTCCTTCCACATTTTTAACTGTTATGTGCTCCATGCTGGAGTTGGAAATAGCATTATAAGACTTCAACTTTAAATCCTCTTTTTGCCCTTCTCTGAATTGTCTACATTTCAATGTTTTGTTCATTACATCAGAAGAGAGTAAATAGATATCCAGACACATTAATTGTGAATTAGATTATATAATTACATATTACATATACATATTTTAAATATAAAACATTTTATGAGACTTGAAGCTTACTACCACATGTATATAGAGAAATCAAAAAGTAATTTAAAGACAATAGGTAGTAATATAGCATAAAATCAGCAGAGACATAATCTTCCTGGCTATTCTTGCCCATCCCAAACGAACTTCTAAAAGAATATGTGGACACAGCTTTTAGTTAGTTTATAATTAAATTGAGAATTTATTTAAATTAGGATCTAAGACACCACCCTTAACACACTTCAAAAATTAGCCAGTAATTGCAATTTATGTTTTTTTGAAGGGTATCTCTTTTAAGGTATTTATGACTAAATTATCTCTTCACTTGGTAGCTTTTATTTAATTTAATCAATGATTACATGGTTAGTGAGGATGCATCAATTCAGGAAAATAAATAGCTAATCAAAAGAATATTTGTTTCCACATTTTTATTTTCATTAAGAATTTTATATCACAGACATAGCAGACCAGAAAAGACAGATGAAGTAACTGCAAGCTTTCCCTTAATGTGTCAACACAGCTTCATCTACCCTGGGGAGAACAAAATCACTCAAACCTTGAGCTGATTCATTCACTGTACTATTTTCAGCAAGAAATAGCAATTACATGTTATCCTTCAGGTTTTGCAAGTCTAACATTTCAGTCATATAAGCTACAAGAACAGACAAAATATTCACTTAAACAGATTTAAATCCAGTATGATTTTGCTCGGTCCCAAGTGCCTATGTAATGTCTACCAGACTTTTTACAAATGACTTGAAAAGTGAACACTGTTTCCTGCATTAGGTGATTTGAAGCCCTGTCTTCCTACATATTTTGAGCTCAAATTGTGGCTATCAAATTCACTTGGTGGTGGTATTTCTCAGTCATAATTTCTTACCTCTTGCACATGTGTTTGGCATTTTGTCCTGTTCCTTAACTTTTATTTAAATTAACATTGCTGAGACTTTTTTGGGGGTTGCAGCTAAACAAAATAGTAATTTTGATAATTACTTTTCAGACTATCTCCCTCTGTTTGGTGTGAGTAGAATTTGATGAGGTTACTGCTTACTTTTTGCCTAGTTGCTCACATGGCCCAGGCAAAGATTTGTATAAACTTTTGTGTATTTTTTTCCTAGTATACCTTTAGAACATCTGCCCTATCAAAAAAACATTTCTTACACTTGCAGGCATTTAAATCAGGGTGGTCTAGTTTTTACAGTTGCAGAGGGTGAATCTGCACATTGGTACGTGCTTCTTCCATGGAGGTTAGTCTGGCCAGGAAGTCCTGCAGTAGGGCTGTTGTGCTGGTCACAGACAGACCAGAGATGAATTGTGGCTGACAATTTGTATCAGAAATAAATTTTGTTGGAAATAGCACATTTGATAAAGTTGTTCCAATATTTGTCAAATTTTAACCCAGAAATGACACAGTAAAAACATTATTTTCTAAACTGAGTTTCTTCAACAAATTGTTTATGATAATACTATATATTTTATAGCATTAGTATGTTTTACTACTACTGACTTTCCATGATATCATGCTGTTAATACCAGAGTGAAATTATTATTTTGCTTGTTAGAAACAATATCTATTTAATATTAGTTAAAAAACTGTGGTAAAGTACTGTTACAAAACACAAATAAAACACGTGACCAGGTTCATCTAAAGCAGGTTGCACAGGATGGCTTCCAGGCAGGTTTTGAACATCTCCAGAGGAGACTCCTCCACAACCCCTCTGGGCTGCCTGTTCCAGTCCTCTGGCACCCTCAAAGTAAAGAAGTACTTCCTCATGTTCAGATGGAACAGCCTGTGTTCCAATTTGTGCCTACTTCCCCTTGTCTTGTTGCTGGGCGCCACTGAAAAGAGTCTGGCCTCATCCTCTTGACACCCGCCCTTCAGATATTTATACGCATTGATAAAATCCCCTCTCAGTTTTGTCTTCTCCAGGGTAAACAGACCCAAGTCTCTCAGCCTTTCTTCATTAGAGAGATGCTTCAGTTCCCTGATCATCTTTGTAGCCATCCACTGGACTCTCTCCAGTAGTTGCTTGAACTGGAAAGTCCAGAACTGGACACAGTATTCCAGATGGGGCCTCACCAGGGCAGAGTAGAGGGGGACTGTGGTGACACAAGGCACGGACTCCGCAGGGGGGTGAAGGGAAGACCTTTATTGTTTCACCTTTCCAGCATACATAGTCTCTATTTTCTCATCACGCGTTGTGCTCTCTAAACAGATAGGTTGTAAGTGAAAGTCCACACGCACTTGTGAGCAATACAATTGGCTACATACAAGTGTCCATACACCGAAGCTAACCAGTCACCATTATCTGTTTTCCACTTTGCTATCTGTTTTTGCACTGCCTTGCTAAATTTCACACCACAAGTAATACCATACAAAAACATTGTTTTACTGTTCCCACGGCTTCCTTGCCACCAGTGTAAGAACATCTGCCAAACTCCCACAGAGCAGCGCATCCCCAGCTTCACCATCCCCCACAGGGGAAGATGACCTCTGCCAACCAGTGAGCATCTCAGGTTCATGCTGTGTTTTAGGTCCGTACCTTAACTTACCATTTGATATTTTCACTCTTTAATTTAGTAGTCAAGGTGGAGCCTCAGAGACAACAGAATTTTGGGTCAAAAATGCCTTTGCATGACTCAGTGTTTGATAAAGGGACAAGATGAATTTGATTTTCTGAAGGGCAAAACAGACTATTTAATATTAATTTAGCTTAGGCTGGAAAAAAATTTATAAAAAATCAAATTTGTAAAGACCCTAAAATCTACTTTTGCAGTTTACGCTATTCCTCAGGTAAATAATCCTACGTTGGTTTTTTGTACTATAAAGATAATAGATAATTAATATTGGAGTGCTATTTGGCTAAGAAATTTATGGCTGAAAAGTATTAAAAACCAAAGCTGTATTTAGCAGGTATAGCAATTGCATTGTTCATTTTAAGTAAGTGGATTGAAAAAAACAAGGGTTTTTTTGTGAATGCCTACTAAACAAAACAAGCCCTTCTTAAAATTAGCATAATCCATAACCTTACTGATGGGAAAATAAACTCTTCCTCTGTCTTTGGGAAGAAATCTTAATGAAATAAAATTCAAAGTGCATTTTACATTGTCAGATATTCCATTTTCGAGGTGGACTGCACCTGAAGAATGAAGGGTGGAATCCAATGTGCCACTCATTACCAGGGGTTGTATGTGTTACCCGTAACATAGGCCCTAGAAACATGCCTAGGTAATAGGCGACCACAGAAAATGTTAGACTCAACAGGTCTGAGCTGGCAAATGCGTATCACTGTAAATCACTGAAATAATCAAATTCTGCAAGGGAAGGTGCTAGTTTTGAAGGGACAGGAAGAGTAAAACCCATTGTCAGTAGGACTGCGGGTTTGGGGATTTCTTGGAATTTGGAATAAATTGGTAACAACAAAAATAAATATAACTGATGCCATGGTGTATAGGTCTCCATCTAGTTCCATTTCAGCCTTCTGGCTTTTAGTATTTATCAATATGTCATGATGAGTAGAGGAAATAAAAATACACCAGAGATTACATTTTTTTCAGTGATGAATGCAGAGGTTCTAACACTTTGAGCAACTGTTGTGCCAACTGTAGCGCACAGGTTTTTTCTCCAAGTAAATAAATGTAGATTTAAAAAAAATTATCTGGTAAACATTTAATTTAAAATTATATTTTTAAATATGATTATTTTTACTTATTTTATTTTATTTTTAAACTTCAGGTTTCAAGTGTGTTTAAAAGTTGATTACTGTAGTCTGCGTCCAAAGTAACCGTTATTTCGTAGTAAAGTATGCTTTTTTTCATGCCTCTACAAGGAAAATGGATGGTAAATGGACTGAAACATATTTAGAAGAATGGAGGGCTCCTTTTTTCTTTTCGTTTCTCGTATGTTTCCCTTTCTTTGGAGACTAAGCATCTGGGATCAGCCTTTCTTTGTTATTTAATTACACACCTTTTTTCATTGGCTAATTGTTACTGTAAATTACAAAACACTTTTAAGAAGACCTGAAAAGCGGAAGAGGGCAAGGAACATGTATTAAAAAAATTTTTGAAGCAGGAAGTTTTTAGCCTCGGTCTCTGTTTCACCAGGGTTTAGTGAGCATACTTCTGTCTGACTAAACCTATAAATTAAAATTTTCTCTCGAAGGGTCCAAGTGTCAAGAACTGAAAGGACATTATTAATTCTGTTTCTCAGTAAAGTTACCTTGGGTTTTTCTTTATTTAGATTAAAAACAAACCCAAAACTGTTATTTCTTTAAATAACAGACAAAAAGGTTGTTTCTTTTAAGACATGGAGAAAGATCCAAATGGTTCAGCTTAGGCTTAAAGATCAAAGTCCATTGAGGTGGTAGAAAAGAGTCATCTCAGTATTCTTCTAGTAATGTGCTGAATGTGTCTGCTACTTTGAAGTATTTTATTTTAGCAGTTTCATCTTTTTTTTTTTTTGTATTTCAGTTAATTCAATGTGTACATTTAAAATAAAGTTTTAAAATGACAGTGTTACAGATATTCAGTGCAATTATGAACCTTTTATGTTTGTGTTCTTGACTGCCAGGGTTAAAAGCTTATATAGGTGCCAGAGTTCAATGTAATCAGTTATTTCTGCATTTCCAGCCTAACAACACTTTGTGAAATGCTAAAATAGAAATAATGCAAAAGCAAATGATCAAGGCTGTTTCAGAAGCTGTTACTATAATAGCTGCAATCCTCTGTTCTTGTACCGATTACTTTGTAAGAGATACCAATTAATAATGAAACAGTACTAAAACCTGACTGAAAAAAGTGAAGGCAAATGCAAGTGAAACTTGTCCTTTTCAGCATTAAGTGCAGCCAGTAGTCAGAAAAAACTGAGGAATTAAGATTTTGCCTATTGCACGTGGAGCATATGATGCTTGTTACTGCCTTGACAACCTGCCCTAATCAGCCTTGTTCACAACATCTGAATGATGACCTGCTCAGTGGCAAAAATGATTTTTAAACCTTATCGTCTAGACTACAGCAACCTGAAGACAGCTACTGTTGCTGTTTTCCTTTAGGCAGTTTGGGGATTTGCTGTGTAAAAATCCATGTCCTGACAACTCGGTTGTGGTAGACATTCGTGTAGTGTAGGAGTGATGGTGTTTCATGAGGCAAAGCATTGTCTTCAGTGTCCAAGAGTAACACAGATCCACCGTCCTATGACCTGTGTAGGCCTAGATCCTTTTAATGACCGTGTCTCTGCAAAATCTGTTCATCTTAACACTGCATGATAAAGTACTCTAGAATAGGAACTTACTCCACAGAAAACAGGAAAGATAATATTTCTCTCCCTGCCCTTCCCGCACGCCAAATACACCTATGTTTTGAAATGACATATCATTTTCTACATATATTGATATGCTTTGTGTGGTTAGTCACCTTTCTTTTAATTAAGCCTACATTGACTGTAACGAAGTATTAAAACAGCAAGATGTTCCTTGATTCTCTTACTTGAATTTTAAAAGCTGTGATTTTTGGTCAGCAATTATAATTTCAACTTGAAAGAAAAAATTATCTAGGAATACTAGTCACACAGTATTGTAGCAGGTATGGAAAAATTAATATGCAAAAAGACTATTGTCTTTTTTTAGTAGAAATTTAATTTCCTAGGTTCTATTAAATTTCCCTTACTTAAACATATGCCAGCTTATCAATTACATTTATGTCCTTGGGACTACAGTGTTGTTCTCCAAAACATTTCTGCTAAATGACAACCCACGTGTTTTGAATAGCTGTGTGGAAGAAAAGTGGTTGGCTTGTTTTGGTTTGGTTTTTTTGCCTGATTTTACTTATTTATTTACATTGGAAGTAAGACACTAATGGGTGTGAAGGGAAATGATAAATCATTTCATATTCTACCTTGATTCTTTATTTGAAATAGCTTCAGAGAAATAAACCTAAAAATTTGTAGTGTTTTCTCTGAGTCTTAATAATCATATTAGATGTTTATCTGAGGTAGGTACAGAGTTTCATGGTTACCATTCATTGTGTATATTGAAGGAGAGTTGAAAACTGAACCTCTATTTTCCTTAAAAAAGGAACTTACCTGTAGTTTGAAGAATACAAGTGTTAGGAAATCACATTATAAAAGGAAGCAAAACAGACTTGTGTACGTGACCCAGGTTTTAGTTATAGTATATCAAAAATATTAATGTTTCCAATTAAATTTTTAATTGCAATATCAGTTTTTAATGGGGAACAACACATTTCCATTATACTGATTTTAATGGAAAATTTTGCTTTATAAAAAAACCCTTTTTTTGATGAAAATATCTCTGAAAAAAGAGTAATTTCCTGGTACTAATTTAACTCCTGATGCGTAAAAATGAATATTAAAAAAAATTTCTAAACTCATTGTTATCAGCAGTTGTCTTGGCAGTTCCCACCACAGAATTTTAAAGGAGATGTCACTGATGGCCAGTGTCTTTGCCTAAGTTGTTTACAAACATTAAAATTATGATTGGAAAAGGTATATTAATAGAACATTTGGCTTTTAAAGGTTAAAATAAATAAATTTTGAATGCATGAATTTGTACTGTTTGAATGCAAAACAGTGAATGCATCATTCTAGTAATTTGTTTTAAAGAAAACTTAGTGTACAAAGTGTTAAATCAGTTTCAAGAACAGTAACGTACGTTAAAAATGTAAGAAAATGGCTATTGAGCACTTTTAGAATCTTTTAATTTGGATGTTGCAGAACATTTCAGGAAGAGAGTAAGTTTTTATAATGTAGTCTTAGAATTTGAAGTCACGTACTGAGCAGGGATCTGCACAATCTGCACATTTTTTTTTCGATGGTATTCTAGCTGAAACCAGGAGCTATGAGAGTCGTTATGTTGCTCTCAGGCCTGTAGAAGACAGAAGGTGTTATAAGAGAATGTCTCATAGGCTTTTACTTTACTGTCTTAGGAATTTGCTGAAAAGTTACTTGAAAGTATATTATTTTCCAAGGTCTGCATATGCAGTGCTGAGATTTTAAACTGGCAAGTAATTCTGTAGAAAAAGTGTTGTGTACATAAGAAGTAGCAATGCTTGAATAATGTATAGTGATTATTTTATTTTTTTTCTCCCAGTGTGTCAGGTGACTGTCATGATCATGCTAAATACACACTGCATTTATCAACAGAGAAAATTCTAATTTTGTGTATGAATATATTTACAAAGCTACACATTTATAAATTTATTTATTTGCTTATGAATGTAAATTAGATGTAAACGCTTGAAATCTATTGTAACAAACCCCATTTGATCCTGAGGCTTATTTATTTATAACTAATGATTGCTTTCCTGGTTCATGATTTGGGAATTATTCTGAAGATACAATACAGGAAGTTTCGGGTATTTTTCAGTATGTGTAGCAGAGGAAATAAGATGAAATATTCTCTAAATACTATAACACTCAATGCCTTAAAAAAGTATTGAATTGCTTCTGAGCTAAAGCACACGATCCTAGATGACTGTAAACTGCCTGTGAAAAGATTTCGCATCACAAAAAACCTTCAAGTTAGCTGTACTCTTCTGTTTCTTTCCAAATTAGCATATTAAATTACATTGAAGTCTAAGTATCGCTAAAAGTTTAAGTTCTTTCAAATACAAAGTAGTAAAACAGAATGAGATCAGATTGAAAACAGGGAAAACCTGGCACTTCTGGGTGAGGAAAATTAACTTTTGAGAACAAAACATCCTACCTTACAGACCTCCTTTCATTACAACATTCTTCAGTAATTGCTCGGACTGAAAAAATTCTTGAAAATTCTTTCTTGAAAAAGGAAATCTTTCTTTTTCATCACCTTTAAAGTCTGGCCATGGGTCTTCATCCTGTGATAGGAAGGCATGCTACTTTTCCTAAGACATCTGTAGCTCCAGGCAACCTGTCTGTATCCTCTGGGATTCCCAGCATCGGCCAACCCGAGCACCCTCACTCTCCATTTGAAAGCTCACACCGTGACTGTATATTCATACACAGTAAATATGTAGGCTTCTGCTCTAATTTGATTACCCAGCAAGCTGTTTAGTAGAACATGCCATATACAATATTTGTACTGCAATTTAAGAACAAATTTTTCACTTGTAACCTCTGTCATACACATTTTTTTCTCATTCCTGCCTGCCACTGTAACTCTGTGGAAGAAAACCAGAGTTTGGATAAGAGTAGACAAAATGAACATGTAACCTATCATGCATTTTTATCAACTTACTCCTCATCTCCTTGAGCTGATTCTGTGACATCTAACGAATTCTATTCCTGTAAAAGAAAGTTTTGTGTTTATTTTATGCTGTTTTGTGTTTATTTCATTAGTGTGTGTTGAGGATTTTAGTACAAAAAACATGGAAGTAAACCAAAAAGTCAAATTAATTTCGAGGTCTATTAGGCACATCGATCCCTTTCCCACCCCCATATTTGATGGAATAAAAGAGGTGAAAGAGATGCTGGTTTTAAATTTGATGGAATTACACAAAATACTCAAACTTCAGGCAACTATATTAAAATAATGATAAAAAATGTCACTAAATATTGTTTTCCATTATACTGACCTAAGTTTTCATCAGTCTTGGCAGAGCGAGCACAAACCCCTAGCCATGGACTGAAAGGCCAAACATTATGCAACATGAGAATGTTTAGAATTGGAAGATAGTGCATAAAGAGATATCTCTGAAATAGGAAATACGTGTTTATCTTTTGTATCCATAACAGCACGTCTGATCACATTGATTTCTACTATTTTAAAAGATGTTCTATATGAATTCTCTGTACATTAATTAACACTTTAAGGTTATGCCATTTGGAAAACGCTGCATTCATCAAGTGAGTTTAGTGGCTGCATATATATGAAATATCTGAATAGCTATAATATGGTAGAGTACTTAAAATTAGACAAAAGAAGGAATACTTCTGCAGTTTGAAACCTCAGAGGATGTGAAAGGAGTGTTATTTTCGCCTCCATGTACGCAATGTTTACAGATTGTTGCCTAACTGTTATAAGGACTATTTTGTTCTCCACAGATAGCACAGTTCAAATAACAAAACTCTGGATTAATTTAGAAGCCAAAGACATAGTTTTAATCCATCACTGTGGGACATGCTTTCATCAGAGAGAAATTAAATCCAATTTTGCCAACCTGCAAGGCACAAATAAAAGAACACTTGTTAAAAAGTAGATCTCTGCTTCTAGAGAAAGATCGGATCTTGTTACTTGGCTTAAAGTCTGAAATTTAAGCCTTGCAGCAAAGTTGAAACCTGTTTAAGAACATTTTCACTGAAGAGTTTTCATTGCTGTAACTAGATTTGTTTTAAAATTAAACTGCTCTTCAGGCATGGGTATAGGAGACTCCATGAAAGCAACTGCAGTGGAACTTTAAATCAGTGATTCTTATTAAATGAGCATTAAATGAGGATGCTATTTCACTTGTTTTTCATGCTATTTGAAATCACTTAAGGCAGCTGTATTACTATTAAAGTAAACAATTTCAAATCCTATGCTTTTTTGCATTCACTCCTTTCACAAAAGATTGAGTTGCTATAGAAAAACTCTTTTTTGCAGAATAGCTAAAAGTGAAGTAACAAGGGAAAGTTCATATCAATACAGGATTTTTTTGGTTGAGTGAAAACATTCATTAATGAAAGATCTGATCTGTGTGATCAAGTGTAAAGTTTTTACACAAGTTAGTTATAAGAAATGTGTTCCTAATAAAACATAAGCAAATTCTAAAAGAATGAGAAATAGGAACAAGACTTTTCTCAGTGGGGAAATAAGAGGTTACTTTAGTCGGGGCTAAACACAAAGAATACACTCTCTGAATCTCTGTTGTCCCAATGTGGGACTACGTTGCTTTATTTTCCACTAAACTCATGGTATAAATCTTTCCATATAAGCTGTATTAACTTAAGTGGAAGCATCTATAGCATTTTTTTACTATGTATTAAAGAAACCTGTACTTAATTATTTTGAGGTTATCTATGGAAGTAGGTTCCTAGCATAACCACACTGAGAAGGTAGATTAACCATACCCATTATACTTAAAAGAGAGGGAGGAGCAAGGAAAAAAGGAAGAGGAATCAGAATCCACAGTAGAATAGTTTAGGAAAGCCACGGAACTGTTAGGAAACCCACTAAAACCTTAGCCTACTTGTTACAAAAGTGAGTAACACTAATTAAAGGAAAACGAAACAGGTTTAAAGAAAGTATTTATCAACTTTGCCTTCAAAGATGGTGGAGCTAGCTAGATTATTTTCTTGTTAATTATTCTCACAGAGAAATAAACTCTTTGAGTTATCCTAAAAACATTTCAGGAACAGAAGAGAAAATTGTCTTTGGATTTCCATTGACTTCAATTACTTTGCCTTATACTTCAATGTAAATTATAATATTTTGGGTTTGTTGTAGTTCCAAATGATACCGAATTTGGGAAGTACAGAGCCAAAATTAAAATTATCAGAATGAGCAGATTTTTCAGCTATATAACTGAACTAATTAAAAGTAAGATGAGAGATAGAAAAAAATCCCTGGTAAGTAAGGATCTTACTGAGAATTTAGACATGACCTGTGAGATTAAACTATGTTTTTCCGTTTCGTGTGATAGTGAGTATGGGAACAAATGCAGGTGGGTTAATAAGAATGTGAAGGTGGAAATGACTTTGAATTTTGTTTACTCTTCATATAAAGTTTAATGTTCCCTAAGTAGGATGGGACCAAATAATCTCCATCCTACAATTATGCAATGAAATCTCAGGTCAAGTAAAATGGATTTTTAATTAATCTATTAATATAGGAATGAAAACATTACGACTAGTAGGAAATGCAGTAGCCATATTTAGGGGAAGGCGGAGAAGTGTTGTTAGTGATTATTGCTCCTGAGTCCAACCTCAGTTGCATGAACACATGTTGATGGAAAACATGATCAAATACATCACGTTCAAAATAAAACCCAGTATATCTTAACTGGAATATAAAGCATAACACATTAAACAATGAGAACAGAAGTCATTGCAAACCAGCATTCTGAACTTGGCTGACATAAAGGCCAATATTTTTATTCTGTTCCTTTATAGCTTGTAATGTCTTTTCATTTTAACTGTGCAAGTGGATGCCATACACACATCTGTGTGCAGTAGACCCAGCAAATGTGCTCCTTTAAGAAAGGGAACTGTCTATATGGGGATGTATGGCTAGTGAAATTCCTCAAAGAACTTAAGCCTGATCTTGTTTATAAATTTCAGCAGTGATGCACAAAATGCATCCCTATGCTACTGAAACCTGTTCGTGTTACAAATACCAGAAGGCATGTTAAAGCACAGGAATATTAAGAACCTAAAGGAAGAATTGCATGATCTTAAAGATTGAACTAATAGAAATGGGATAATTTTAATAATAAATGTTCAAGGTCACACACTTTATTAGTTTTAAAGTGAAAATTGAAAACAGCCATACAGAATAAAATATTTGGATTATCAGTCACTGAGGGGTAGGATGCAGTGTGACTTGGGTTACCTAAATATGCCTGTCTACCTATTGTTTTTTATAGGCATGGTAGACGTCTAGGGCCTTGTAGGTAATCTTAGCTTGAGTCAGTTGCACTCAAACTGAATAGGTGCCTCGTACTACACTAGGATATCCTGCTTGGTCTCCAGGTGCCACTCCACCATGTGCTGGGTCTTTCATACATTCTTTAGGTTCTATATGCTGCCAGCCTCATGCATCTGAAGTGGTACTAGATGTTTATGTTTAGATAACTGAACTAATCTTTAAAAGTAAGAAGGTTTCCTGTCAGTCTTGTGTCAGATTTGGCAGATTACACACTTATGTTTTAGAACCTAGAGCACTGTAAATTAATTAGACAGGTATGTTTCAGTAACTGAATCCTGCCCCTAGTAGCTGAAAAAGTCTGTAGGCACCAGTGACTGAGATCATTGCATGTAATGGAAGTAAAGACCAAGCATGCAAGAAGATACCTACCTGAGGTATTTTATCCTCAGAACAAGTTCTGTGTGGATGATGATGATCATAATTGAGGTAGCCAGTGGAAAAGTTGAATTGCTGAAAAATGCACCAGAAACAGAATGCATGTTATATTTGGTTCTCCCACGTTAAGAAAGAGAAAGTCAAATTAGTAAAGGTCATTTCCTGCTATTTGTTTCCAGAAGTCCTAGAAGGCTACTAGAGTGATCAAGGTAAGAGAGCTTGATCTCTTGATTACCAGCGTTTACTGAAAATGTAACCATAAATTATATTTTGTCTCTTTAAATGTACCAGAGGTAAAAACACCAAAGAGAGAAATAATCTATTTAACCAAAATACCGCATCCTAGGAAAAACTATGCCTAAGCATTACGTAATTGAGTTTTGACTGGAAATTAGTGGAAATTCTGGAGTCACCAGATAAAGCAAGTATTGGAAAATTAAAATAATGAGAGGGAAAAATTATTAGTTTCTGGATGCAGGTTGATTAATTTAAGAAAAGCTGATTACAGCTACAGGGGCAGGACTGAACAAAAATTCTTTTCTGCTGTATTCCACATTCATCTAAGAAGGTCTTACAACCACTTTCAGTTGCAGAACTGTTTTTCACTTGATATAATCATTCTGTGACTGAGTCTTGTATTGACTCTCTCTGCAATTGCAGCAGTATTAATGTAGAAGTGTTAGTCCACCTTTACGCTCGTTTGAGAGAGCCATATCTAAGAGCTTTCTCTTACTGTTTTCTACCGTGTTTCCATGTTGCAGTAGTTCATTTTAAAATGCAGGCACTGGTTTCTTGAAAAACACCTACATATTTCATCCGAAACCTCCCTTTTTTGCAGCCTTCCACTTTAAAGACTTGTAGATCATGAAGGGATTTTTAAGTCTGAGTTTCTGTTTTATCGCTGGGCTTTACCCAGCGCCTGTTCAGACAGTTAGAGCCAGCACAATAACTGATATATAAACATTACAAATGCTGCTTAGAAAATTGTCTCTGCACTGTTTCCTTCTGACAGCACAGAATATACTGTTGTGTTCAGTATTTACCAAAACAAAACTAATTCAAATTGACATTTTCATGATGCTTTTGGCATACTAAGCAGATGGATTCCTAAAATAAAATGGTAAATTAAGCAATTAACATACATTTATAAACTTAATAATCTAAATGATAAAATAATTTAAAACTGTGAAGAGGAATAAAAATTCTAATTTTAACAAAGTAATTTCACAGATCAGTATGCACTGAGGTAGGTCTTTTCTTGCAGTCTATATGGACAAGTAATTTATTTTGATTCTTGCCCCCTAAATTTCCACAGGCCAATTATACAGGTGTTAAATATTTTCATGTTGATTACAAATGTCAAAAGCATTCAGAATTCTGCAGTAAAATGACAGATCTAAATGAGACAATGAGCAGGCAGCTGAATGGCCATGTGGGACAATTAGTAAATTTGTACATCACTTACCCAAATTTACAGTTTATATAATGAAACATAGTATGTGTATTTAATCTTTAAAGGCATATTTTTAGTCAGCATGTAAGTATAAATTTGACTTTCCTGTATATGGCTTAACTGTATAAGCAGTATTAAATTGAGATAGTGCATAAAAATTTTAGAGTAAGCTAAAGCATTCTCATAACTAATATATATATTGTATACATTTCTAATGGGATCTTACACCTCAAAGTTTAACAGCTAGCATTTAGTTTTCCTACTGTCTTGCAGAAGCTAAGGATCAATCACTTCACTCCTTCCTAGTTTCCTCTTTTCTTTCATATCTATCAGCCACACCTTTCTTTGAAATTGTTGCACCAATTGACCCAACAACTTCAGGCCAGTTGTTTTTAACTTCTATCTAATATGAAACTCATTGCTTTTGAACTGAGAAAAAAATAAGTCTGCTTCTTCCAACTGTAAATATTCTATGTGGTTAAAGTTAGTATCTTTCTGTATATACTTTATTTTGATTTATAACCTCAGAGTATCACAGTCCTGACAATATTACTGCTATGTTTGCTGACAAACTATTCTGAGCTTCCAGACCAAACCCATTGTCATGGTTTAACTAGAGCCAGCAACTAGAACCGCACAGCCTCTTACTTACACCTCCAAAGGGTGGGTGGAAGAGGGGGGGGAAAAAAAGGAGGGGAAAGGGAGAAAAAAACCCTTCTGGGTGGGTTGAGATGAAGATGGTTTACTAGAAACAATAACAGAAAAGGAAAAATAACAATAATAATGACAATAAATATAATGACATGGGTCATTCTCACTGCCTGATGAATTAGCACCGTCCCAAGCAGTGATCACGGATTCCCACCCCACAGCTAACCCCCTTTACAGACTGAGCATGACTTCTATGGTAGGAATATTTCATTGCCTGTTTCCTCATTCTGTTTGTGCTCCTATGGGAAGCTGAAAAAAGTCACTGAATATTGTAAACATCACTTAGCAACAACTAAAACCAATACATACTATTGACATTCCTTTCACAGCAATTGCTAGAAAGAAAATTAACTCTTTCCCAGCTGAAACCAGGACAACCACTGAGATCTCCTTTCTCGCTCTAAATATATTCCCTATCACAGCTTCCCCATATGGTCAGAAGATTCAGTGATTAGTTCACTCCTTCTCCATACAGAAATACCACTCCTTGTACTGTAAATAGACAGTTTGTCTTCTAATTTATCATTAAACACATGGAAAGAATTGTTTGCCAATTCCTACATACTCATCTATCTAAGCAACTTTTCATATAAGAAACATATAGTGACAGATATTTTTCTGTGGCTTTGATATTTTTCAAGATAGGATAAGGAGAGATGGAAACTAATAAACAAATAATATACCACATTTTCATTTCGAGGAGTTAGAAATGGCTAACATGCTATAATAGTTAAACAAGTAGGTAGGTTGCCAACACTTGCTGTAGCATTAAATGCACATGCTACACGCTGAAATATTACGTGCTGCAGCATTACACACATATTGTATACTTATATATACACAAGAAAATAGCTGTTAAAAATTAAGAGATATTTTTAATCTTCATGGACTGAGCTTACCCACTAGTACATTTATGTATTTTCTATGAAATTAAGCTAAATATTTTTTGCTGCATCTTTTTGCTATGATAGAAAAGGTAGCACAGTCTTTTTAAAAGTGAAATATTAGAGGTTGTAAGCTTTAAATTGAAATAGAAGAACCTGACAAGGATCTACTTTTCAATGAATTCTTTTGCTATTTTTTTTGTCTGTATGCATAACCATTAATTTGTCAGATATCCATGGTTGGGCAGCCCTGAAAGACAAACTAACAGAAAATACTGATCAGATGTTTGCCCTCCTACCAATTTCACTAGAAAAATGACATATAAACAAAAATGAAAATACTCTAGTAAAATTATTTATAGTACAGTGTAATTCTCTTATATGATTTCATCTTTGTTAGCATTAAAACATTCTGACATTTCCTAATTAATGTTATTATATATGCTAATTCTTGGTAAGAGGGGTCTAAAGAGCACAGCTGAGAACATTCTTTCTTGTTTGCATAATTGCTCTGAGCAGCTGTATACCTTATTTCTTCAATACAAAACAGTAAATACCAGTTAAGCCAGATAAAGATTTGTTAGTGCCATTTCCAATAAGTAGATGATTGAAATTACCATACATAAAAATACATTTGTTTTCATAAGAAGTTTGAATTGATGGTTCTTTATAACATACATAACTTCAAGTGCATGTATTTTATATACTGAGAATCTGACAGTCTGTTTACTTTTCCTTTTGTTTTGCTAATTGCTGTCATCAACATGAAACTTAAATGACATGCAGTGCAACAACACATCACTGTGATTAATTTTATATTAGAGAAGTTTATGTATCCTGCAAGTTTACTCTGCTATTTTCTGTTAAATCAGGTTTAGGGCATCAAGATAGTGTGACACAAGAAATAAGGATTGCACGTGCTGTGCACAGTTAAATGAAATGTACATTTTACCACGTTTTCCTGGAAAAGCTGCCATGTGATGTGCAGAAACAAAGCTGCCATGTGATGTGCTAGGGAATAGCCTTTAAGAGGATTCCTGGTTAGTTTTTAATGACCAGCATTAATCAGGAAACCCCTATATGAACACACCACTGTTGTGGCCCAGCTTCTGTTTATGCGGTGTGGATATCCTTGTAGGACAGCTCTGCAGAAAGGTTTCCTACCTGCTGGAAGGGACCTGGCTGCCCCTGGTCACTGAGATGGCAGAGGAGCCCACTGGAAGTGAGGAGACTGCAGGGGCTGCCACAGTGCCACAAAGGTGGATGTGCCACCCTCTGCTCCATTCTTCTTCCCCTTTCTCTGTCGCCAAGTGGCAGCCTTCCCTGTTCTCATTACTGCCAATAGACCTGATTTTGGAGAATTCCTGGTTTAAAATGCTAATTATAGAAGAAAATTACAATCATAATTTATGCTGATTACTTGGCAGTCCAAAAAAATATCTTGCCCCAGAAGTTCTCAGAAATATCTCAAGCCTTCTCACCAGTTTGAAGATAAATACGTAAACACACAGTATCCTGAGCATTAACCTACACATTTCTGAATATTTTAGGATCTATCTATGATTTCCTTTCCCTTCATAAAGATGAAATTAACTTCCAGATAGAACAAAAACGATGTATCATTTTTTCTAGCTCAGATAGATTTTGTGGTTTTGGTTTTTTTTTTTTCATTTTTCTGCATTACATTGTCTTTGTTACACTGCCTTACTATTCCATATGGCATGCCTTTGGCTAGCTCTAGGAAGTGTCACAGCTTCACTCTCCATTTGTTCCATGATATCATGCTACAATAGCAGCTTATAGATAAATAATTCTGTATTCTTTTGTCAAGAAACATGCAAGCAAATTGATCTGCTAATGTCTGACAGTAATGAAATGCTGGCACTTTAGACATCCATATACTCTGTGTATGTATTAGATATACTATTTACAGCCATCCTCAGAATAACTAAAAAAACTATTAGCTCTGTGTATGTTTTATGATAAAACACTGGGCTCAGTTTGTCACTCCTCCTTCTGATGTTATGTGTGTTCTAATGAAAGCAGCCTCAGTGTCCAGACCTGCAAGATGCTGAGCACTTTCAATTCCCAGCGCAGTCTGCCGCTGAGAACAAATTATGTCTTACAACTATTTACACGCTGTGGCATAAGTCCCTTATGAGCCTTACACTGTGTGGCTGTGCACACAAATTGAAATGCATTTGCAAAGTGCACCTCGCTGTGCGATAGCGCTCCTGTGCCTTGCCTGCGCTTGGCTTCTCCCCGGTGCCCAGTCACAGGTAACCCGTGCAGGTGACCTGGTGATTCCATTGCCTACGCTCATCTACAGCGTGACCACTAATGCAATCTCTGAAATATTTTAAGAGGCTGCCAAATGCATGTTTGAAGAACACAAAACACGACTGACTGACTTCAAGACTGTGAAATCTGTTTATATTTAAAAAGATGTAGGATGTTGTTTTGTGGCACATGCTTTTACATATCTTTTTTTATATTTGCAGATTTTCTTTGTCATAAGTTCTGCCTGATAACAGTTCTATAGAAATATTTTAATTAGAAAACATACTGTTATAACCAAGTTATATTTCAATGTGATCTGCTTTCATCAATAGTTACTATTTTCCTCAGTGTTTGTAGCCTTCATAACATACTGTTCAACTATAGGAAGATTTTTTCTGTCTAAGATAAATTTTATCTATTTAGTTTTATACTTTCCTCATGTTTCAAAACCTTTCCTACCCTGGTTGTTCCTGGTGCTGGATTTTGAATAATGTTCATTATGAGAGCAATATTTTTGCCCTTTCTGTGAATTTACTAGAAGCTGCTCTTGATTTAAATGTTGATTTAAATCTAAATTTTACTTCAAGTAACACAACTTAAGTCTTTTTATGATTCCTACCTTAAATTTATGAGTTATTTTCTCAATCAATATGGATTGCATAGGGGTCAATGCCTGAAAAGTCAGTCATCTTGCAGTCGTAGAGAACAGACTACACAAGTGGATAAGTGTTTTAGCGAAAAAGGCATTAGGTGTCAAAATCAATAAAATAAATGTGAGGGAATAACTGAAATATTTTATAAAATGTCAAATTAGATGAATGTTTTTATTGGTATATTATTATATACGTGGATACATATGCATCTGTCGATGCATCCACAGTGAATCCTTGGACTTCTGTCATTTATGTGCATCACTTTGCCCTGGAAATGGGAAGGTGTGGCTTAAAGCCATTTTGACTTGGGTGATGGCTTCACCTAAGAAAGGCAGCAGAAAATCAAGTAAACTCATTTTTATATTGAAGGAGGTAGTTGAGATCTGTGTCGTACCAAACTATAGAATATTTTTAATCCGCATGATTAGTTCATTTTAAATAAATAAATAAACAAAATGATGTGGCTTTTGAAAAGTTTTCTCTGTTTCCAGATCTCTTAAAAGTAAAGAACAAATCTTTGTCAGCAGAAGTGCAGTTCTTACTGCTGATGAGATTCATTATTGAATCTGATTTCAATAAAAATGTGTTTACCTTGAATAATGATGGAAGCGGTGCAAAATCTGTAGCTTATGACTTCGTCCAATGTGCGGTCCTCACAGATTTCAACACTATTAAACATATTTTCCCCATTCTTGGCACTCATTTGTGGTTTAGATGCTTCTTTTCTATGTTACATAATAGTCTATACAAATTCTTACATTCCATGTTTTTACTTTGATAAATTTTAAGTATGAGCTAGTGCATCAAGGAATGACAGTAATGCCTACCATATCTCTATTCTTGCTCTTTCTCCACAAAGGGTATCCCATTTTGGATTTACATATTGTTTTATGCACATGTACAATAAAGAAGCTATATATTTATGTTACAGAAGAAGGAGGTAAAAAATTGGCTGTAAGGTAATGTGACCAAGCTATTGAAGTCAATAGGATTTATTTGTATTTATTGTAATGTAATTAGAGTTAGACCAGTGATTTTGAAACTCCTGCCATTCTGCTCTATTTATTATCATGTATATGATTTTAAAACAAGTGACATTTTTTACCAGCAAGGACATATTCTTGGTAACTGATCCTTTTCTTTGTTGTTTTGTTTTTGATTTTTTTTGGCTGTCACTTTCTGTGCTTTTTCCCATATATTTACTGAAGATACTTTTTATATAGTAAACGACTCTTGAATGTTTCTCCCACTTGTCCAAAAAATAGTGAAAATAGCAATATGTTCACCTGTGCCATGGTAACAGAAGATACAACTCAAAATGTTTTTTCAGTTCCAAATTACTGGGCTTTGGTTTTTCCCTAACTTTTATGATAAAACATATTTTCATTTGGTATATCTTCCATTGGTGCATCTTTAATTCTCACTTTCGTCTTCTGTGTATTATCTATGAACAACAGAGATCCCTTCGTGTTTCCTTTGCTACTGGGAGTGTTTCTATCAACATTCCCAGCAAATGGCACTACTTCCTTAAATGTTTCTGTTTAGCATTGCTCTTCTCATAATAAAGAGTAGTCCTTTTTGACTTGAAAATTCTCTTAATAATTGACACCATTTGTCAAAAGCAGCCAGCATATCTCTAAGTGAGACTCTGTGGGGCTTCACCAAGGGAAAAGGAGATATTTCAAAAAGTAAGGTGGATAACTGGGTGGGATGGAGCAGAGGAAGTAGGGAGAAGACTTTAGCAGAGAAAGCAGTAATTTCTGAAGTGGGAGATATGGTCCACCTTAATGTGGTTGTTTCTCTACAGCCATTACTTCCCAGTGCAGAGGTGGCTGGTGGGGCCAGCAGTCCAGGATGCCTTACCGGGCATCCACAGGTGGACAGTGAAGGCTACATGGAGCCTACAGCCAGAGCAGCCCTGGCAGGATAGCACTGTTGTTCACAATCTGTGTCATGTGCCAGCTTGGGTCTATTTCTGGGTTTTTAATTTTGTTCTCAAAGTCTATTATTGAATGAAGTCTTGCTTATCTCAGTGGCCATTGTCTTCATACTTTGTCACATCACCTAACTTCTTCATCGATATTTTTAGCTCATAATTCTGTTTATATTTATTTCAGGAAAGGGTAGGACATCCCCTGGGATTGGAGTTAACAGTTTCAAGTTAAGATCTATACAGACAAAGTCATAGACTGTGAACAACTGGGTGTAGTAGTGACAAATGTATCAATTCTGCCAAGCTCAGAACTATTCACCAACTCCTGGAATTAATTATATCCATTATCAACAACACTGGACAGGCATTTAGCAAAACAGCTTAGGAAATAAGCATTATTACAAATGTCTGTATTTAAGCACTCGGCTGCTTGAGTGAGATTCACAAGACTGACTCCAGATACTTAGAATAGATTGGTAGGAAATTTTTAGTTTAGACTGAACCTCAGACTGGTGCTGTATTCCAGATGTCAAAGTCAGTGAACAGGAAAGTCAAGGAATAAGAAAAGCTGGAAGTAAACTTGTGGCTTCTACATAATTCAGTTACTTTTCATGCCTGTAGCTAGTCACCTCTGGGAAACTGTAACGTGTAGCCAAAGACATTTATGTCCAGATCTGAGTGGGTTCAGCATGCTCTGAGAAGGTTGATCAAAGAAGTCTCTGTGATGGGTATCACTTTCTTGAATTCAGGACAGGGTGAGCTTTAGTCTGTTGTGCCAACTAAACAGTTGGCAAGCTGGAAATAGTACGGAGCATGTCCAGTACTATAACTTGAATTGTTGATGGAAATTTTTGTCTGGAATCATCAACACGGAGAGTATCTCAGCTGAAAGTTTCTTGAATCACTCTCCTGAATTTAAACAACTGAAATTCCATGCAGACAGGACTTTCAGTAAGTAAGTAGTGCACTGAGTGCTTGACTTTGATATTTATTAATGCAAAGTGCTCTGTAAGATCTTGGGATATAATGCCATCTACTGGCATTTTATTTGCTATTTAAGTGTGTTGCCCAGGCTTATGGAAGATCCCCAGTTTCCTGGAGTGGCTACCGCAGGCTCTCTGGGATACCTCAAACTACTGAAAATGACACTGACGGGTTGATTTATTTGCCAACACATAGCTGCATGTAGGCTGATACTCCATAAAGTCACAGGGCTACCATGGTTCCCATGTCAGCTCTGCAAAACCTGTGTTGATATTTTGGATAGCCCAGAGTATCTAAAATGCCCCTACATGCATTAAGGACGTGTAGGAAACTGAGCCCGGATCTTCTCTAATGGCATTTTAGGCATCTCTTCATAGGCCACCTGCATGCAAAATGACATTTGCTTGCCTAAATCTCAAAGTAAGCAAAGGACACTTGGTTCTCCTAACAGCTGTGTGGGGGCACCTGGGCAAATGCCTCCTCTCAGTCTCCTATTGCACAAAAGAAGCTGAGTTAACTAATTTTGGCAGACATCTAACTTTAAGATGCCTATGATCTGCAAAAATTGAAACATCCTGTAGTTCAAATGTTTCTAGCAGACTTCAGTGTTACAGGTACATGGAGAAAAAGAATGAATGGTATCGTTATAATTAAAGTGCTCAATTACACAGAACAATTTAATGACAATTTACTAATACCCACTTTGGCTTTGGTATTATTATATGTATTATTTTGCTATTACCTTCTATTATTTTTAAATATTGGTTTTATAAAGAATTTTTAGTTACTGGAGAAATTTACTCGAAGAGACGGACGTGTTGAGAAAGCTTTAAGTACAGGACAAGTAGGCTGACTTGCAGATATTGGATATTTCTTAATAGGTACAAAGATACAGAGTAAATGATCTTTGGCCCATCTCTTAGAAACAAAATTACTTTAAAGTAAGATATCTGTCTAAGACTGAGAGCATTAATTAGAATTTTACAGATCAAAAAGAGAATAATTACAAGTAGATTAAGGCTTTCTCTGCAATTTCATATAGGATCTTTTTGGTTTTGCATTATAAAGTTAGACACTCCCAGCATATCTAAGTGATGTCTGATTTTTCTTCAACTTTGGATATTGTTGAGGATACAGGGAAAAATATCTTGGTTCGGACATTCCCTTAACACACTTGTTGGATTGATCAGATCCAAACTGCAATACTGGCATTTGTTTATGTGGTGTATACCAAATTTGCAAAAAGAATTGCAAATTAGAAATGTTCTTAAAATATACCTAGGCTATCAAAATACTTAATAAATTTAGTTAACTATGTATTTTTTTAAATATATATATATTCATCTCACTAATCGTATTGACTAGGTAGGATTTTCAGAAAAGCATCTGAGAAGACTTATTATAGAAATGCTTATTTTACTTATTCAGTGGGCCGGCTTCATACTGTTACTTGTCTCAAACCTAATGTTTTCTTTTTAGATCTATTCAGGGTTTTAAAATTGCTTGTGTATTTCATTCACTGACTGTCTCTAACAAAATGTCTAAACAGGCTGTAGAGCAGAGACTCAAAAACAAATCCTATTTTTGGCTATACCAGGTTATAGTCTTGGTTTATGTCTATTTTTAACCAAATAAACTTGAATTATTCTGTACAAATTCATAAAACTTCAGCAGGAAATGCTGAAAGTGTCCTTACATCAAAACAGTTAAAATATTGTGGAGGAGATCGCAATGTAGGTTTCCCTCAGGCACAAAAGGGAATTTATTCAGATTTGCAACATCATGGTGTTGTTGCAGAAAATCAGCTATGTCTTCCTCTTCACAGGGTTTGAAGGAAAGCCATGGCTCTAACTGCGGTTCTGGGCAAGTAAGACCTAAATAATAGAACAAGTGGCTCTTGGATTGGCACTTCATTCTGAATGATCTGAATGCCAAATTGTTAGTTGGTTTTCAACACTGAGGGCACATATCAGGTGAATGCTCTGTAAAGTTAAATAAAATAAAATAAAATAAAATAAAATAAAATAAAATAAAATAAAATAAAATAAAATAAAATAAAATAAAACAAAACATAGTACCTCTATGGTCAGCATTAGTTTACACAGATTTTTAACATTACAGTTTGGGCACTGGGGATGTAAATTCCACTGAAGTCACACTTTGCGTACTATAGTCCTTTTTCTTGTTTTTTAGTCTGGCTTCAAATTTATGTAGCTGTCCTACTAATGCAATCTTTCAGAAGAGAAAGTTCACCTAGGGCTTTTTAAATCTTACATGAGTATCATTACTCCTTAACCATCCTTCCTTAGTCATGGAAGTGCAATTTTGCTTGAAGTTTTATGTGTCAGGACAATCATTTATTTGAACTGATGTTTTCAGTCTGGCACATTCTTCTCTGTCTTTCTTCTTGGGAAAATTAGCATAATGTCTTTGAAAGATACCCAATTGAATCCCTAATTTATATAGTGTCTCTTCATTTTCTGTTTGGTTTTAAAAGCTTAGTTCAGTGTTAGAAGCAGTACAAAATAATATAAATGTTATGAATTCTCCAGTAGTATGAAACTTGAAGTACTAAATAGATATGCAATCTTTTTATATCTTTCTAACTACTTATTATTTTTACGTATCTGCATCAACATATAAATGCAGGTCATTTCATCTATATTTTGTGCTTTTTTTTTAGAATTCACTGAATTTCACTGAATTTTTAGAGTTGGAAGGGACCATAGAGATCATCTAGTCCAACTCCCCTGCTGAAGCA
>JAOXNO010000024.1:97471149-97497510 GCA_028565335.1 Limnodromus scolopaceus
TATGCAGCCCAGGATTCCGTTGGCCTTCCTGGCCACAAGAGCACACTGCTTGCTCATTGTCATTTTGCTGTCTACAATTCACTCCTTTAAATATTTATATATTGATTAAGTCTCTGGTCTAGATATAAATTAACTCTATAATACAAACAGATAAATTGGTAGCTTTGTTTGCAAATATTTGTCTGTAAACTGTGGTTTAATAATAATTCAATTATCTTTGATATAATGTAAAATTGGTTTTGAACAATTTCTTGCACTTATTTTAATGAATAAGCAACACTGAATTCAAATACTAAAAAAAATAATCCATAAGCCAAACTTGATTCAGTGATGTCTTCTTTTTCAAAAGAAAAATAGATATCCCTCTCAAAAAAAGCAAAGTATGTAATATTAGAGTTATGCACCACAAGGGTAAGGGTAAGTGTAACTCACCCTTCCATTGACTCTGAAGAATACTGAAAATGAACTTAATGTATTTTTATGCATGTAATTTGCGGATCAAAGGAATGGAACGTTTTCATATAAGGAATGACTAAGTTTGGAGAGAGAAACTCTTTAGTCTAGAAATTAGATGCCAGAGAATAAACATAATGGAAGTCTATAAAACTGTGAACTGACAGAAAGATGGTGGGGAGGGAGAAGGAGGGAGGAGGAGGGAGGGCATAAATGGTAAAGAATTGAAGTGAATCATTAAAATCAGGAGTTATGGAAAAAAACCCAAACCCTACAATTTATCAAGGCATAAACTACAGTGGTGCTGAATCACCAGGCTCTTCTTTTCTTTTTCTCCTAAAAGAGGGCAGCTCCTAAGTTACAAGCATTAATATACAGTAAAATTTTTAAATTAAGTCTAATAGCACTGTGTCAGAACCATAAATAATTGGTTTGTGTCTGCAATGATCCCTAAGATCTGAGAACCCTATTTTCATCTATAGGTCTTGTAGTTTTCCAAAAAAAGAATTTGAATGAATGTTTGGGGAGAGGAGGTTGGAAGGTTTCTCTCCACATACTCACAGATCTTTGGATTTTGCCAGAGAAGGATATGCCTTCGCGTCAGTCGACTTTTTGTCAGGCCACACATAACATATCTGTTCACCTTTGGGATTACATAAAGTCATAAATTCATTGTCAGGCCAGGCACAGGTGCAGGATACCAAAGAACATGTATTGCCACACTCTGAAATGCTGGCCATAATGCTCTTTTTCTAATGAGCTTCTTTTTCCTGACAGCGTGGAGAGAGCGGTACCACCTGTCCACAGGAATTTTTGTCATGGTTATTAGTCTTATGGTTTATGTTTAAAAAATAACAGAATGGTAGAAGAAAGACTGATGCAGAGCTCAGGGGAAGTAGTGTCCAGCTGACATGAAGACAGATTGTATTACAGCAGGCTGGTGAGAAATGCATAAAGATAACTTGGAGTGACAATGTATATATTTGCAACAGAGAGTTACTCCTTCAGGCTATTCTATAGCAGCCAACGGGTAGCATGCAAAAAAACCTGTGCCATGAAGATGGAAATGCAAGAGTTGACCAAAACCATAGAATAATAAGAGCATCTAAAAGTACATGCTATGTGTACTTTTTCCACAATAAGTAAATAGCTGGATATAAAACAGAAACAGTGAATTATTGTGAGACTGCCCTTATTTTTTCCTTTTTTTTTAACTTACTTTTTAATTTAAGCCATGTTGTTCTTCCTTTTTTTCATTTCCAGAGAGGTGATTAGGTCTGTGTTATTTATGGACTACAGCACCAAAATACAAGATCCTAAAATATGACAAGTTTAATTCTTTCTGTAAGCTGATATCTGTAATAACTATAATGCTGTCTGAAAAGAAAAGAAACTCTCAGAAACTTTTACAAACACAAATGTATAACTATTTCAACATTTGTATAAATTGGGGTGTGCCTCAGATGGAGAAGAATTTATTTTATTACACATTTGTTTATTGATATTTATTATCACTGTTTAGATCCTGAAGGATATATTTACTGAAAGATTTTACTCACACTGTTAATTTGTCCCATGTCTAATCATGGAAGCAATCTGAATGAGGTTAATAGAACTATCAGTAAAAGTAACCAGAATGTTATCCATAAATGGGAAGTATTGAAGTAAACTGAAACTCTTCATAATGCAGAGAAATATTAATAATTAGGATCTAAGTTTAGGCACCTAATTTAAGTGCTTAAATTTAGAGGTTATTTTTTCTTATGCTGCTTCTATTGTGAATGCAGGGAGATTCCCAGATTCTGAGTCACTGTCTAGAGAAGACTTGTTAAGATAGGTGCTAAAAATAAGTAAGAATAATATCTCTTTTATTTTAAAAATAACACTGGAACATTCCATTGTAATGTTTTCTAAAATTTTCTAACTCAGTTTTGTGTAAAAAATAGAATAGATGCCAGCTTCTGAATAGTTTAAAATAGTTGTTTAAAAAACTGCATCATTTTTGAACTCAAATCACTTTCACAAACAGTAATAAAAACAGCTTCTGCATCACACTAATTTGAATTATTTGCTTTCTACTTTCCCTTTTTACTCACTTTTGGTTCAGCTGTGCAAACCCATTATTTGCTGGTGCTCATCAATGACCACATTGAGTTGGGTATCATAGGATTGTCTAGGTTAACAGGAACCTTTGAGATCATTGAATCCAACTGTCAACCCAACACTGCCAAAAACCACCACTAAACCATGCTCCTCAGCACCACATCTACCTGTCTTTTAATTACCTCCAGGAATGGTGATTCCACCACTTTCCTGGGCAGCCTCCTCCAATGTTAAATAACCCTTTTGGTGAAGAATTTTTTCCTAGTACTCATCCTAAACATCCCCTGGCACAAATTGAGGCCATTTCCTCTTGTCCTGTTGCTTACTTTGAATGACTATGGGAACTCTTAAAAATATCAGTCATTAATCACTTTTGTTTTTTTCATGGAACACTAGAGATTTGGATATTAAAATAAGAGTAGATCATAAATACAGTCAAAAAAATCACAAAGTGCAAATATTTTAAAACTAAACAGTGATGTTTTTTAGCTACTATATTAGTTGAGAACAAAACAAGAAAATGGAGTAAATTTTAAATTTTGATTCAGTTATTTATCCAGGGCATGCATTTTGGAAAACAGTAATTTAACAAGATTATGGAAATTCCACCAATCATTAGTAAAAACGTAAATATTTTAATATAACATTTTTTCTTTGTTACAGCTGCCTGATTAGATTGAATTTATCAAGGATTAGTATCAGGAATATCAAGAATAAGTATCAGAAATAAAAGTATACCTTAGATTTCTGAAATTAAAGTGGCAAGTATCATTGCTTCCATTTTAAAAAGTATTATTTCTCATACAGAGAGGAATGCTGAATCCTGTTTCCTTTGCATTACAGATGAGCGTTCACCATAGCAACGTCAAAATATGATATAAGAACCATTTAAAAACATCTCAAACATTAATCTCCCTATCTGTATCTTTTAATTGGCATGACTTCACTTGAAATGAATACAAATGGACTTGTGTAGTGGGCTTGTGTAATAATACATTTATGGTGACAGTAGACAACAAGCTAGTGAAAAAGCAGGGATTTCAAAAAGGGCCTGATATTTAGTGTGAGTGATACCAAAATAGAGGCAAAGTGCATTTATTTTTAATCTACTATTTTACAAGTTTCAGGAATTAGTAGGACAGTGACAGCAGACTATATGTAGGACAGCTGATAAATGAGCTCAATCTGTGTCAACTTCTTCAGATTATTTGCTGGTGGTGGACTGTAATTCAGAAGAATTTGTCCCAGCCATGTGTCCAGGAAGAGTATGGGGGAAAAAAAGTACTCTAAAGTAAAATCAAAACAGAAAACAAAACAACTAGTGTTTCTACAGTAGATGTCACATTGCAGATAGAGTGTTGTTTTGCACTGCAATTCACTGTGGAAAAGGTTTATATAAATTTTTTAGAACAGGTTTAATAACGAAAAAACTGAGAGACAGAATAACTACAGGATATTTTAGGTATGTTCAGTATATTTCATGCTGAGTAGAGCCATTTTATTTATTTTTTATTCTTAAAGGAACCTTATATGTCAAAGTATGTAAACAGTTGAAGTAACTGTGCAGTTAGTCCCAACGTTTTATATCGCTGTCTAGGATCTAAGGGAGAAGCAGAAGCTAGGGATTGTTGAGGGTATGGGCAGAAGATAAAGAGCAGGGACCACGGCAAAGATGAACATTAGAAAATCTGTATATGCATGCAATGAAACGCTATCAGGAGTGGACTGAAGTATAAGTGGCAGAGGTGAAGCAACAGCACCAAGAGACACAGGAGCAGTGTAATGTGTAGATATATCAGCTGTTTCCAGGCTTTTCTATGTGCAGGACTTTTTCCTGTAGGCTACTAATAGTCTCCAGCAGTTGTGCAAACTGACACTTGCTGATGATTCATCAGCTGATGACCCTTTGTGAGCTATTATCCTCAATGAAAATAGTTGCAGACACAGTTAGGAGTAAGCTGACTACCCATGAATCGATTCAGATATCATTCTGAGATAGCAGGTTATCCTCATTGTCATAATTTGCTTGAGCTCTCCAATCTATAGCAAGAGCTTATGTGTCAACAGTTTGTAGATGTCCTTGACACCCCATGGTGTCTCAAATGGTGATACATGCCTATGTTTAATCAGCTGAATCTCACCTAAGGTGTCTACTTCAAACTGAGCTGTATATCTTTCTAGGCTGTTTTGACTAAATCATCATTTATTAAAAAAGGAAGTTTAAAAGTCTGCTCAGCTACATTAAGTCATAGACATTCATGTTTCTTAATCTGAAATGAAAATCCAACCTTAGTGTTCTTCTCTGGTATATACTGTGAATTTTGCCAATGATTTAGATGGCTATGATCTTTTTGCTTTACCAGAAGCAAGCAACACTGCTTCTTCATTATGAGGTGAACTGTGAGGAAAGGATATTTCTGAGACTGTAAAACAGCAGACAGATCCTCTGTGTCTGTGAACTTATGAATAGAAATAATGAAGAGATGTTAACAAAATTGAATGCTCAGCAGCTTCAACCAAAAATTACAATTCAGTTGAAGATAGTGAACACTGTCAATCTGGCTTGTTCTCATTGGGATTCATTTGGTGCAATGATGTTGTACACATGTGAGTAAATTATAAAATGTGGGGATTGTTTTTTGTAGTAAGCATCCAGTAAATTTGTGTCAGTGCTTACTATTAAAGTCAGAATTGTTCCGGCTTTTCAGGACTTATACTTACTTTGCTTCTGAGGCTCAAGCAGTGAATTCCTTTGCATTTCTTTTTTCCATTCATTGTTATGGAGCAGTTTGGATGTGTCATGGATTACTGCACAGGGTAAGCCATTCAATTCCAGGTGAAAAGTTTACAGCTGCAAAGCGGTCTATGTTTGGGGACAGGTTGAGATTTAAAATACGGCAAGTCCGGTGACAAATACTGTACTTTATTTGAATAATCAGAATTGCTCTGAAAAGTGTACTTGTAGTAGTTGTCAGTTCTCAGAATCTAATGTTTTTTAAAGATCTTAGTCTGTTTTGTATTGCTTTTTAGATAATGTGCATTTTACTCTCTAATGTTTTTCTGGGTTTCTGTCAAAATCATAGCTTTTTATGCAATGTTAAAAAACATCATGAATAAAAATAATAGGACATGGCCTGCAAAATGAAGGCAAAAACTTAGAAGTTTACGGTAAAGAGTTCTGGCAACATTGTGTTTGGTTTCATTGAGCCTATACAGGAATGTTATTTTTGCACTTATCTACATAACAGATATTAGATGTAATTACTTGAACCAACTTTAAGGTCTTCTAAGCATATATTATCCACAAAAAGTTTTATTTGGCCCTATTTTTATACCATTTTTACATTTATCATAAATTGCAAGAGGAGGCTAAATATGTTCATACCATAAACCTCAACAAATTTCACAAAAAAAATCAATAAATTGTTTTCAGAAGCCTTTCAAAGAGAGGTTTTATTTGCAAAGGTTTTGGTAGAAAGATTAGTTCCATATGAATAGTTCATTTCAGTGCTGTAATTTCAGTTTTGTCTTGTACTTTGATCTAGCAGAAAGCTTTCAAAAAGTTGACAGTACCTTAGGGAAATGTAGTGTCATGGAGCTATTACAAGGGGAGATAATTTCTTAAGAGTAACAAGTGTGCTTATATGCTGGTAAAGGAGTAGTTTAATGGGTTGGGTTTGAGTTTGCAAGCCAAGTATTTTATATGTACTGATCAAATGGTTGTTGAACTAAATTGCTTAATAATCCAGAGCTTTCCAAACTATTAAGAAGATACTCTTACACAGTAAATAGATAAAGAACCTTTGCTGATTAGAAATCTGTTAACAGAAGTTGACTTATTATTGTATTACTTTGATTCACTTTGGTAGATCAGAAAAAGCATATTATACAAGATTCATAATGACAAACATTGTACAGTGAAAATAGGCAGATACATGTTGCAATTGTGTCTTCATGACATTCACCCAAGAATGACAGGCTTGCTAATGAAAACATTAAGGTTTTTTGCAGCTCTTTAAACTGCAAAATTGGTTGAAAATGCACATTTGATTTTTATCCCTGTTTGAATCATTCAGACTCTATTACTACAATAAATTTTGAATCCTAATGTAAAATATATAGCTCAGACCTGCCAGACCAGCAGACACTTTGTATTTCCTAAATATAGGATACATTAATTTCTGTGTATTTCCTACCAGTATTTTATATGCCTCTATGACTCTTAAAACTCTTAACACAGCTGCTGTCAGCTTTTTGAGTCTATGGCACGCCCAGTCTGTGTTCTTTAATATTGTGAAATACATGTTTTCTCTGGTCTACTGGGAAAAAAGATTTTTAAATCTTTTTCCTTAAAAAGGCAGGAAAATATAGTACTGGTATTTTTAAGCAGGAATCTGATAAATTTGAAATTTTGGTTTCATCATTCAAGCAGATCTCCCATGGATTTCAGAGCTCAGTTCTGAATAATGTGTTCAATGGAATATTTAAACTAGCTTATAATGGAGAAATAAATAAGTAAAGTTTGAAATGAATAGTTAACTGTTACAGTCTAGCTGGTTTTCAGGTTGTTTATTGCACATAGCCACGTAGAAAACCTTTGACAGGTGTGTTTACTGCTGTAGTTTATAATCACATATACACAATGTATGAAATAATAATAATATAATTACAAGAAGATTTTGCATGAAGGGAGTAGTCACTTCAGAGGCAATATTATAACTCTGAGTTTATGTGGTCAAGCTTAATTTCAGCCTGTGAACAGTCCTATTGAAACTATATTTAAATATTTTGTGGCTGGGTTGTCTTTTTCTGTCACTTGTTCTCAACTAGTTTAGACAATTTTATTTATTTTTTATTCTGGGTACCTTCACCTCCCTATATTTTAGGAAAACAATTTATTATTGTCCTTTTGAGAATCTCTCTGCTGAATACCTTAAAAGGTCTTAGTATTCATGGGATCTTGTTGTGCTTGTTTGCTAAAATGTAATTAAGGAGAGAAGTCTGCAGGTTTGATAGAATTCGTTTTCAGATAAATCAACAACTCTGTCAGGGTAAATTAGGCATCCCATCCTGAAGTCCAGATATTTCAATTGGAACACTTACGCTTTTCGTGAATGAGACATTTCTGTCAGGATTGTAGTATGTGTAGTGCTCTAATTCATCTAGCTTCACATTAATGCATGAAAAAATCCTTTGTCACTCTTTTATTCACAAGTCACACAAAGAAATAAGGCAACACCCTCATTTCTCCTGTTTGCATTCGTCTGGAAACAAAAAGGGAAGATAAACAATTATGACCTTTTTTTTGACAGAACCCAATTTAAATAAAACCAACATGATATCCAGGATATATCAGAATTAAATATTGTCTTCCCTTGATGTATTTGCAAAATAAATGTTAGAAGTGACAGTTCTTGAACTAAATGAAAATGGGAAGGATCAAATTTTTCTTAACAAAAGATTAAATGCTGCATAACTGAATCCATCCCATGGCCTGTTCAGTCCAATATCCTGTTTTCCCTATTATGCAAGACTGTTCTAGGAAAAGCCACAAAACCCCAAGTAACATGAGTATGATGAGATTACATACAACTTACCAATTTACAGAAAATAGTACCAAGAACAACACTGCCAATCTCTGCAAAAGCTCTAATTTACTATAAATAAATGTTCTGAGCAAACACAAAATAAGGCTGATCCTATTATGTATGTGAAGTGAGAAAGACCATGAGCAGCACCCTATCTGTTTGCAATCATGAGCTCTGTGTGCTCTCTTGAAACTTGTGTAGCTGCTTTTTTTTTCCAGTCCTCCTACCTGGGCATCTGACCACTCAATTACTTCACGCTCCATCTGAGCAAGGTAACAGAGGTAGTTTGTATATACTGATATAAAAATTATGCAAGCTCTAGTAAATTATCAAAAAAGAATGAGTCAGAGCAATTTAAACCCTGCTGTATCTGTGCCTTGAATCGCATCACACTCAGCATTAACCCTACACTTTTCAGAAGTGTGAAACAGGGGCTTCTGTTGTGGATCTGCTTTTTAGCTTGGCCCGATACACGGTAAAAGCTGCACTTTTTCCACGTCAGAGGTGATCCTTACAACAGCATAGCTATGTTCACATCATTGTGCCTGAGCCAATAAACCTCCAAAAACACTCCATAGTCTGGCATTTAGGTTTGCCCAGAACTTCTGATTTGTTCACATCAGGTCAGGAGAACAGAGCAATAAATGAGGGAGCTGATTTTTACCGTGTAAATCAGTGGCATCAAACAAGGAAAAATTACATTTTCATACCATGAGTATACAGAAAAAAAATCAGTCAGCATTGTGCTCATGCACAATAAAAAGCAACACAAAATGTTACCTGCAGAAACTGCAGTAAATATTAAGTAGAACATCTAATAGGATTCCACTAAACTTTCTTCTAAATCTAGTCTAAATGTAGTCTTGAATATTAACATTTCCGGAACTTGGGTATATGATGAAACATGCTAATTTCTATTTATCTAACAAACGGAGAAAAAACAGTGGCATGCCAAACAGTTTTAACAGTGAGAAAAAACATTGACTTTCAGTGCTTGATTTATGTATTATGTGTATTTAATTTTAAATTAGAGCATAAGACCTTCAGGCAAGTGAATTCAAAAGAAGATAAAGGTTATGTCCTTTCTTTCATAGTTTATTTGAGGATCTGAACCTACTTATTGCAAAATTTAGTAGCTAAGCCATCTGTCTTTTGTCTACAGTGTTAAATATTTGTAGAAAATAAATAGGTTTTAAAAAAAAAACAAAAATGTAATGACTTAAATTTATTGAAGTCCTTCGATTTGATTGTACAATTTTCACTGCATTCATCTCTGATTCAGGAAGGGTTCACAGACCAACAAAGTGGCTAAGACCATGGAAATTAAAATGAAGCATGTGCTGATGCTGCCTTTGGATGATGATGTTACCTAATGTATTGCAATACTTTTATTAAGACTCTGGTTAATTTAAAATAAATTCATGTTCAGTTAAAACAAGTGAATGCTAAGTTAAATTATTGCAGAAAAATTCTAAGACAACAGCTGATAAAATAACTGCAACAAAATCCCAAGACTTTCAGGTTAAAAAAAAAATAAAAATACTCAAAGTTCATGTTTGTTTACAGAACCTTTCTTTCTTCTTTTTATTTTCTTTTTCTTTCCCACCCCTTAATTGTTCTATATGACTCATAATGTTGTTTTGTTACTTACATAATAATAAGCCTGTGCATGTCATCATATTCTTGGCATGGTGTAATTTTTAACATTTTCTCCATATTTAATATAAAGGGAGATTCAGGGTCCAAAATTTATAGGTTCAAATATTACTGGAATTCAAATAATATGGCAATTCTTGTTGGTCGGTTGTGAGTTGGAACTGTAAGTCTGGACACTGCTTTAAGAGTAAAATTTGTTGAATTTGTGGCTATTAATCTAATGTTTCATCGTACAAATTACAGTCAAGTTTCTTGTGTTCAACTAAAACATTTCTAAATCTATTTTTCTCTTATTACTTCAAATGAAGGACTTAGCCACTTTCAGATGTCTAATGCAAATGTTCTGAAGTGATTTCCAGTCTGACATTAAAAATTATTGCTTAGTATTCCTGTCTGTAAATTTAGATATTAAATCAATAATCTGTGTTAAATGGTTTTCTTATCTGTGTCCCTACAAGGGAGCTTTTACATCTTCTTTTTCTCATGCTTCTTCCTCCCCAGTCCACCCTGATCCCACTCTTTTCTTTCCTTTGGTCCTTTACCTAAAATTCCCTAACAGGTCTGACGCATGGCCACAATCTCTTTAAGCAATCCCAAAATGTTCTTTCTCCTGCAACTTATTATAAGTTCTTTACCATTGTAGGAAACAATCCCCTGTGGTTTTCATGATTTTACAGGAAGAGAGATCTCTGGTTGTGTTTGGAAGCCCCGTGTTGGCAGGTTTCACACCAACATCAATAGTTGAATCACTCTCCTTGATAGGCTTAAGCTCAATTTATTTGGTAGGGTGGGCTTGCACTGGTCAGGTTACTCAGGGTCCCCAGGGCCTTTATTAATTTATAAAGGCAAAGCTTTATGAATATCTATGAGAAGTATACAAATAAATCCTTTAAACTGGGAAAGATAGAACTTTGATTACAATCCTAAAGACTTTATTTCTAAAATTACCTAAAAAAATACCTTATTCTATTCAGTAGAATCACCTTTTTGTCCCCAGTATATATGTCATTGTTTTAGGTTTATTTAACCCTTTGTCTTAAATTGGAGGGTATGGAAATTGTTGCTAGAGATAATAAAGACACACAGAATTTCACATTAAATTATTTGCATAACATTAACATGATACTGAAAGATGTATATGTAAAGGGAAGGAATACTCTCTGAAACTTATGCTGCCATTCACTGACTATGAACTCACTGTTCCTTCTATCTGGACTTACAGAGAAGAGTTTAGACCATTAGTAGTTATTTTGAGAGATCATAGAAGAAAAGTAATAGTACCTGAAACACATGGAAAAGGGCATTTTCATTTTAAAAAAAGTCAAAAAAGGGAGGTAGCCTGATTGCAGGCCTTGAAGGCAAAAGAGAAGCAGGAGACATATTGTGATTTAATTAAGGTTTATGAAGACGGTCTGAGTTGCGGTTGTTCAGCCTGGAGAAGAGAAGGCTCCGGGCAGACCTTATAGCAGCCTTCCAATACCTAAAGGGGACCTACAGGAAAATTGAGGGGGGGGAGGGTGTGTGTGTGCTCTTTATAAAGGAGTTTAGGGATAGGCTGAGTGGTAATGATATTAAACTGAAAGAGGGTAGATTTAGATTAGATATTAGGAAGAAATTCTTTACTCAGAGTGGGGAGACACTGAAAGAAGTGGCCCAGAGAAGCTGTGGCTGCCCCATCCCTGGAAGTGTTCAAGGCCAGGCTGGATGGGGCTTTGAGCAACCTGGTCTGGTGGGAGATGCCCCTGCAGAGGGGTTGGAACTTGATGATCTATAGGGTGCCTTCCAAACTAAACCATTCTATGATTCTATGATAATGTTTCCCGTGGTATTTTTAAATGAGACATTTTTATAAATGCTAGAATTATGATTGACTATGATTATTTTTCCTCCGTTGAAAATGAAGTTTTCTTGGCAGTAGTATACAGTCTATTATAAGTCTGATACCATTCAACATGTGGTGTTTACTTCCATGTTGGTATAGTATATATATTTATGACATATATGCATGATGCTGAGTTACAATAAACAGAATGAGAAAAAAAAATATGTATAGCATTTTTACACATCAGTAGCATTCTTATTTTTACAGAATATTTTGCAGTATATTACACGTGGTGATATATCCATATGGACAGGACTCAAAAGCTTTATACTTTGTAAAAGATAAAATCATTACATTATGATGTATAAACAGGCTGCAAGATATATCCATTATACTATCTAGTGGTGAAGGCAACAGCTATTTGTTTATATTACCTCATTTTAAGACATCCACGAGGGCAAAGCAAAGAGCATGATCAGGTTTGGGAAAAGCATGACTTAAAGGAAAAGCAAAATGAGTTTTTAGTAACTTCATGAGAAAAGCTCCTGAAAAGAATGGGTTTCTATCATAATTTCTGATTTGTCATGTCCAGGATGGTTAAATAGATACATAACAGGCTTAAAATTAAGCAAAGGAGATTAAGGTTAAACAGTAGATAAACTTTCTACTAGTATGTACAGTGAAGCAAACAGATACGTTCCTCTAAGCAGTTGTAAATCAGATTCAAAAGTATCAGAAATATGGTACAAGTGGCATTCTTGCCGTGGAATAAGGAGGTGGAATAGATGACCTGTTGCGTCCTGTGATTTTCAGGGCTGGAATTTAATTAAGAAGAACACAATTGGAAGAAGACAGTGTTATATCACAATTGCTTCTTTTATAACCAGTATTGGTTGTAGTGTGATAATGATTGCTGCAGAATGAGAGACTGATAGACAAATTTAGGAAGAGCTCTCTGAAGGTCACTTGGTCCAGCCTCCTGCTCAAAGCTTAGCTGATTCTGAATCCACATCAGGTTGCTCAATATTTTTTGTGGATTTTTATTATCTCGTGGGGTGGAAATTCCATAGCAACTACTTTTAATGTTTAACCACCCTCATTGTGAAATTTTTCTTCATAGTTGAAATTTACCTTGTGGTGCAACTAGTCTCTTCAGTGCATACACCTGTAAGTATCTATCTTGTCTCTAACCATCATGAGGAATATGAAAACAGTAATTACCAAAATCACATTTGGCTGTATTGAGTATCGCAAGTAAGTGAGTGCTAATGATTATCTACCATGTTTTAATTTCATTTCAATATAAAAGTAGAACTTGTCCCAGGTGATTATTGACTGAGTCATATAATCCTCAAAGCGATGTGTCTTACTAAACTTAAAGCTGTCTTTTGAAACTTAGCCCTTCAAGGCTTGTGAGAATTCCTGAGAGTTCCAAAGGGAATAAGTTGGCTTACAGGCAGGTAATTTTGTTGAATACTTGACAAACTACGAAAAAAAACCCCAAACCCAAACTACCGTTGTTTATTACAGATACTCTTCCCATCATTTTCCCCTGAGATCACAAAACATTCAAATCATTCAAGACATGTGAGACATATGTCTGATATTTTAAAACTGAACAGCTGCCAGATGTGCTGTGTAGGGCAACTCTGACTTGAGGTCTATCATCAACATTTGTTTGATAGAGAAGTTCTTTTATAAATGCAGTTATAGTAACAAGATTACTGTGTCTGATACTTTGGCCTAACTTGTTGCAAGAACTGATTTCTATTATGTTTGAAGACTTCTTGTTTAGGAGGGGATAAAAGTCTAAAAGATTTTCATTCATGTCCTGATACCGGCTTTTAACTTTTGTCACAGACACTGATAGATAGACAATTCTTAGTATTGTGAATTGAAATAAAAGACAAACCCTTTCTTCCAGAATACTGTGATAGAGGAGAATGCCCATGAAGCAGAAGAATAAGAATAAATTAGGAGAAAAAAATAACATGTAAAAGAAAAGTGCTAATATACATCTTATTTGTGTATTAGACTTACTGAAGAATAAATAAATATTGATGTAGATGACAGACACATGACTAGTAAGATTTCTGAAAACAAAGCATTCAGAACGCATTTTTAGAAGTCATTGATAATATTTAAATACCATTTAAATTTTTAAGAACCGAGGAATTAATCTGTATCTCGAAAAGTTAGGCTTCCTCTCTGGTACTTTTCTTCCCACCCACCACCACCTCCCCCCCATATGTTCAATAGACTGGATGTTCTGTTTTGATGGTCTGTCTTAATTTTTTTTTTAATAAATTATATTAAATTCTTTCAGAATAGTGCTGTTTTCATTATGAAAACTTTTGAAACTCCATTAGCTATGGTTATATTATTTATGTCACTTGTTTGGAAGATATTTTTGAGTCATACAAATAGCCTCAAAAAATTGTCCTGAAATCCAGTATTGTATCTGCTGCGGATGTGAATTCTTTTCTGTAGACTATGTTGAAAACATATTGGAAAAAACTTACTAGTTGTTGACATGATTAAAATAATTAGAATGATTATTTATAATCACAAAAGCTGTTTCTGTTCAAGAGTAAAATTTATATAATTGTCAAAAGCACTTGAACATTTTTCTACATTCTTGATGTAGCAAATGACAAATTCTATTAAACAGCTTTGAGAAAAGCAAATACTATAAAGTAAGAAGTGAGATATGTCCTCTAGAAATAGGAACTCACTGGAGTCTGCTGACCACTCTTTATTTCCTAATCCATACTTTTCCATACAGTGAGCAATAAGGAAAACTAGTAACTATTATTTCAGGTCAGGAAGAAAACCTTTATGGAAAAAAAATCCTGTGGATAAGAGCTCTATAAGAAGTCCTCTACTGCTCAACTTTTCGGAGGTCCTTCTGTTCTGAAACAAAGTAACTAACCTGTTCACCTCCTTCTGCTCTGGAAACCTGTTGAAATTTGCCGGATTATTCAGATCCCTGTGCTAATTCTCAGTGCCTATATATAATAAAAACAGCTGTTCCTCTACATCTTTAAAAGATTGATGACCATGCTACAAGAATGTCTTTCAACCGAACATGCAGGGTAAGCCTTTAGAAGATCTGGGGAAGAGAGAATGTGGCATAAGAGAAAAACTTATATCAGGACAGAATGTGATCATTAGTGTGGTAGAAATGAAGATGATAAGCAGTTCTCAGACTTGTGCAGTATTTTTCATTTCCACTTCTGAAAATACTCTACAAAAAGAGCAAATATTATTCCCATTATAGGGATGGAGGCAAAGGCTTTCTGGCGTTAGTAGTCAGGTTTACTGTGCCATGAACAGATGCAATTTCAAATCTGAAATATAATTTCAAAGTTACACAGAATATTACTTACAAATCCAGGTTTCCTTGGTTTCCATCCCAGTGTCCAATACTGAGACAGAGGCTATGTAGGTGATTTTTTTTTTCTGTTACTGTGTTTCTTTCTAGTAAAAGGAGTAGATAATGTCCAAGCAGAAGATGTTATAATCTCACATTTCACATGGAGATGGAAACAGAAAGTACAGCAACATATAGATGGTTGTGCTAATAAATACTATACATAAATTTCTTTTTTTTTGCTGCTCAGTATTTGTTCGATTTGATTATAACTATGCTCGTAGTATCAAAACCTTTCAAAATAGACTTCAGTGATGAAAATGTTAAGCTTTGCTCAGAGATATTCCAAGGAAGGACCTTTCAACTCTTGTAGTTTATAGAAGCATGCATATTAAAGCAGAGAACAGAATCTAGATCATTAATAGAACACATGAAAAATCCCAACCCTTGAAAGAGAGCTATGAGAGCTATTTTCTGAATAATATAAAATTATAAAATTAAAACCCCTCACAAAACGTGCCTGGTCTAAGTACCAGTAAATTGTTTTTATTCAGATGTATGGCTTTCAGACTTGACCGCTTTTAGGAAAATAACATCATCCCTGTAGCTCCTGGACCAAAGATGCCAGAAGTTGCCCAATACTCAAGGTTCAGGCTATTTTTTATGATGACATCATCCTCCTCTGTGTCCACCTATGTAAATATATCAGCTTTCCCTGTTTCTGTTAATTTTGGAGCTGCAAAAACTTGGTTTAAAGATGCAGTATTTGTCACTTGATTGTGGGAGTGGCCCTTAGTATTTGTATCTCATACGTAAGAAGTGGATTATATTTCTGAGAAAAAAGGAGATATCCTACTGAGATCAAATACCAGAGAATATCAATGAAATTCCATGTTTCATTTTGATAATACTTCACAGTAGTCTTATCAAGCAAGTGTAACGGAGAAGTAAATGGAATTTTTAGTGAGTAAATTATTTCCTTTTCTTCTCATCTATTTATTTATGATGATGATTTAATTTAATCAGAATGAAGGAGAATTTGCTTTAATTTTTGTGCAACATGCTGTGTTTCAATGGCTAAAAATTTATCCCCCAAGATTATTCCCACTAACTAGCTGCCATGGATCACAGGAACAACGCTTTTCTCTGACCTCATCTAACTTATGCATAGAAATCTCTATGTTCAAAGAAAGAATAAAGAAAACTTTGTATCAAAAGTCAACATGAAGAACTAATGACTCAGTAGATCTGTAATCTAGATACCATGATTTGCAGAAGGTGAAAATTGTCTTTATAGTTTTGCAGTCTCAGCCTCAGTTCTCCCTAAGTTCTTTTACTTCAAAGAGGTCTTTGTGGTTTTGTGGTGGTTTAACCCTGTCTGGATGTCAGGTGCACGTGAAATCCACTTTATCACTCCTCAGCTGGAAAGGGAAGAGAAAATATAATCAAACCCATCAAATCAGAGTAGGATAATGAGAAATAAAACCAAATCTTAAAAACTCTACCCCTCCCTTCTTCTTGGGCTCCTGAATTCTCTACCTCCTCACCCCAACCAATGCAGGGGGACAAGGAATGGGGGTTTGCAGTCAGTTCATCACATGTTGTTTCTGCTGCTCTTTCCTCTTCAAGGCAAGGACTCCTCACACTCATACAGGACTTCAGTGAGGTGACTCTTCTATGGGAGGCAGTTCTCCATGAACTTCTCCAATGTGACTCCTTTCCAAGGGCTGCAGTTCTTCATGAACTTCTCCAGCATGGGTCCTTCCCATGGGGTCCAGTCCTTTGGGAACAGACTGCTCTAGCCTAGGTCCTCCACCATGTTACAGGTCCAGACAGAAAACATACTGCTGTGTGGGCTTCTTTCCACGGGGCCACAGGTCCAGCACGGGCTCTCCATGGGGTCACAGCCTCCTTCAAGTGCACCCACCTGCCCTGGTATGGGGTCCTCCATGAGTTGCAGGTGGATATCTGCTCCACCATTAACCTTCAGGGACTGCGGGGGAACAGCCTGCCTCACCATAGTCTGCACCATGGGCTGCATGGAAATCTCTGCTCCGACACCTGGAGCACCTCCTCCGCCTCTTTCTCCACACACCTTGGTGTCTGCAGAGTTGTTTTTCTCACATATTGTCACTCCTCTCTCTGGCTGCAATTGCTGTTGTGCGGGTTTGGGTTTTTTCCCCTCTTCTTAATTATGTTATCACAGAGGTGCTACCACTGTCGCTGATTGGCTTGGCTTAGGCCAGCAGCAGGTCCATCTTGGAGCTGGCTGGCATTTGCTCCGTCAGACATGAGGGAAGCTTCTAGCAGCTTCTCGCAAAAGCCACCCCTGTAGCCCCTCTGCTACCAAAACAGCGCCATGCAAATTCAATATGGTTTTACAAAGACTTCTTGATTTATTGCTTCATAAAGTATAGTATGTGGTTAAAAATGTAGGACCCTTTGTATGAGATCAGTCTCAAAAGACTCTAGTTCAGCTTTGAACATTTTTTGTATGGGCCTTGCAAACATAAAAGTGAAAGCAATTTAATGCAAAATTAGACTGCTATTTAGAATATAGTCTCTTGTTAATAGCTTCATAAATCTTTTGTCTGACTCCAGAGCCCAAAGAGGGGTTTTGATACTTTCAGCGGGCTTTCATTTTACTTCCAAGCCTTTCCCTCCCAAAAAATTTCTATTGAACACAGTAATAAAAAGTCCCTGTACAGGAATTCTAGTAGTAGAATATCTAAAAAGGATTTTTTATTTGTTCCATTAATAGATTTTTTCCCTTATTTGGCACTCTCATTACCGCAGGTCGCCTGCAGAAGATACTTCTATCAGGCTGCCTGTGTGCCCTGTACACTTCTATTATAGCATTTGATGGCATCTGAGCAGTTGATACAGAGGGACTTCAGAACCTTGAGGCTATTAAAATTCACAAGTACAATTACATTCTGAGTAAAACATTGAAGTTTTTTTCCTTTAAATTTTGCTGAATAATACAAGCCCCACACAGAGCAGTGAATGGTAAAATTTCTGAGAAGAGATCCTTCTGAGAAGGATTTCTTCAGCACCACGTACCATACATATACACACATATGCGTTCAAATTTTGTTATAGTGTCACAGATAGAGTTCCAAATCTGTCATCTTATTTCTGCTTTTTCTTCCATGTTCCAAAAATATAATCACTTTGCTCGTGATAAAAATAAAGCCCAGCTGACTTCGAGGTAGGGGCTCGAAGATGCAAAGTATTGCAGATCCTGCAGTATTACTATTATTCTATTATTTTGATATCTCTTTTGTGTATTAAAATGTTCTATTAAGCAGTGTATTATGTAGCTGTCTTCCCTGTATAATTCTATAGCATGCTGATGCTCAAATTAGAGGCTGGGTGTCCACCGCCCTAGGACTTGTACATACATATAATACAAAGAGATCCCTAACTGTAATGCTTACAACATCCCAAGAGACAAAATGGCAATATACAGATGAAAAAATGGGACAACACAGGATATGAAAATAAAAAAACTACCAAGGTTTCTTGTACTTCTTATGCATGAAGGAAACGTAATTTCAAGCTGGGTGTTTTTCAGCTATGCCTGTGAACTTCATGAGTGCCTGACCTTGCTTTTATATTAAGCATAACAGGTCACATACCCTTAGCAAGTTCTTTGCATATTGAACTGCTGATAGCACAAAATAAATTATGGAGAAATATCCACAGCTTTCCTTTCCCAATTTTACACCAACTTCTCTAAAATATTTTAAGTAAGATTACACCCTGTGATTGTTTTATGTTGAGGATATTTCGTCTGTCATGCCTTTAAAATTGTAGACTTCCTGTAGAATGTAGAATCACAGAAAAGAATTATGCTTTATTTTAATATTCTGAAAAATGATTAGGTAAAAATCCTGTTCTCTCAAATTCTGTGGAAGTGGTTAATTTCATGGGACAGCATCCTTTCTGTATTGCTCCTAACAAAGTCAAAATTCTCCAGAATGTCTATCATTCTTACTCTATTTATATAGCAAAATCACATAGGCTTTTAATCTTTTTGGTGTTCCAGATATATCAGTGGAGTTAAAAGTTGAAGAGTCTTATTGTCCTTTTAATTTTGCAAAGAAAGGTGATACAGTACTCACACCACATGGTGTATTGGTCGTAGTCAATCTTAGTTAAGTAAATATTAATATTTTGCTACAATAAGAGAGCTAATGATTGATCGTTATATCAGGAACAATATACAAACAAATAACAATTTACTCTGACACAAAACTAGAACTAGTCTTTACCTTAAATCAAATGTTAGCAAGCTCAATTTGACCTATTAGTAAAATAAGACTAGAACACTATCTTTCAGTTTACTAAAGTTGTCTTCCCTTGATCCTTTCTTAACAGGATATATAACTTTATAACTTGTTTTTTAGCATATCTCTTTTGCTTACTAAATCTGCATCCTTATTTACATATGTCACAGTAATAAAGCTAGTAACTGCTGCTCTCAAAAAATGAAGTTACAAAAAGTAACAAAGCACCTTCCTGTCATCTGGTCCTTTCTCATGATAACTGAGCTGTCAAATGTCTCTTACAATAGTTTTTGTTTTACTTTAGATACCTCCTTGGTGTTTGTATGGTCCAGTGACCATTCATCAGCCAATAATGCTGTAGGATAAAATACTAGTAGAATTTATGTAATTAAGCTCAATATAAATAAATTATAAGAACTTCCTTTCTGATTATTTATACAATAGTTTAAAATGTATTTTATAATTAAAGATACTCTGCATATTACTAAAAAAGCAAAATATCAGATAAGAATGGTAGGTGTTTTTCATATAGCTTGAGACATATTTTAGCCATGAAGCCTTTCAGGCAGTTACTTCTTTGATAAAACTCGTGACCTTCAGAAGAATACTCAAGAAATGCCATTACTTCTGATAGTTCACAGAAAAATGGCAGTCAGCTGGGCTTTATTTTTGTGCCTCACAAACATTCAGGGTTCCTCATCACAGTCTTAATTAAAGAAATTGAGTACTGGTGTGTAATCAGATACATTTATTATTTCAAGGTGGGGTCAAAATGCATTAGCAGCCTCTGGTCACTTTGAGATTGCTGGATCTAAAATACAACTTCACCACAATAAATTCTTTGCAGCCTTTTCTCATACTGTTTGATAATATAGTTATCGAATAAACATCTGCATTCATGACACATATATGACATGAGAATAAATAACCCTCACTGTGAGTCTTGGTTTTAAATGCGTATCTTCCGTTGATGGTATTGATATGCATTCTATATACAGACCTTTATGCATGTACCACAGTCTGAAATGAATTAAAAACCTGTTTTATTTAGCACAGTTGAAATAGCCTGTTAAGTAACCCAAGAGTTAATTCTGTATTTCCACCTGAGAAATTGAACTGCCTCTTTCCTTTATAATGATAGATACCTGAAGTTATCAAAATGGACAAAACACATTATCATGGGTGCAACAGAACTGGCATGTCATTAAACTGCTCCTCATCGGCTAATTTGGGAACTGATTGAATAAATGCTGCAAAAATCTTTTCCACCTCAAAGGAAGGAAAGTTAATTCCACAGCTATTGTTGATGGACTCATGACTAATTGGAATAGGCAATAATAATCAGGTGTACCATTTTATAGAGTCTACTGGGATAATAAGCAGCTTTTATATTGACATTTTCAAGCCATGCCGATCTCCCTCTCTGCAGTACTTTCTCACCTGTATCAGCATGTAGACACGCCGGCTGGTGGGTCCCTGTCCAGTTGGTTTTAGCTCTTTGTGTTTACACTCTTGCGTAAGTACTTCCACAGTGTGGTAGTAAGTTTTTTGGGATGCTGGAGGTTGTGGTTTTCTGTCTTCCCTTCTTGGGTTTTCTTTCTTCAGATATTCACTGTTACTGTAGCTGCACCCTTGTAGTGTTTTATACATTGAGAACTGTCACCCAAGTCAGTGAGAGTTCAGAGTGCTTAAAGGCTATATTATAAACTAGGGAGATAAAAAGGCTTATGTTTTAAATCTGATGGTAAAAACACAATTACTGTGCTTTATTTTTAAAAAGGGAGGGGGGGAATCAAACCAACAAATACTTCAGCAAACCTTATATGAAAACTATGACTTTAAAAGAGATTTATTAGTTTTCTACCTGAAAAAGCAAATATTTTAGTTTAGAGACCTCAGAAATGTGTTTTTTAAACTTTTTTTTTGTGCAGGAAAGCTAATTGTGTACAATTTTTTTTTTATTCAGGTCTATGTGGTTACAAACTGTCTACTTTCCATACTTCCAAACAATAAAACTCCCATAACAGGAAGATTTTTTTTTTCCATAACTTTTCTAACACTTTGATGACCCAAACGAATGTGCAAAAAACATTAAATGTTCTAATTACTAGGACGTAGTTTTAGAGTGGACTCCAGCTACAGAGTGAAAGCAACTCTTGTACAGCATATGTCAAACAAGCTGTCTTTCAGCAGATCTATGATAAGTATTCATTTAAAGTAGCAATAATTTTCTAAAATCGTGATTGAATTTCAAATTTGTCACGAATATCAGGTCTTTTGAGGCGTAATGTAAAGAATGGACTCACGGGACATTTCCAGTGGTAAGAGAGACCTGGTGTCCATGCTTTCAACACTGCTCCTGCACTTAAACAACTGCTTTGTGGAAAAAAAATATTAGTAGTAATGGAGTGAAGAGTGGACAAACTGCTGAGCGTTTTGTTCTTGTGTGTACGATGCCTGTCTTGATCAAATTGTTTTCTTCTGAGGCCAACTTTAACTTCTGCAGGAAAGGCAATTTAAGAATACAGCTTGAGTTTTGGTGATTTCTGAACACTTTCAAATCACAAGGGAATAGGATTGCATATCTTCCTTGAAAACTTGTGGAGCCACCTGATTAGTAAGAATTAATGTATCTTACTTTTTCTTTATTATAACCTGAAAAATTTGGGAAGGAAAACTACCAGTCATACCAGTCATAACATCTGACCAGGAGTGTGTCCATTTTTACATTAAGAAGTGATGGATTTTTCTAGGGGTTGTCACAGAAGCATCTCGACTTCCTTGCATGATGTTTTTAATAAAGAAATAATAATCAGTTCCACTTTATTAAAACTGAAAGTGTAAATTTAATTACTTTGACATATTAAAAAGTGAAATAAATGAGTAGCTATATATAACTATACATATTCTCTCCAAGTAAAAGTATCTATAAATATGTTTAAGCGCCTTCTAATTATTTAAAAATAGAAATAGAAAGCTTCCTGTTACATCCTTGGGTATAAGGGTAATAGTTGATTAGTCTACAGGTTAGCTGTGCAAGTTTTTTTAGAGTAGAATTTAGCAAGAGATAGAAGCACTTGAACTCAAATGTCTGCATGTTAATGTCTATATGTGGAAGGTGTCTAAGCTGTCATTAGGTCAATACAATGCCAGCCAATACACTAAATTGAGCCTAGAAATCTATTTAGCTGAAAAGCCAGCCAGTAACAATGCACCCTGTTTGCTTGAGCAATGGAATGGAATTGTCACATATGTCAAAATACCTGTTGAAAGACACTCTTTTGGAGCAAGAGGTGAATTAACTGAGTGAAGAAGCTATGCTCCTTGCGTACACATATAATTTAGATGTCCTGGTTTCCTCTTGGTCTTCAGCCCAGTCTTGGGAGTGAATTCAGCAGTACAGTTGCTTAAATAGAAGTGTCCAGAGCCATATGAGACGTTCTAGGGTATACGAATAACTCCAACATGTGCTTGGCAGACCTGACTCATAAAACTTATAGAAAATGTTTTCCTTTCTGCAATGAGAGGTAAACTGCTTTAACATGTCTAAATGTCACTATATTCCTATCCTATATAATCAAGTCCTTAGGGTTTAATCTAGCTACGTACTTGTAGGCATCAAGTGGCATTTCCCACGATCAAAAGCCTGTGTGAGGCTGTCAGAGATCATAGACAACCTGGGGTCCTCTGGATCAACAGCTAGATTGTTGGCTGGGTGGAATATCTCAAATGACCCTAGGGACCCAGGTATGGCCAACTGAATCATAAGCTACAAGACCCCAAGAGCTCCAAAATTGCATCTTTGGGTATAGTTGCTCAGCCACGTTCCTAAAAGTGAAATGTAAATGTTCATTTGAACAGCTATTTACACATAAGCGTTCTCACATGATGACACAATAAGAAAAAAAGACTTTTGCCAGATGCTAAAGGTGCAGAGTTTCTTAACATTTTTTTTTTTGCAGCTGAAGCATTTGCTAACATTAATGAAATTTTTTAATTTGATGAAGTGAAGTTTTTACTACAGCCAGGTAGCTAATTATTTCCAGAGCACTTCATGTCACATTTTGTTTTCCATCTGTTTCTTGGTTTAGGTGAGTGGTAGTTGTTGAATACTTGTTAAGTTTAAACAACCAACTGAAACTCCTTTAAAAATTAGTATTTCAAACCAAATGGACCAGTTTGCATTTTCTGGGCAGTGGCTGGGACAATGGAACTCCAAAAACAATTTTACCTTGAGAACCATTTTTAATGAAGAAGGAAATAATATAAAATAGTAATGTCTGAAAGTCAATAATATGCAAATTGAAACAATTTGTAACTATAGATAGGATGTGTTAACAGGAAATTAATATGAGAACTTCTTTACCTCTTTAAACAAGTGCATTATATCAGGAATTGGAGAAGGGAAGGAAGACTCCAAATTGTGCTCTGTATTCGTGAGGTTGAAGTGTTTGAAGCAGTGTTCCTAGTGTCTATTCCTAATCCTTTCTCTAACATTTCTCTTGATGCTCCAGAAGAGGGTATTGTGCAAGGTACGGGGACCTTAAGCAGCCATTTTTCCTTTCCTGCAGAAGCTGAACAGCAGCTCCCAGCTGTTTGCAATTTAGGGAGGGCAAGGGGAAATGGTTACTCTGTCACTTCAGAACTCTTTGGAGAGAAAAGGAGGAGCTGGATGGCCTTTTCTTAGAGTCGGTAGAAGGTTCCATATTCCTAATGGTAGGTGCAAGTTGTTTCAGGAAAAGGGATTGAGAATAAACAAAAAACTGCAGATGCTGGATTTCTTGTCTCCACTCTGACAAAGTTGGATGTGACTGAATGTTTTGGGCTAGTTGACATATGCTATAATTTAGGTGTCTCTTTCTTCTTTTTTCCCCTGTTTTGCTGAGGATGTTTGGTTTAAAAAGCCCTGGCCGCTAAGGGTATCTCTGTGCCTGGGAATCTCTAACACGTGGCTTGCAGACAGTTGTGGGGTTGTTGTTGTCATTTTCTCCACTTCTTGCCTGTTTGCAGCAAAAAGAAGTGTCCTGGTTTCAGCTGGGAAGGTGTTAATTTTCTTTCTAGTGACTGCTGTGAAAGGAATGTCAATAATGCATATTGTGTTAGTTGTTGTTGGCAATGTTTATACTTTTCAAGGACTCTTTTCAGCTTCCCATGGAAGCTGAGAAGAAGTATAGACAGAATCAGGGAATGGCCAGGGAAATGTTCTGTACCATAGACGTCGTTCTCAGTATATAGATGGGGATTGGCTGGAGGGGTCCATGATCACTGCTTGGAAAGGTACCAGTTCACCTGGTGGTGAGAGTTACTTGTGTCGTCGTCATTATTATTAATATTACTACTACTATTGTTATTTTCTGTTATTGTTCTATTAAACTTTCTTTATCTCAACCCACAAGTATTTTTTTCCTTTCCCTTTTCCCTCCTTTTTTCCCCTCTTCTCCCAGCCCTTCTGGGGGAAAGGGGGAGAGCTGCTGTGTGGTCCTAGCTGCCAGCTGGGGTTAGACCATGACAAGAAGATACCAAGTTATTTTGTCTGCAGGCCAAAAGGAAAACTCCTCCTATGGTCTAGCACAGTAGATTTAGGATTTAGGCACATCTATGTTTTAATACCAGTTCCCAATGTTTTGCAGTCTTGAGTCTTTTAATGTCATCAGAACTTGTTTATATAACTCAAAATAGAGTTGCAGTATTTCCCACTAAATATTCCTATTGGATTTGTTGATGGTTCTTCACATTTAAAAATGAGTTTATATGAATGTATTTATGATTGTCTCTACGATGTCCCTATCAAACATGAGCCTCTTAAAAAATACCTTCCTTCTTCTGATGCCTGAAATTGTGATGTAGACTCCATCTCACTCGACTTCATCAAAAGCATAATCACCAGGTAAAAAAAAGCTCTCAGTCGGTTGGCCAGTAAGTTGCTATAGATCATCTCTCTTTGACCCTGCAAATTTAATTTAACGAACTGCTGCTACTACACAGGAAGCGTGCAGTGCATCGTGCTCTTCCCAGGAGGGATTCCTTTTCTAAGGTGAAAGGTTACTCCAGATGGGAACCGCAAGAGTCACACACTGAGTTAGGATCCACGGAGAAGTAGTTAGGTGGGAAATGCAGTGGGAGAGGAAGGCTTTAAAATAACCTCAGCCTGTGAGCTGCCACTCCTCTCAGCACGGCCCGACCGTGGCTCTCCGTTTCCCACTGCAAACTGGAGCCCTCTTCTGAGTGAGAGCACTTTAGCCCTCTCTGTCCTGTTCCTCTGTGATTGTTACCACCTCAATTTGGCTACTTTTCCAAGATACAGGTTACTCAATTTCCTTTGTTTACGAGAGCAGAATGAGACTCACAGCCCCTTTCTTTTTTTCTCACTCAGGGACGGGTTAAGTACTAATTGATAACAAAAGTCACGTCAGTAAGGAGAAGATCTGGAGGCTTCTACATAGAAAGCATGTAAATTACACTTCTATATAAAGTAACCTTTACCAATTTCAAAAGATATTTTATAAACATATTTATTAAAAAAATGCAAACATATATCTGGAATACATTAAGTAAACTTAAAAATCTTAATATTATCTTTGTCATATTGTCATTTGAATTCAAAACTAGTACCTTCAGAAAGCTTTCTCGTTTTAAGTAATTGAATAATTTTTCTTACTATTTCTATTTTTCCTGACATGGCAAGTCCTATCTGTTACTCTGAGGACTCTTACAATTTTGACATGTTCATTCATTATTGACAGTTTCTCATCTAAAACTACTCACTTACATGGAATTTTACTTTTGCTGCTATTTCTGGTATCTACAGGTTGACATGCCATCTTTTTCTGTGGAAGTCCCTATTTGCTTTACTTTAGTGCTTCAGTTTTAAATCACAGTTCTGCTTCACATTTAATTGGAAAAATTAACTGAACAACATCAGAAAACTATGTCGAGATATGAAATTACATATGATAAATGTACAGCTTGTGCAGCCCTGGTTGGGCTGTGCAGCCCAAGGTTGCCCAGAGAAGCTGTGGATGCCCTGTCCCTGGAGGTGTTCAAGGCCAGGCTGGATGGGGCTTTGAGCAACCT
>JAOXNO010000024.1:97497610-97539384 GCA_028565335.1 Limnodromus scolopaceus
GGAGGTGTCCCTGCCCATGGCAGGGGGGTTGGAACTCGATGATCTTTAAGGTCCCTTCCAACTCTAACCATTCTATGGTTCTATGAAAGGTTAGATTTCCAAAAATGATGGTTCTCAGAAACTGTGAGCAGTGGCTCTCATTTCCTTTTATTCAGTCCTAAAGATCAGCTCACTAACATCTATCTCCTTATGTTTGGCTTCTTCCAAACCTAGTAACAGCACCATGCAAATCCTTGTTTCCTTATCTTCATTGACTCCTTTTCATTGAATAGTGCGTATCAGAGGTTAACATAGTTCATTAAGCACTAGGAAAAATGCTGAATATTTGACTAAACCTTACACTTTTAACATTTGAACTGTTATTAAAAAAAAGGATGTAACAAATTACATTGTAAAATTATACTATATGTGAATGTATTCAACTGGTTTCTATTAATGTCAGTGAAACAAGAATATTATTTTGTTTGGTTTAGTTGTTTATTGCACATGAGAAAAATCTAGGTGCAGTGGTAAATCATAGAATGGAATCAAAAGTATGTGGATTCTCTGTCATCCCAAATCTGAGTGGCAACTTTGAGAGAGACTGTGTGTATTTTCCTTCATTTTCATGAATGTTAGCGTGCGTTTCCTTCCAGTGAGACAATCTTGCTGTAAAGGGAGTTATTCCCCAGAATTTTTCATGTGTGGGTGACAAGGTATTTCTCCAGGGTTAGATGTTTAATACAAAGTAATGGTAAGGGAAATATATTTGCAATTATAGTAAAATGCATTATTTGTAGTATAATTTCCAGGAGAAACATAGTGTACTGTAATGCTGCATTTTTAATACAAATGGAAAAAACGAATTATTGGCATAACTTCTATTACCGTAATGATGTAGACATTTTGTTAACACAATGTAATTTCAGGTTCCATAAATACAATGTTGTACATGAAATTTTATTCCAGAATATGCACAATAATTTTTATTATAGCCTGATAAAATAAATAACAAATATTTCTATACAGGGGCTGCATAGATTTTTTTTTTTTTTTTGTACTAACCTAGTCATTTAGTTAAATCGCTTTGAAAGTGCCACTAAATTCTTTGGATTTTTTGACATATTATATGTATTAACCATAAATGTCTGTCTTTCAAAAATTATTTTGTTGTTTTTCCTTTGTTTCTTTGCTTTTTAAATGAATAAGAGACAGATGAGAAATAAATAGGGAATTACATGTACAGCTCTGCTCATTCTTTTACAGTTCTAAACTTTTAATACAGAAATGAGACAAGCTTAAATTCTGAAGATCACTAAAATCTGATTCAGTTTGGGAACCTGAATATTGTATTGAGCTTCAAGCCAGGATAAGTGTACACATTAAAATTATGAACACAAGATTGTTATTGTGTTTCATTTATTCATACATCATAATTTAGACCCTAAAATTATTTAATAGACAAAAATCATACAAAATAATAAAATATTAAATAATATGTCACATTAAAAAGAAGAAGCTATGTAGGACAATGAGATTTCTGATGGAGCCTGTAATTTCATTCGAGAAGGTGATCATAGTTAAAATGCTAAATCAGATTTATCACAAGGACTAAGACCCAGAGTTAATTTTAAATTTGCATGAAACAAACCGCAACCAGGAATACTTTTCATAGTTGTAAAGGCATGGAAGCTTTCTGAATCTGCTTTATGAGCAATTCCAGAGTGCCATCTCTCATGGAATGTGTTCTATTTATTTAGAGATACTTCTGCAGCCAGAGGCTTTTATGTAAACATGAACATTGTATTAAAAATGTATTTTTAAGAATTAAATGGAAAAAAGTCTCAAAGTATATGGTTTTAAAAGTTCATTCAGGGGCTTTAGATTGTGATAGCTGATCATGTTTTCAGATAATTTTAAGAGCAGAGGAAGATAGCTGATGCTGAAAACAGCATAATGCCATTATTATGATGATCTTTATTTGCTTGAATCATCAGATTCATATTACTGAAGGTTTTGCTTTACAATAAACATACTAAAATAGGAAACCCAAGTGCAGTCATTCTGTTGATTTTTCCTAAGAAGCCATGAGAATATTGAAAAAAATATTTTTATTTTTTCAAGATAATGTAATTTTAACTAATTGTGAAAATTTGAAAATATTATATCAGATTATTATCTCTAGAAGTAATCTAGTGAAATTCTTTGTTATGCTAATAAGAAAGTGTGAATTTTAGACAATTTAGTTGCCTGTAGAAGATGCTTATCGCAGGCAGACTGTGTAAAGCTTCTGTACTACTTACTAGGTTTGTAAAGCTGAGTTGAAAATTTCATGGGGAAAAAATGAAGCTACTGTTGGAAAAACTTCCCAGCACATTATTTAATATTTGGATCTTTTTTTCAAAATGAAATCATATAAGCAAGTTTTAATTTTTTAATTAAACCAGTAAACTGTCATGCCCATCTGGTAAAGTTGATAATGTCATCGATACAACTACAACATGTGGGTAGGCTGCTTACAGATAGAGAGTAAAGTCAGCCTAGAAGAACTATCATCCATTTCTTCATCAACCTTCCCCATTACACGTGTACAAAGAGGAGCCATTACTTAGTACCTGAGTCTATTGCAGGAAGTGCAAAAACATGATCATAGTGATCATTGTTTATAGTGAAATGCATTTATGTGGCATGGTATATTTTTGTTACATATAATATCTCAATCTTTTTACTGAAAATAATAATAAAAGAAAAGGTCTGAGGTAGCAATTGATATTGTGAGGTCATACATTGAAGAACTAATTAGTGAGCACTGTTCTTTTGGAAGTAATCATAAAGATTTTTAAAAATAAATCTCAGTCTTTTTTTCAGGTGTGTGAGCTGATATTCCAATGTTCCAGATTATTTGTAGTGCAAGTAATTTTATAATCTTCATTACATTTTTAAGAGTACTACAGCCTCTTGCACGGCCTGCAAATATCCAATTCAAACTCCATTTATTGAGGAAATTGTTTTGTGGCAAAACACAAAGACCAATTGATTGAACTACTTTCTTTTAGATTGATCTGTCCATAAGGACATCAGCAAAAAGAATTAAATCTGGTTTATGTGAAAAGCACCATGCACATACATCACTGTTCTGCATTCTTCCTCTTGTCATCCGAAATGGTTGGTTGGTAATAGGTAAGGTGCTTTATCATTATCCTTAGCACCTGGGAAATGGTCCAGTGTAAATTCAATCTCAGTGAATTATTAAAGGGATTTTAGGATTTGTGAACTTGATAATGGTATTTTGTGAGTCTTCATTACAACTGTAATTTAATATTACTACAGAAATTGAGTTAAGAGACTAGTAGTCCGGTATCAGCTTTGGGATGTGAATTACAATCTTGAAAGATAACAAATCCACACTTTACTGGTGTGTCAGCAGTGTTTTGTAAAATGTACTTAGAGAAGCTAATTAAACTTCATAAGGCCTCTTGTAGCATTCACAAGCTTTAATCTAATGAACTACTGAAATTATATTCTACTGTAGAATGAACTGCTTGGTCTTGCTTAAAATTGAAATATAGTTGTTTCCAGAAAGAAATAACTGTAATAATTTGACTCAAGAAGCAAGTAAATGCAGCAGGTGATGTCTTGTGTATTTGTGGTAGTTCCCTTTAGTCTTGCTTACTGTCAAGATAAACAAGGCTATTTCTACTTGCATTATTTTGCCTGCTGAGAATTTCTCAAGATCTTATTAGAATTGTGAGGATTTTTTTAATGAACTAGTTATTTTTTTCAAACTGGGAAGTCTTCTGTTTTGTTGTTGTGGTTATTTCACGTTAGAAGAGTTGATGTTGTATCTATCTGTCTAAAGGAATACCTGTGATGCAGAAAAGGTGAAAAGAGCTAAGCAAATGTACACGTTTGATAGTGATGCTTTCATTGAATGATTGAAACCTAGCTGCCATTATGTTGGCACGCCAGCTTTCAGCAAATTTTTTTTCTTGTCATCTTGTAATATTTTGAAATATCCCCGCACTGAATCCCGATAAAATCTAACAAATTCTTTTTTGAAAATCTTTGGTGAATGGATGTCACCATTCAGATTTCCTTCCACACAATTAACTATACTTATAGCAAGAATCTTTTCAATAAGTAATCTTCAGAGTCAAGTTCTAGTTCTTTGTTCCTTTAACTTATGATGGTATTGCAGAAGGTACTGCCAAATATGAAATAAGTGTAATCTATCAATTGTTCTTAATGCATGAGTCACCAATATTTGCTATTTTTCCTCTTTTCTGGAAGCCTTTTGTGGTTCTGTATTTGTTAAAAATATAATCTGTCCATAGAAAATAACTGAGTTTTTAGATGTGTATTCAGCACACACATCCAGTAGTTTAGCTTTGTAGTCTTCAGCTTTCTATAGCTTTAGAATTGATCTTTAATTTCATCATCATAGTTTTCTATTGGTATATATCTATGTAATTGCCATTCACGGGTGTTAAAACCTATCTTAATGTAACTGGCTCGATAAGAAATAATTGGTTTTGTTTCAGATACCATAATTAATGTTTCCATCTCTAAGTGGTAACTATCTTATGTTTCTGAATATTTTATGTACATTTTGTTTTACGTTGCTGTTTGTCAGATCGATCCTGGTTATTGTTGTTCATATAATCAGAGGAATTTGAGTTTGTATTTGTTGTGTTCTTTCATCGCTTGTGTAGGTTTTGTCATTGCATCTGCTAACGTAAAGCTCTGGAAACCTGTCTATTCTTCCTACTTAAATTTAACACACACCTCCCCTGGCATGGCTCACAAGATCAATCAGAAACCCTGGTTATGTCCTAGCCACATCAAGTTGCATTCCTTCATGCAAAGCAGAAAGAATTGCAGGAACTGCATGAGGTTTATCCCCTTTCACACATTTTCCTCAGTGTTTTCAGAGACCTGAGTGTGTTTATGGGAATTTTTTTGTTGGCTGTTTTTTTTTTCATGCCTTCCTAACTTTCCGTTAGGATTCCTTAAAGTCATCTTGAACATGCTGGAACTCTCCTTTAATTACCATTACTTCTTAACTACTGCTTTCTCTCTGTAATAGATACTATATGCCACAAAATATATCACATACAATTTGATCACACTTTCTGCTGCAGTAGCAGTGCCATCTTTACTCCACAGGAGACAGGAACTGGAACGTTGTTATTTGTGGTGAATTCTTTTTCACGGGACAGACAGGTTTCTCCTGGCCTGAGCTGAACCAGAACGTAATGTACCAAATGGCAGTGATATGTGTCAAAACTAACTTCAGTCTTTAAGGGAAAAAAAAAAATAATCACACTTTGTCTTTGAAAACAATTAAGGGTTGTTCTTTCTTCTCTCCATGCTAGTAGGTGGTGGAGCTTTTCACAGGTGAAGGAAAAATTTCCCAGGGTAGGATTAAATGAAAAGTAAATCAGAAGAGTTCATGATAGTATTATACCCAATATGTAAAGTAATTACTTTAACAAGCTAATTAACTTTAATGGACTGTCCCACTATTCCCTTGTCTCCTCTACTGACCTGACTATTGAAGCTTTCTGTAAACTTAGCGCTCTATTTGCATAGCTGCAAAAAATTTGAGGCTGCTATTGTTGGTTAATCTAGAATCTGAATGTGGTTTAATTGCTAGGAATTATAATGAAATGTTCAGGGTGGCAGGCAGTAGAGAAGGATACATAATTCATAAAATTTTTTTCCTGCTGTTAAGAACATGTGAAACTACCAGATGAAAACGAGGTGTTTGGTGAAGAAAGAGAATGGACAGTGAGGGGCAATTGAAGATCTATCTTAAAATTTCAGCAATGGTAAGGGAAGCAGTGCCAGCAACATGCACAATAGTGTACTTTTGCACACTGCTGGGACTTTTAAAACAGTCTGTAGATGTTACTTAATCAAAATTTATTGACATTTCATAGGAGTTAGGAAACTGAGGACTCCTTGGAAAAACCTATTTTTTTTATGGGACATGGTAGCAATGCTTTTACAGAGTTCAACTTCAGATTGGAAATGAGTCAATAACACAAATTAAAATTCTTGAGAATGCAGTGGATGGTTCAGAGTGAAGTATAACTGTACATGAAAGATCTTTTATATCTTGATTCTTCAAAAAATATATCTGAAATCTTGAGTCAAGAAGTAATAGTCCAATGACCCTGCAATAAAGAAAGAAAACACTCTTGTATATATTGTGCTATACACCATCTATATACTATGAAATCTGTTTTAATAACATATCTCTGACTCTTCTACAATATAAATATAATTTTTAGAATTCTATATTTTCTCATGGAATTAATTGGCTTTACTTGTAATATTAGCAAAGTAAGTGTAGTATGTCCGATGTAGAGAATAAACCTCATAAAGCAGTATAGAGAGCTTAAAAATACATGAAAAAATGATAGAATAGTAAGTTACTCACCGTGTCAGCAATTAAAAATAGCAGGCTTGCTATCTAGCTAAGCTATTCAGCGTGCTAGCTTAAAAGTTTTGCCTCTTTGTCAGTAAAAATACCTATGTCACATTTTTCATTGTTGCTAATAATTTCTTTCTTATCAGAAGGCATTTGGCTGTTAGAAAGAGATAAGCAAAACTTTGCTACTTTCGCTGGGAACCCTAAAGTATCCACTAAAAGTGTTTGGGAACAGGCTTGGTTTGGGTGATACCGCTTATCAAACTCCATGCTCGCTTAGCAGAGACCAAGACTGGTAGTCTAAACCAACAAGAATACATTTGGTTCAATTAAAAAAAAAAAGTCATTTACTATTGAAAAAGAACACAGAAGCAATTTACCCCCTGTTGTATAATGTTACTGAGACAAGGATCTAGTTCACGATTCACCAAGGGGAAACCATGTCTGACTAACCTGCTAGATTCTATGATGGCATGACTGGATGGATAGATGAGGGGAGGGTGGGGGATGTTGGCTACCTTGACTTCAGCAAGGCTTTTGACACAGTCTCCCACATAGGTAAGCTCATGGGTAATCTTAGGAAGTGTGGATTAGATGAATGAACAGTGAGGTGGATTGAAAACTGGCTGAAAGACAGAGCTCAGAGGGTTGTGATTAGTGGCACAGCCTCTAGTTGGAGGTCCTTACCAAGTGGTGTTCCCCAGGGGTCAGTACTGGGTCCGGTCCTCTTCAATATATTCATCAATTACCTGGATGAAGGGATGGAATGTACCCTCAGCAAGTTTGCTGATGATATAAAACTGGGAGGGGTGGCTGACACACCAGAAGGCTGTGCCACCATATAGCGAGACCTGGACAGGCTGGAGAGTTAGGCAGAGAGGAACCTGATGAAATCCAACAAAGGCAAGTGTAGGGTGCTGCACCTGGGGAGAAATAACCCCATGCCCCAATACAGGTTGGGGGCTGACCTGCTGGAGAGCAGCTCTGAGGAAAAAGACCTGGGAGTCCTGGTGGACAACAGGATGACCATGAACCAGCAATGTGCCCTTGTGGCCAAGAAGGACAATGGCATCCTGGGGTGCATCAGGAAGAGTGTGACCAGCAGGTCGAGAGAGGTTATCCAGCCCCTCTACTCTGCCCTGGTGAGGCCCCATCTGGAGCACTGGGACCAGTTCTGGGCTCTCCAGTTCAGGAAGGACAAGGAACTACTGGGGAGGGTACAGCAGAGGGCTACAAAGGTGATGAGGGGCCTGGAGCATCTGTCTTATGAGGAGAGGCTGAGGAACTTCGGTCTTTTTAGTCTGGAGAAGAGAAGACTTAGGAGGGATCTGATCAACACCTATAAATACTTAAATGGAGGGTGTCAAGAGGATGGGGCCAATCTTTTTTCAGTGGTGTCCAGTTACAGGACAAGGTGAAATGGGCACAAACATGAACATAAGAAGTTCCATCTAAACGTAGGAGAAATTTCTTTACTTTGAGGATGGCAGAACACTGGAAGAGGCTGCCCAGGGAGGCGGTGGAGTCTCCATCTCTGGAGACATTTAAAACCTGCCTGGACATGTTCCTGTGCAACCTGCTCTAGGTGGACCTGCTTTGGCAGGGGGTATGGACTACACCTCCAGAGGTCCCTTCCAACCCCATATCGTTCTGTGATTGTGTGCTGTGCATGCACGTATCTGTAGCACAAACCGACAGACAGGATTCAGGCTGGATGTGTCAGAGGATCACTGAGCATAGTTGGGGTTTTATGGCATTATAATTTCTGTGAGCACTGGGCAAGCTTCTTTTAGACTGGAAAAAATTTCTTCCTGCACTGTCAAAATGAGTCAAGATCATAGAATTTTATAAATGCATACATGTATGTTTATACAATCTTCCCCAAAATAGGTAAGGACTTGGTTATTGAGGAAATTATTCTAAACCGGAATTCTCACGGTGAAGTAGATGATAGATGTCTCATATCAATACATGTTTTATAGGAAATTCATATACCTTACAGTATCTAAAAGGGTAACAGGAATTAAGATCCTGAGGCATCTTCCTTGCTACAGTGAAGAGATAATGACTAGTATTTCCTTTAATATTTTGACAGTACGATTCTGTGGGACAACATACTGTCTAAGAAGTTGGCATGAAGTGGTGTGGAACGGGGTATGTGACCACAGCCCTCACAAAAAGTTACTGCAAACATCGGGGCAATAGAAAGATTTCTGTTTCCTATTTGCCAATATGTTTGTTTCTGGTTTTTAGCTAAGATAGATGTAAAAGCAACATAGGAAACAATTGAAGTCCTTCTGATCTTTCTACCTTACTGACTTAATGTATTTTGGATATACATCAATGATCTCTCTTTTTTGCTCTCTGAATGAACAGTTCTTGCATTTTGGTTGCATAGTGCCCCGTTTTTCACTCCCATGGCACCCATACCCTCGTAAGCAAGAGACATCCTGTAGCCTTTAGAAACTGTTCAAGAATTGTAGGTTGAGGAAGATTTCAGCTTTCCTTTTTATAAGTTCTATGTGGTTATGCATAAAGCTGGGTGCTGCTGTTTACTCCATTGTCTTTTTTATACCAATTCTCAATAAAGCACACTGGACCGAAAGGACAAAGACCTTTTTTCTACTGTCAGCAGTAGGTAGGACCTTAGAGCTGGATTCAGATTACTTTATTCAGGCTTATAATTAAGCACATTAAATGAAATACTGAAGCCTAGCATACGTCTAGTTTCCAGGATACATCTCCGAGTCAGGCTCTTCAGACCCTAGATCTAGAATCTTCAGATTCAGATTCTAGAAGAAATTCTTTCCTGTGAGGGTGGTGAGGCACTGGAACAGGTTGCCCAGGGAAGCTGTGGCTGCTCCAACCCTGGAGGGGTTCAAGGCCAGGCTGGATGGGGCTTTGAGCAACCTGGTCTGGTGGGAGGTGTCCCTGCCCATGGCAGGGAGGTTGGAACTTGATGATCTTTAAGGTCCCTTCCAACGCTAATGATTCTATGATTCTATGACCCAAGGAGGTACAAAGTCAGATGGACTCCCATGGCTTGGTTTTATCTGTGATTGCTGAATGTAGGGTCTTTTTAATAATGAACTTTTTTCATACTCTGTCATAAAGATATTTAATTGTTAAAGCTGTTACTTACTGTTTGCAGGCTCTAGGAAATGTAAACATATTTATAGGAAAATGAAAGTGCATGATGTGTACACAAACCATAATACTTCACTGATAGACAAAAACATGCTAGATGTATTACATTGGAGTATTATAAAACGTCGTTGTGCCCAGTTCAGTTAATCTATCTTATCATATACAGAAAGACAATAATATTTATGAAATTTCCTTATCCTGGTAATTTTATCCTCTATTTTGATTTGATGATTATTGGGATTTTTTCATGGCATCTTAGTAAACTCCACAAATCTAAGACAGGTGTTTAAAAAATGCATGTGTTTTGGGAGATACTATTATGAAATGAAATGTAGTCTGATAAAGTTAAGAGGAAATTTACATTTTTTTTTTCAGAAAATAAGTTAAGCTATGTACAGTCATATCCTTGGAAGACCTGAAATGCTCTCTGTTAGCACCTCCTGCCCCTCTAGTCTGCAGCTGGGAACCAATGAGTTATGTTCTTTTACCAGATATTGTTTAACTCTATTGTAAGATAACAGAATTTAATTGATTTATGGTCCAAGAGATTCATAATAGAGGATCATAAAAGAAGACAGAGACACAATGATGAGATTTTTCTTATTTTTGGTTATCAAACATGTCAGATAGATTGATCCTAAACTCATTCTCCATAGTCACTGCAGAAAGGCGTAGTCTAGAAGAGCTCTTGAAGATATTCTTACATTCATCCTTTGGAGACTGTTGCTAAGTGTCCCCATGTACGGACTGAGCTTTTTAAATACAGAAAACTGGGTTTTTTCTTAGCCAGAAGAAACAATGTGACTTCTGCAAATGATAATCTAAGAAAAAAATGAAATGATAAAGTATTCCTTCCCGTGACATTTTTAAAATTAGTTTTTACCTTGATTTCTGTTTTCAATTATTTATTTTATAACAGAGCAAAATGGGACACCTGAAAACTTTCATTCAAGGTAAAGGAACAACTCATCCAGCATAAAATATATAATGGGGAACAGTTACTAACTTAATGAAATTAAACTTGTTACACTGAATGGAAAATCAAATTTTTCAATTAATTATATTTGTATATTTATTTTAGCTTATTTTGAAAATCTTACAGTCACAACTACAAATGAAAAGACATTCTAGAATATTAGAGAATGGACTTTTTCTTCACAGATCTATAGTAGGTACATGATGTACTTAAAGATTCCCATTCTATCTGCAAAAGGTATCATTTTTATATAATTTAAATGAGTTTTTCAGAACAGTTATGTCTGAAAGTATAAAAAAAGTGGATCTGCATGTTTGTGTTTTCCTTAGCTGTTGTGACTAAAAATAAACAATTCTGGGAGACTAGCATGCATATGAAAAATGACAGTTGTCAAATAATAAATACTTCATAATAAGATTGATGGTTACTGAACATTGATTTATACATCTGATTTTTGGAATGTATCTTGTTAGATCTTAATCCTATACTAAGAACTTATAACTGAAAGTTAAAGGAAAAAAAAAAGACAACTACTTTTTAAAGGAGCATTTTCTAAATTTCATTGAAGAAATTAAAATTTCGCCTATAGAGGACACTAGAGAATTTGTTAAGGGATTAATGTGAACACAGTAAAAAAATCTACACTTTTCGGATTATTAATAAAAATGCCCATCTGGGTAATGGCAGTAAAAATCCTGGAGCCGTAGTGCTCCTAAATAGAATACTATGTGTGCTGTAAGATTTATATTTTATCATTGCAGCTATTAATAATTACACTCAACTAAGGAAGAATTTTTAAAGCAAAAATTTATTTCTGAAGTGCTCATTTGCTATATATTGGTAGCAACAAAAGTCCCTCACAATTTAGTTTTATATTTATTCAATTGTGAACTTGTTTTAAATTTTCATTTCCCTTCAGGACAGTTGCCATATTAACTTTAGGACTCTACACTTATCTTCCCTGGCTCTGAAAGGGAGAACTCTTCGGAAGGTATGGAGGAGTGGTTTGCAGTACTTACAGCCTGGGTTGAATATCACTGTATTGAACGATAAAATCTAATTGATTGCTGTGTCCTAGGACTTAATGTTCCACTTTTGCTGGACAATGAAAACCATATATCAGAGAAAAACCTAGATGTATAAGGAATTATTGTTCTTTTATTCATCAGTTTGAGAGCAGTAATAATCTTCTAGAGGAAGAATATTCTATCCAGAGTACCATGGAATATTGTCCCTATGATGTTTGTCAAGTATCAGAGCAATAATCAAGAAAAATATTTGCTCACACTGTTGAATCAATAAACCAAGATGTTCTCAGTAATGCCCTTTTTCAAACACCAGTTATAAAAAAATAATAAAAATTTTGGCTTTGGCTTTAACCTCCAGCCAAACACAAAGTATGTGCAAGTGTAATGTTCAGTGTTAGGTAAAACCAAATACATAAAAGAGGCTGGAGACTTATGTGCATAAAATTAGAATAATTAGAGGGAAAGTGTGAAGAGGGTTGTCTTCAGAGAATAGTTATCAGTTATATCATGTCCCATGAGCTGAATCATAATAGCGTTTATAAGCCTGGGATGATGCTCAAGTGCTGGTATTTACTGATCTGGTCACCCTAGCTCTCACATATCTAAGGTGAGATTAATCTCAAAGTAATCTGGAAGTTGACAATACCTCAGATTATATATTCATTTATTCTTCTCCATTGACTATACAGGGAGCCTAGCCCAAATCCCAACAGCTGAAATTAGATAAGATGAAGTCCGCCTTTTTGTCATCATTTCACCAGGTGAAAGTGCTTCTGAGCATGCATGTAAACAGACAACATGAGAAACTTAAGCTATATAGCTTGGAGGGTATAATTTAAATAATTTTGGGAAAAATATATCAAGTTTCTGCTTAAATTTCCATTTTAAGCTACCTGACTATGGCTTTGACACTTAAAACTGTATTTGTTTAATGGAAAAAACATATAACATGAAATAATTTTATATTAAATTATAGTAACTTAGTTTTAAATAGATCAATCATCAGCATATTTCAATGTAACAGTTAATAAGCACCATTAGAAGGGAATGGAGTAACATTTTACCAGACTGAAAATGTTCTATAAGAACATAATCAAATTTTCAAAATTGATTATCACACAGAAAGTAGTCTTGTTACTTTTCTCTTTTTAATCATTTCATATGAAACATATTTCCAAAATGTTTATTAGGCAATGTTTGTTTATAATACAATGAAGTTAGTAATGAGCTTAATGAATGCAGTAACTTCACAGTGGGTCCATATAACATGATTATGGAATGTAGTCTTTTATTTAATGTTTGGTTATTTCATTGTGAAGAGGAACTTTCACAGCATGCTCTCCTCTTAATGTTTAAACCTTCTACTCTCAATGTGTAGGAAAACTGAGCAAATTAAAATGTAGCATCCTTAGACTACTCAAAAGGATCTGAATCATTGAAATTTACAATCTCTTGTTAAAACTTTGCTCTTGGCCTTAATCCCTTGCTCATCTATATTTGTTTTCCTTCCGTCCTTTTTGTACTCAAAAATTGTGGGTTTCATTCAAGCTGTTTTCTTAGGCCAAGACTGACAAAAATATTTTGACACAAATTTCTGTGGCAAACTCCCTGTGGTCCCTCAGGACTTAATGTGTTTGTCAATTTTTTCCCTGTCCAGCAAGAGCCTTCTGCGTTACTCTTAATCACCAGTTTTCCTGACTCATCTGAAAGCAGCTCTGTCAGTCTGTCAGCTTCCCAGGGACATACCCTGTTATCCTGAACAATTCGCAGGAGAGTATCTGGGGGTGCTTTTAGCAAGCAAGGACTTTCTGAAGTGCTCCTATGTCTTCAGAGCATTAGGGTGAAAAACAGCTCACCCAAAAACTTATCCACTCGTTTGAATTCCTTCTTATCCCAAGAGATATTAAGGTGAAATGCAAATGAAAGGATTTATTCACAGCATCCAGAATAAACAACTATTTACATATGGTTATGGAAACAGGCGAAGAAGGGAGGAAAAAAACCCATGTTTGATCTAATTACTTGAATGAGAAAATGAGAAACATCTTACCTACCCCTTCTCTCTTCCTCTCCCCAATTCTGAACCCTCTCCTGGTTGATGACGTTAGCTGTTATAAATAGTCTCTTATTTCAAATTACACATGAAGAAGAGATGATTTAAATTTTTCTGTGGAACTGTTACATTTAGTTCTTATCTAGGAGATAGTCTGGCCTCTCTTATCAACCATAATAGGTATTGTTTCAGTTCTTTGGTAATGCAAATAGTCTTGTTGTTAGAGCAGTTGTCCCTTCTTGTATTTTAATTGAGTTGTCCCCTTACTTATATTTGGCTATAAATTCTTCCTTCTACCAGTGGTGACCTGCAGCTCCAGCTCCACAAGATGCAGTGAGTTTCCATTTGACTTTACTGTCCTGTCCTCCTCACACTGAGTTTGTGCCAGCTCTCGCTCTTGTCTCTCTTTTCTATGAGCAGTTTAATTCACTAAAATGACACACAGATGCCTCAGCTGTGTGTTGGGGGTGGGGAGTGGATAATTTTCTCCCATTTTAATGAATTAGATCAGATCACAGAAATTCTAGCAAGAATCAAAGCTGATACACTTGAGGAGGGGCAATACAGAAGCAAAGGATTGAGGTCGGATTAGTAAATGCAGGAGGAGAAAGAACAGAAGAGAATGTCACACTTCTTTTAGGCAGCAGCCACATGTTAGAGCATCTAATCTCTTTGTGAAACTGCAGTCAGAGTATGAATGTTTCAATGTCACATGTGCCTTCTAAGGCAGTTTATATGGTATACATTTATGAACATGGGACAAATGCAGCTCTTGGTTGATACCAGGTACAGTATTGGCTATTGTGTTACAACGAGTTTGAATTAATAGTCCTCTAACATCGTTTCTTAATATATCTATATCAAATATAGGTATTTCTCTACATACATACAGAATATATAACGCATACAGAGACAATATATGTATACACACACACATTGTCTTCATGTATGTACTGCAGCCATCATACTTCATCCCTTTGTAAGCGTCTTCCCATTATTTTGTTGCAAAAGATGGTCCTTGAAAGTTCTTGTTTTGGCGTGTATCTCCGTGGGTGCTCATATAGATATTTTAGCTGAGAGGATTTCGAAATAGGAGTTAGTTCTAAACTGAAAATTAGGGTACAGTCTTCTGTCTTCAGCTCCGAACTCAGAGGCCTGTTATGGCAACTAGAAAACCTATCACAATCTCTTGATAAGGCAATAGGGACTTCAAAGGACGTTCTGCTTCCATATCTGACATACTATAAATAAGGAAAACGTTACTCCTTCAAAATTAAATGAAAACAGAATGCCTTATTACTTGTATAAACAGTAGATTAGTGTCTGTGTGAGGAAATTATGGAGTAAGAATCAAAATTTAAACCACTTAAAGTAGTAACACGTGAAAAAGTTCATCTATTCCACACAGTAATCAACAGTAAGCTATCTTGGATCCTGCTGCAGCCGGGCTGCCTTCAGAACTAGGAGAATAGCTGAGACGTTTTAATTATTTCTCATTATTTCTTGTGAGAAGCAGTATTTATCAGCAGAGGTGTAGTATCTTACTAATATAACTGTAAAGCTCTCAAAACCTGGCCCTTTAGTTCTTTAGGGTGCTGTAGCAGGCAGCACACACAGGAATTCTCTGGAAATCTGCCTTGTTCCGCAGAACATAGTGCTAGATGCTTCCACATCTAGTATGCGGTAATGAGAGATTTGAGGTTCCCTGCGCAATCTTCATCCTCAGATAAATGCACCAATAGACCATGTTATTTGAAAAATTATGTTCTTTTTGCTATTTTTTTCCCCATGCAATTGCTCTTTAACAGGTCACTGAATGATTGATACTCAGTGGATGAACATCTATTTTATGTTTCCTTTAATCTCCGTTCAGTGCATGGCCTCAACTACTGTTTAGCACAGAGCATTCAAACCTGACTCTTGGCCAAGTGATAACCAATTTGAATCCCTTGATGTTAGAAACTAAGGGACTGGCTGATAACAGCAGTGGAGATGAAAACTCAACCCTTCTGCAAACGAGACCAAGTACTTCCAGAAAATGCCTAAATAACATTATATATCCATGTGTATGTGTGTGTATACGAAAATCTTGTTATTAATTTACATTAGATGCCGGGCTATCGCGCGCTAGGCCTTAAAGTCAGTTTCAGAAAAGCTTTACCCTTTTCAGAGTAGAGGCAGAACTCAAATATAACTGAGGAATTCAATTTCTCTTGTATTACTCCCCTAATAATAAATGTCTTCAGTTAAAAAAGAAGCAAGAAAGACTTTCAGTATTCTTTTTAGACAGCATGGGAGAAATCCTCAATAAAGATCAAAGCTTGAAATCTTCTAAGGAGAACTTTGATATTAAGAAATGTGGTTCTTTACCTCATCTGAGTAATTTCTATCTGATATAAAGGACTGCCAAGTCTTCATCTGATTTTAGAATTAATACCTAATCTCAGCTAGAATCACTCTATTTCTGTTCATATGCAACAGGAATTGATACTGCGTGTGCCCACTTGAACTAGAGACAACTTTGCTTTAGTTGCACCTTTGCTTTCAGAGCAAACTGATGGCATGATGAAGTCCTGCCTATTAGTGTTTCTTGAACACCCCAGAAGAGGTGGTCACATTCACAATGGCTATTCTGACCCTGTAGTTCAGATTAATGCCTACACCATGCCCAGGAAACATCGGGAGAGAACTAGTCAGTCATGCTCAGTAGAGTTTCATGATGAGGGTGTTGAGACCCTGGAACAGGTTGCCCAGAGAAGGTGTGGGTGCCCCATCGTTGGAAGTATTCAAGGTTAGTTTGGATGGGGCTTTGAGTAACCTGATCTAGTGAAAGATGTCGCTGCCTATAGGAGGGGGGTTGTATTAGATGCTCTTTAAAGGTCCCTTCCAACTCAAACCATCCTGTGATTCTTAGATTCTACGATCTGTTGTTCTTTAATAGTGTAGGCTCTCAAGTGGGAATTGATGTGAAGTGCTGCTATTAAATTTGCTAGTATGGACATAATCAAACTGCTTATTTTCCATGAATACTCAATTAACATCAAAAGTTAGCCCATAACAGTAAAGCCTGCGCTGTGTCAGAGGAAGCACTAACACCAGCACACGGAGGGCATATGGGCACTTAGTCAGCAATTGTGGGATGTGTCGCACCTCTCAGTTGGTAAAGCTCTAAGGTAAAGGCTCATTCTTCAGCCGCAGAAGAAGCACTGGGATCATTCTATCTGGGATCACTCTGTCTTTTACCAGTTGAGCAGTGGTGTCCAGCCTTTCTATTGGTGAACTCAAATAGATGATTTATAAGCTCTTCCCCCTGTCATGGAGTTGCATTTGGTATACCAGAAAAATGAATGACCCCATGCTTTAGGGCGGCTGCCCCACACTCTGTGTCTTTTGCTGCAGATATAGTATTCAACTTTGTGGGACTGGAAACAAACTGTCCTTGACAGTACTGATTTTTACTTTTCTCTGATGAGTGTGCCTGTAATGTTATTAAATATTCTGTTACATTTTGACATCTGCTGTGTGATGGACATATTTTATTTGACTCCTGTTCCCGGATAAAAAAAGACCTAAAATAACTAAGAAGGAAACAAATCGTTTTTTCATACTACTTTCACCTTTTGTGTGAGTTACAGATCTGCCTGCTGTACCAATTCAAGTGGCAATCTGCCCCTTTCAGCAGTAATCATGTCCACCTTTCCCTTTCGCACACAGCTGGGTGCTTAACTATAACTAGGGCCCATAATCCTTATTTATCCTTTCTTTAAACCTGAGGTTTGGTTTCCTGTGTGGTAACTGACACAGCAGAGAGTCACATTATGAAATTTTGTTGTAATTGAATATGCTTACTTTTTGCTGAATGATTTGACATACTCATGCATACATACACATGCGCGCGCACACACTCTCAGAAGATTGCTTTTCTTTAATTAATGAAAGAGTAGTTTGGAGAGAAAAGTTTTGACCATAAAATGGATAGATGTAATGGGAAAAACCCCCACATTTCTCCCAGGATAATAGGTACTTAACTGGTAAAAAATCAAAACTAGATGACATTGAATCACTGTTGTAAAAAACATTGTAAACAGCACAACAATATATTCTAGCTATCTTTTCTTTTTTTTTTTTTTTCTCCCTTTTAAGTAGTGTACAGTTGAATTTTTCCATGATTTATATTAGATTGTTTTTTTTCTTTTCCCAGGTTGACGGGTATGAATCTACCTTCTCCTGTTATCAGCAGTAAGAACTGGTTACGACTCCATTTTACGTCTGACAGTAACCACCGACGAAAGGGATTTAATGCTCAGTTCCAAGGTAGGAAAGTATAAAAGTGCAGCAAGAAAAGGCCTTTACCTTTAAGCGTTGCTAAAGTGATGGTAAAATTTTAAATTTATTTTTAAAGATCAGGGATGTATGAGCTGGCTCATACTACTACTGCTCTTACACTGAGTAGCTGTGATCCTTGTATGATCAGGCATCTCTAGGGATTTACTTTTATAAAAAGTGTCTGTGCTTCACATTGCAGTTTGCTCTAAATATGTATTTGTTTGCTCACATTTTCTATATTAAATTGCTTTGCATTCAGTCTGATCTTGGCTTTAAAAACATGCCTGGAATGCAACTTGCAGAAAGTCAATTCTGCACAAAGGCATGCCCCTATCCAAACACTGTCTTCCTTCATTACTCAAAATCTAACTCTTATCCAGAAGCGACATTTATCATTTGGAACTTTAACTCATCCCTAGCATAGTGCAAATCATATTTCAAGCTCCTGCATAGATTTACATATACAACTTTAAAAGAAGACAGGATGTCAGTGTTGCTGTCAATTGCTGCTTATGTTCACCTAGATACTCATTAAAATGCAATTTTTTAGAATGGAATCTTTATTGATTTTTGTACTTCATAAATCATTACTCAAGATCAAAGTTATGTTGAAAAGAGAAGAGCTTCTTAATTTGCCTGTGCTTTTAAACTCTGTGCTTATATAAGCTGTTTCAATCATTTTACCCCACACACCATCAAATCATTTATGGGTATAGACCTTCCTTTTTTCTTGAAACTCTAGGGTCTGTATCACTTTAGAAATGACAAATACGCTGCAACAACTCTATGTTTCTGGTGACTGTGACACACACATGCAATTGATATAAAAGCATTTAACACCCATAATTGCTTTCAAAGACAATTTTAGTAAAAATAGAAAACTGTGAAATTCCATTTTATCTTGGCAAGTCAACAAGAGTGTGTATTCTGTGATCCTTTGTACTTACAACTTATTTTTGCAAAGTTTACTGTGGATACATATATAATACCACTATAGGTGACTATGAATTCAAATGCACTGCTTATGTTAACTTTGCGTCTTAAGCCGATTAACCGGAGATTCTAAAACCAACGTGGCTCGTCTTGCTAATGCACCAGAAACTAAAAGTCAACAGAATAACAAAGGAAAGTTTGGGGTAGAGTAACAAACACTGGAAAATACTTTTTTTGTTCTTTTTCAATATAGCTTATCTCTAGCTAAATACTCACCATGGAATTAACGCTTTAGGGAAATATCTGGGGAGATCATTATTTCAGATGTGTATCTGTTGCTTTGCATAATACATCAGGTATTTGGTGTAAGGGTAAACTTGACTCATGTAGAATATGGCTCATGAATGACAAGTAGAAGTATTTTGTTACAATTCAGATTCATACAATTACAGAAATTTCCCATCTTAGTTTAAATTATTCTTTTAAAATACAAGTTTACACAATTTACTGTATTAAATACAAAAATACTGGAATTACACAAGTCACAGCTATCTATCTTATCAGAATCAATAGCAATTAAATACATTCCTATGTTAGTGATATAAACAGTATAAACCCTGTAAAAACCTAGGAGACAGTCTTTCAAAACACATAGAATGAAACTTCAGAGTGATATCAAAATCTGGTTAATCTAATATCTTCATTAATTCCTTTTTGTTATACAGCTTTAGTAATTCTTTCTGTTACATGCATATTTGAGAACTAAGCAATAATTCAGGATTTTATTTTATACAGAAGTAACAATAATATTTACAGCTAGAGAAGCCTAGTAGTACCACAAATCACAGAATAGCAGAGGTTGGAAGGGACCTCTGGAGCTCGTCTAGTCCAGTGCCCTCCTCAAAGGAGGGTAACCTAGAGCAAGCTGCTCAGGACTATTTCCAGGTGAGTTTTGAATTCCTCCAAGGTCAGAGACTCCACGACCTCTTAGGGCAACCTGTGCCAGTGTTTACCCTTACAATAAAAAAGCTTTCACTTATTTTAAGCGTAATTTCCTGTGCTTTGAATTAGGCTTATTGCTTTGTGCCTTGTAAGCGGATATCATTGTGAAGAGTCTGGCTCCATCTTCTTTACACCCTCTCATCTCATCAGGTATTAATACACACCAATAAGATCCCTCCCCAAGCCTTCTCTTCTCCAGGCTAAAATATTCCAGCCCTCTCAGCCTCTCCCTTTTTGTTTTCAGAAACTTATTTCTGGAACAGGCTGCCCAGAGAGCTTGTGGAGTCTCTTTCTCTGGAGATATTCAAAACCTGCCTGATGCGTTCCTGCCCAGCCTGCTCTAGGTGAACCTGCTTTGGCAGGGAGGTTAGACTAGATGATCTCCAAAGATCTTTCAGCCCCTACAATTCTGTGATTCTGTAAAATTCAACAACTTTGACAGATATTTCTGTCTTAGTTGCTTTTCTTATGTAAAATAATTATTTGAGCCTATCATGAAAAAAAAAAAAAGGTAAAACTTCCTGTGAAATAGGGGTCCTTGTATTCTGGCAGAAAACCCTGGCTGGACACGAGGTAAGCTTCTAGCAGCTTCTCACAGAAGCCACCCCTGTAGCTCCTCCCTGCTACCAAAACGTTGCAACACAAACCCGATACACAAATATAGTTTTTTTTATATTTTTAATGTCAATCTATTTGTTTTGATGTCACATATCTCATGTCATTTCCTTGGGAGTTAGGTTAGGAAAGACTGGGGTTCCTCAGTCCTGGAAGTCACTACAGGTAACGATCCCTCCCCATGGTGTATTGTACAAGAGTTATTCAGTGTTTCCTTTCCCGTGCAGGTAGCAGCTGCTTCTGGCCCTTCTCACAGTCTGTATCGTTTGGCCAAATGTGAAGGAATGCCTATTTAATATGTGCCTCAGACCTCTTGTTTCATTAGTATAAAAGCCTCTTTTGAATTTTTTGCCTTTTAAAAAGTGGCTTTTTAATAATAAATTTAATCACTTTTATGGTAGAAAAAGCATATAATAATGAACTATAGACTTAATGAATTTAAGTTATGAACTGATGAAGGCTAGAACTGTGCAGGTTTAACTCAGTTTTAGATGGATGAAAGATTGATTGAAGCAGATTAAATTGACCTTTTTTCCTATTCTGCTTTGGCCTGTCTTTACAAGTGAGACATTTAATTTTGAGACTCTTAATTTTGCTTCCAAAAAGTAACAATTGTTGAACTAGTTGAAAATGAAATAGTACCTATTGTTACATACTCTTTTGAGACTCTAAATTCTGCTCTAGTTGGAAAAAAGGCACTTGGCTCCTGCAGACTAAAAAATGCTTCATTTGTTGAAGTTCATCAGATTTACCTTAAAATAATCCAAGATACTATTCAATAACAGTAATAGACAGACAATCCCATTGTTATTTCATCTTTATATCAAGTTGTGAGATTGCGTGAGTTAAAAAAAAAAAAAAACAAAAAACCAATCAAAAATCCCCAAGCAACCCACACCAGGAGCAAAAGCCCGAATAGAACCCCTGAAGGAAGAAGCACACACTGTTGAATAGGGAGTTGCTGAACTCAGCAGCTCCGTGCAGCCAGAAGCCGGAGCACAGAGCTGTATTCCCAGGAGGCACACACACACAGGGCACACACACGCACCAGACGTGTATGGCCTGGTGCCACGTGAGCACCCAAGGCCACAGCCCCACTCCAGTTGCTGGTACTCAGACCTGCATGAGAGCACACACGGACACAAGTGGGTCTCAGAAAACCTCTAGGTGCCTTGGTTTCCCCAGCAGTTGGCTGGGATCTTCTGGCCCCACTAGTAGCCACCTTCTTCAGATGCCTCACCCTGCAACACACACGTGCCCTCCCATGCCCCTAGCTCACAGGCTTCTTTACCTACTCACCAGGCTGGATCTTTGGGACCACTCACAACGCTCTCTTGCACATCCACACTCACTCAAGGTGCCACACCACAGACATACAGCGCTCCAGGCCGTGGTCTGACCCCAGTTGCTGCACTCAGATCACTACACACACCCGCAAGCACAGAGAATAGAGTTCCTCACCCAGGGGAAGAATTAGAAATTGAGCTCCTGGTGTGGGTTGTCCCCCAGCTCCTGCAGCTTCACATCACCTGGGACAGCCCCAGGGAGGTCAGGGTAGAGATTGTGCCTCTACATTGAGTACTGAGGTTCCCTTGCTTGCCCAGGACCCTCTGAGTTTCTTCTGAGCTTGTGGGGAGGGACCCGTGATAGGCTGATGACAACTGTGATGATCCTAGGAGGAGCCAAGGCAAGGTGGTATTTGTCTCTCCAATCTACCATCACCTCTGAGTGCTCCTTTGTGTGTGCACAAGTGAGCTTTTTATCACTTAACATCTAACAACATAATTGGCTTTTCCAAAGCAAGTCAGCATGGGAGCCAGCACAACACACCTCTTGAAGCAACAGCAGGATAAGAGGCTTTTTTTTCCTTTTCCTAGTAAGTACTCAGATTATCAGACTTTTTCTACAGGTAGCATACGGATATTTTTTTTTTTAACTCATTTCAAATTCACAGCATATTTGTTATCATGTTATCATAGTTCTATTATTGCTGTAACGTGGATTTTTCCAATCAGTCAAAACTAATACTAGCAAACAGCCAATTTAATTTTCTTGTCTTTGTTTGCTTTTTGAACAGGCAAACAGAATTATCATAACTTATTTCATTAAAATATTGGAACTACCAATTAGATTTAAAATTATGCATAGTTCATTTATTACCTCAGCAAATTTTTCAAATTTAGATCTAACTTGAATTTTTGCAATATTTAGTGCCCAAATTTTTGACGTGGTGAAGAAAAACAGCTCACTAGCATAAAAAATTAAAGCAGTGTATCAGAATTACGTGCTTGAATGCATTAACTAAATGTAGTTTTAAAATGCTTAGCAAGCTGAATGTATAAATTAAACAATGTAGTATAAAAGGTATACCTAACTGCTGGATGTTTGGATTTCCCTTTCAGCCATATTTATTGTTCAATCTTCCATCAGGCCAGAGTAGAAGATTAAAGAAAATTTTAAAAATATTAAAATGAATGGGTACAGAATGAAGGGTTTATTTTTTTTCTCCTCCCTGCCCTTCCTACCCCCTTGTTACTTTGTTTTGATTTTTGATCTTTTGATGATGATTTCATCAATAAAAATAGTTATGCCTCAATTTCCCAGTGAACCTGGGGAATTCTTTTTGTACTTTCAGAATTTCTAGGCAGGAGACCTAGTTTAAATGGCCCTGAAAATGACCGTAACAACTTCCAGTGCAATTACATGCTTTGCTTTGTCTGCTTTATGGCTGCCATATCAGCGATGTCGATCTCACGGAAATCAACACTCCCAGTGGATATGACCAGACTCGGCTCTTGTTCTGCCTTGTTCTGTGATGGCGTTGTGACAGAGACAAAGATGCTTCATTCACTCAGTTATGAGCTTCTTTTTTAATCAATCTACCCTCACCTGTGCTGATATATTCAGTGGGAGTTGCAGATGATTTGTCTTATGCCGGTGCTTTGTAAATGCATACATTCCCCAGAGGTGAAGTACCATTAACATTCTCACTATGAGATGAAAACCTGGCACTTTACAGCAACAAAGCTTATCAATGTACACAGAATGACTTAAAAGGTGTGATAATGAATCCCCAGCTTTTGTGTATTTATAGCAGGCATATTCTGCTTGTTTAGTTTTCGCTTGTTTCCAAAGCAATAGAAGAAGGTTGTTTTAATATCTTTTGGTTTTTATTTTGAGAGAAAAAAGTCACAATACTTTCTATACTAACTAAAACTAATCTGTTTAAGTTAAATATTTATTGTAAAATTCCTAGAAAGCGAATAAGAAAGTTTCCGAAGCAAAATTCGATTGATGGATGTGTTCCACTTTTACAGTAAGAGTAAGATCTCTGTTGTAGAGTGTTTCAAATTAAGTATGCTATTTTTGGGAAGATATCAGAGATGTTCAAGGGGGTATTAGGTGACTTCTGGTACATAATGACGAAAAACACCTATCTGCTGTGTTTGACTACCTCGCATAATTCAGGATTTAACAAACAGATAATGCTGAAGTCAAACAATGAATATAATAGAGGCTGCTGAAATAAATGTGTACTAATGGAAATACGTGAGTGAAATAATGCAAAAACAACTGTCAAGCAAAGTAGTTCTTTCAAAGCATTTTTGTAATTCAGTGAGTCTGAATGTAAGTGCATTTCTGTCTTTCCTACACATTCTTTAAAACTTTAGAAATGGTGCTTGAAATATGTGAAAATAATTCGTGGTATTTCCTTGATGCATGGTACTTTTAGTCAAGGGTTTCAATTATAATTGTCTTTTGGACTTAATTTAGAAAAGAAAATTAGTAAAAGCAATTGATAAAATCAAAAAGCCAGAAGAAACTGTTATTTTCTAGCTCTCATGTGATACTGAATATAATTTCCCATTAAATAGTACTGAGACAATAATTTCTATTATGTTAAGTATTATTACCAAGAAAGTAATCCAGTCTTGATATGAAAACATCAACAAGTAGATAATCCACCATCTCTCTTGACCATTCTTCTCTGTGGTTAGCACAACCACTGGTAGTTATGTAGTTCTGTCTTCTCGGTTGTATTAGTCTGGTTTGATCTTTCTGTGTTCAGTAATGGTGTTTTCCTTCAGCACAGTAAAAAGCCTTTTGTTAACCTTTTTGAAGCACTAAGTCACCTCTCTAGACAAACTAAGGACGTTGAGCTCTTTAAATCTTTTGTTGGAAGTAATTTTCATCAGTTACTGCATTTTTATTGTGAGTTGGTGTTATCTGAAACTTCCAGTGACCACTTACATAATTTTAGCTGTCTTAAAATACTAGACTAACAAGTACTGGATCTACAGCTAAAACTACTTCTAACTTTTTTCAAAATGTGTTTACTTTTTTTCTACTGCTGTGGGGTTTTTTTGTGTTGTTGTTGTTGTTGTTGTTTTTAAATAACCCCACATGAACATTTAGGAAATGTATTAGCTAAGTCATGTTAAACCCCATAATGTACCTTAGGGGTATAAATATTTTTTCTTAGCTATTAGTCTGCCTGTCATGGCTGCTGTAGGTAGACTACGCTTGTTCATTTATCTTTTTTCTTCCCTTGTTTTCTGGTCTTTCACATTGTATGTTTCTTCCTCATTGTGATACTGTAATTGTGGATTTCCCCACATCCTATCAGTGCAGTCATTGATGTATTGGAAAGTCATTTACTTTGGGAGTCTTTTATTTTGACTTGTTTGGATTTGAGTAAGAGTGTATTAAACTATTTTGCCATAACTTTTGTTTAGTATAATTGATTTACATTTCAAGGACACTTATTCAGTTACATGGCAAAATCTGTATGAGTCTACAATGAGATTAGTTCCCAGAGAATTTTTGCTTATGAAGTAGGAAGGAATAAATCTTTTTTCTATAAAAGTAAGATTCTTTTGTCCTAAGCTTCATATGTGACTGTTGATTGTGAGCAGCTCCCTTTTTGTAAATTAACTTAAACCCTCTTTTCCACTCTGATTTTCAATCTCTCTGAAAACTTGGGTCCCATAATGTATCTTCCATTGACACCTGAGAGTATAAAATACCCAACACCGTTAATCACTGGCCTGTATTTTCCCATTTCTAAGTTTAGGTTGTTTGTTCAAACCTAAGAATTTCAATCCAATAAAAACTATAATAATGAAATTAATATTTGACATCTTCCCACACATTGAATATATATTTAGCCTCTCTGAAAGAAGCTTTGATTTTTTTGCATGTATACTTTTGTCCCTGTACTAAAATTATAAGATATCTCTTATTAGCTTAATATTAGTCTATAGCAAGTGATAAGGAAAGAGCAGGAGAAAACATTCAAACTGTTTCCTTGTGAATGTGGCATGTAGAACCTCTAAGAGCTAGCTGCTTAATATGGCTGTTTCTGTAATGTCTCTTTAAAATTCATAATCAAAGTAATTTGGCATATATATTGAGTTCAGCACATCCTTAAGATAAAACTGGCTGTTCCTCCCATTTTTTGAGCCTTGAAGCTTTTTCTTTTTCAATGTTTGACATTAAAAATAATCTTTGAATTTATTGTTAAAACTGCCATCTCATAAAGGCAACATACATTCTTAAAAGAGATTGGCCATCTTGTCTGTTTTTTTTTCTCAGAATTTAAAGCAAACCCCAAAATTTCACTTAGAGTGACAAAAATAAAATATATGTATCTAAAGCAACCATCTTACCAAGAGTACAGAAGAACTAGACCCTAGGATAAAGCTCTGTCCTCAAGACTCTCATTCCAAAGTTTAGGTAGAATTTCTCAGTGCCGACACAGCCATTCATTCTTCGGCTCATGTTTGTGTTATGCTTATTCAATGCTAGGTCTTCCACAGTCCTTGTTCTAAGGCACCACTGTCCCAAGGCTACCCAGCTTCTAAGACAGGTGTTATCTATGCTGTTCTGATATTATGAAACTGATGCATCTTTCATAAATTTCATATTTTCCAACGCAAAAATGTGCATTTGGAAAATGTTGAAGAAACTGTAGGTTTCACTGATGTCTAAACCAGCTAGTAGCAATATAGATGGAGCAGCAGAACATGCACCTAAGAATTTAAAATGCACAAGTGATGGAGATATGCAAATTATATGGAGTGTTGGAGGTATGCAGGTTTCAAGGAAACATGCATAATCTACATGCAATCACGAAACCAATTAGACTCATTATTTTATCTTTGGCACAGAGTGAAGCATTCACTTGGTCAGTTTTTGCATGGGAAGAAATTGGAGACATCAAATAGTCTGGTAGTAGACATTTGCGGTCTCTTCATTATCTACCATGCAAGAGGAGAGTCCATTCAAGTTCAGCTGTGTGATGGATGATAGTCAGATGATCGGTGTAAGAGCTGTGTTTTAGAGATGCTTTCTGTCCAAGTTGCAGTTCTCATTTCTCTACAAAACCTGAAAAGCCAGTCAAATCCTGACTTCAGAATAGCTTTTCCTGATGAACATTTTGATCGTCCCACTGAGTGGCCCTATGGAGATGTTCATGGAGAAGAATCCTAAATCAGCATTTGACGCTATAGCTGAAAGACTATAGTTGAAGTGGCGTTCGAACAAGGAATTGAGTGGACCTCATTTTGTGATTTATTTTTAGCGACAATCCCTATGTACTACTACTCAGTGTGTTCTGTGATAGTGTATATTCATAGTGCAAACCGTAGTGATACTATTTTCCAGAACTGTGGAGGACATCTGCAGGCATTGAAGACTTGATGCCTGCTGAACTTGTTTTATTATGATATATCACATATTGATAGCAAAACAGAACTAAGGCAGTCTGTCAGGGCAAGGGGCCAGCTTAGTGACATGCAGAAGGTTAATGGAAAACAAGTGGCTGCGCTTCTTTTTAAACTTGCAGATCCTGTGTCAGCTTATAAGAAAGATTTGTGTAAAAATCTATTGTGACACCAGTTTGTCTTGGGGCTGTACCATTTGTTCGCTAGCACTGCACGCAGAGATTTCCAGCACAGGGAGCGGGTGTAAGGTCTGATAGTGACAGGCGGTGCTGTGCTGAATTGATGTAGCAAGGAAGCCAACTGATCGTGAACCTACAGCTTTTACAGGTAGCCATATAGCAGAAACATCTATGCCTGCTGTGAAGCTCTCTGGACTTATAATACTGATTAGTAGGGAAGATTTTGAGAGCTGTTAGTGAGGGAAACGCTGGGATAGCGTATTAGACAGCATACTCCTCAGGCAGGGAACGCAGAAACAGCAGAAGGTTGGATTGTTCCACTGAGATGGTTTAAACGAGACATCCTATGGAAAATTGCGATGCACATGCGAAACTCAAGAAGTGGATAGCCAAGAAGCAAAGCTTTTGAGGATCCTCCTAGGTTAAGTCTGGGGCCTTGTTTTATCAATGAATTCATTTTAGAGTTCACTTCATAAACTGAATTGAATGGGAAGATTGACAATGATTGTGTTTTCCTATTCTCATGAATACTAAACTTTTAGGAAGAATTCATGGTACAACAAGCCAAAGGGAAGCAGAATAAAACCTAGAGATAGCTAACTGGTCCCACATGACTTTCAGTGATAAGAAAAAAATGTTTGATCTATAAGCAGAATCCAGAGAGAATACTGATGCTGCCAAATGTGGCATTGTACATCATTTCTTCCTGGGCCAAAAAATGGTAGTACTAGTACTCCTGTAACTGTGTCTTTGGAGGAGAACCCAGAAAGACTGAGGCACTAAGGGCAAAGCAAACAAGGCATTTGATTGGCCTCTGCAATCTGAATTAAGAAAACACTTTATTTCCATATAGGACCACTCAACTTGAAGAAAATCAGAGCAATGAAACTAAAGCAAAATGAAATTGATGAATTTGCACTGTACTGAGACGAATTTGCTAAGTCCCTTCAAGGGTAATCCTATGAATGTTACTGCAAATACATCACTGTTCCTTACTGAACTCTGCAAAATATGTAAAGCTAAGTGTCAATCTTTGTAATAGATATTTGTCTTCTACTCTCTCTCAACGTACAAAATACTAATTTTAAAAATATACAAGTATTATTTTTTTTCCTGTACTGTAGCAAGAGCAGAGAACTGTTCAAATGCATTCCTTATAGTGACACTGGGCTTCAGGCTGGACAGGAAAGGCCCTGGTCACCAGCTACTGGGCAACGTGCTGGTCCTCTTCACCTTCAAATATCTGTACTTGGGAAAGATCTGCAGTGAAAGGCAGCCAAGAGCTGAACTCAGCAGAGCAGCAGCAGAAGCAGCTTGAGGAAGTACCAGCAGATGATGTCAGAATATTTTAGCTTTGAGTGGGAGCCAGTATTCGAGGCCTTGCAGGTTATTTCATGCGGGAAGAAAAACTGGCAATATACCCATATAGTTGGGTAATTGGGAAAAAAAATGTAATGTCATCCAAGATTTACATGAGGACTGTCACAAAGAATGTGCTAGGAACAAACAGCAAGTGTTAGCTTTCTTCTTACGGAGTCACATAAGGGTATTCTCAAGGTATAACTTTATTAGATCTAGAAGAGGGTAAATTAGATCAAGCATAATACTCTGTTAACTGAGCTGTGCTTCTAGTATCTTATCGGCCTTTGATATGACCACTGTGCTGCACAACATTACCTGTTTGCACACATGCACTTAAATGTGGGTGAAATCAATTAATTTCATACGTTAGAAATCCTAGAAAACCCCACCAAGGTCCTAGCCACTTACTGTTTCTCAGACAGATGACTTCTTGTTCTGAGTTACTATTATGAAATAGTAGAAAATAGGTTTAAAAAGTATCTTGATAAGCTCCCTCTATATCATAGTGAAGCCAAGTATATTTGACTTTGGTTTCGGACCTTAATTTAACACATTCTTTAAAACTTTTAATTGTTATGATTCCACAGCTTCTCTGGGTAATTTATTCTAGGGCTTCATCACCCTTCCTGTTAAAATGCTTTTTTCTTTTGTACCTGAAGTTTCCTTTGCTACAGATAAAGAATACATGTTCTTGTTCTAGCCTTAGTGGATCTGCAGAGGGTATCTTTCCTCTTTGCAGTTCCCATTTAATGTTTAAAGTGTATTGTAACTCCTCAAAACCTTCTCTAGATTAAATTATTGCTCAGTTATGGCCTACAAATAGACAATTAGTTGTGCTTCATACCATCTTCACTTTCATTTCGCTTTTCCATATTTTTCTTCTGGCTAATTTCTATCCTGTCTCCCCTATGCAAAATTACACAGCCAGAGAATAAGACTAGAAAATCTTGATGCCAAAGACTACCTACTGCCTTCCATTTGTACAGCATTTGGCTCATTCGTGATCAGTCAAACAATACTAAAAAAGTATTGCTTTTTTTAAAAAAAAGTATTTCTTCTACTTTAAATTCATAGCCACCCTGAAAACACATTACAAATATAGACTTTTTGTATTGTAATACAGATGGCCTGGTTTGAAATTAATCTTCAACCACAAATTAACAAGTTCTCTACAAAACCTTGCATATCAGATATAAAGAACCCAATTTAAAACAAAACAAAACAAAACCTATTAAAAAAAAAAAAGCTTCACAGTGGGAGAGCTGGGTCTGAAAGGTGACTGCCTTGTACCTTCATATTGTCTTTGTACTTATTAGTTAATTAGTAGTTAATAACATCAGAGAAGGAAAATGTGTTCTTCAAGGAAGTCAACAATCTGACTTTTACCTTTTTTAGAGACGTTTCTTTGGATAATTTGAGGTGCTTTTTTTCCAGTTGTTTTACATTTAAGTGGTAATTTCTGGATGTGTAGGAAGTACATGTAACTATTTATTATCATTTTCTTTCAACTATTTTTTTTTTTAGTTTTAGTTGTTATTTTAATCTATCTAACATTTTCTTTGAGTTAGCACAAGATGATGATGGAAGGAAAGACAAAGGTATTAGAACGTTTTCCCAGATAGTCCCAGCAGGCAACATACTCTGAGAAAACCAAAACTCTCCTACATCTTAGAGAACACAGAGCTGCCAAAACTCTGTAGTATATTTTCAAATATATCTTCAAATAAGAATTAACTGCTTCATGAATACAAAAAGATAATAACAGTCAGTAAGATGTATGTCGTAATATATTAATAGAATTCACAGAAAATTTGGTTTCTTCCCTTGAAATTGTACTTGAAGAACTGGTATATGTTAAAAATAAATTTGTTAGCTTGCACCTTCTTCTTGAATGAGTCGTTCATTCAAAAACATCTTCCAGTGTCAGAGAAAAATTGTTAATATGTTGAATTTTCTTGAGAATGCTTGGAGTAGATTTCAGATAGGTTGTCACTATTTTCAAGGTGCATGTAGCCTTTGTTTAAAAAGAAAAAAAGTCTGTGTTATCTTCTTCAAATCAAACAAAAACCCCAGATGAACCATCTTTGCTCCAAATGTTGTGTAATGCTTTAACTATGTAATTAAATGGACTCATGAACAATTAAAATGAAAGAGTCATCAGAGATTTAAATTACCGAGTTTCCTTTTAGAATGATACTGATTCTGCCAGGGTTAAAAATTTGTGCATAGCTGTTTTGGTTAATAGTCAAAAATAGTTGGGGTAATGCTTCCCAAACTGCTTATATACACAAAACTTGATTCTCTGTTACTTTGTATTTTGTGCAGTTATTTGCACTTATTAAATATATATATTTAAAAAAATACACATGTGCAGAGAGTGTTTGAAAGACTAACTGCTTCAGGCTTTTGTTTAGTCATATGCAATTGTTTAAAATGCTGTTTTAAACTACCATGAAAAAGCAAACCTTCAGATTTCATTTCTTGAGCAATTTGGTGTATACCCGAGGTTGGAAGGGCAGTTTTCAAAGAACCAGTCTGGGAAAAAAAACTGTGGAAAATAAACATAATTTTAAAACATTCATTAATGTATGAATTGTAGGAAACCACCCCTGCTGTAATGAGCTGCTGTGTATAATATGCTTTTACAATAGTAGCAGCAGTAGAGCAATTTTTTTGTGACTTACTCTCTCTTAGAAACGAATGTAACCAGAATAAAAGCGAGAATTTTTTCCTTTTGAATTATGGAGAGGTAGGAATGTAGAGAAAGCATAGTATACTGAAGTGCCTCGTGGTCCCAGAAAAAAAAGCTGATGCTACCGGTGACTGTTTTCACTTTCAAAAATAGCAAATTCAAGAGTCTTTTAACATTTTAAGGTGCACCTAAAGTGCACTATTTCTAAAATTCAAGCTAGAAATATATGGGTTTTACAAATATTTTTATATTTCCAGTTCTCTGAGACAAAGAAGAAGAAAAAGATGACTATGCATATTTGGGTGTGATTCAGCCTTAATGAAATATGCTGATTAATAGATTTTTAAAGTCATAAGATGTCACAGTTTATTTTGAACATTTTAAATGCTCCTTTAAATCTTCTCCCTAATGACAAAAGTTCATTGAGTTCTTTAAATTTAATTGTAGTAAAGGACTCACTGAAACAATATGTAGAAAAAAAATTTAATTTTCTGTTCTTTTAGCAGTTTTTCTGATCTACCATTACATAGCTGATTAAAGAAGTAAAAAAGAAAAGTTCATTAAGGCAACTCTTTGCGATATGTTAATTTTAAGAGCTCAAATATTCAGTGAATATTCTTTTAGCTAAGAAAATATTATAATGCTTACAATATGCTATATAAGAATTAATTCATGGGAGATTTTTCATAATATTTTGAACTAGGCATACACACATTATGTAGGAAAGATCTATTCCACCAGATATACACAGGTATAACTGAAATAAAAATCTGAAACCATAACTAAATAATTTCAGTGAGGTGAAAATAACTGAAAATGTGTTAGAAGTCTTAGAACAAAACTATGATCTTACTGAATGATAAACAAAATCTTATACTACTCCTGATCTAATTAAGTAATCTATCAAAGCTAATATGGAATCTGATATTTGTGTGAATTTCACTTCAATATAAAACAACAAGTGTCATATAACCCTGATGTTTCATTACCTAGTTGATGAGTCATGAAAGGTCTTTTTGAAGTTCTTCAGACTGCAGTCTGTATATGAAACTTCTTACTGAAATTTATCTGAGCTTAGTTATTTAGTGAATATTTTGCTTAAATTCATCAGTTATCTGAACTTTCTCCACAATATTGTATCTTGCTTAACCAATCATATACCAGTGTTCTAACACAGCCAATTTACCAGTTACATTTTATCCTACAAATGCCTTGGGCCAGGAAAATGCAAAGGAGAATTAGCTTTCTAGGACAACTTTTTCAATGGCGGAATGACAGCAGGTCTCGAATGCATCAAACCATCTTTATTCAGATACAGATATAGTTTATTATTATCTTAAAGTAATCTAATATGATTTTTTAAATATTGCATGCGAATTTTTTGAAGTACTTTTTCACAAATGACAAATCTGAGTACAATGTATGTCTATGTTATATATGTATCTCAAATCTGAGTACAATGTATGTCTATATTATATAAGTATCTAAACACACAGATTGTTACCAACAGTTGAAATTTTACTCATTGATTCATCCTGGGCAATGGGCTCTCAATGGCTCTGCTTGAGCAAAGGGGTTGGACAAGAGGTTCCTTACAACCTCAACCACTCTGAGATTCTGTGATTCTGATCCTTTCTTAAAACTATATTTCTGCTAATTTCTCATAATCTTTTCTGCAAGGGAATTGTGCTTGGGGTAAAATGTATTTTCTTCGCACGGTTTCAAATATATTAGAAACTAAGAGCTTCATAGAAATCAGAATAGGTTTGAATGGAGCTTTGCAACTTGAAAATTTTATTTTAACTTTCACGATGCATTCAAATAATGCCAGAGTTATATTTTTTTCATGGCTGAGTTTAATTCAGCTATATCAAAAAGTTAAGGTATAATATCGGTGCTTTCCAGTAGGCTGATAAAACTGTCTTGGACTTCCAGTGCTCAGGTCTGCCCTCCTTCCTGAATGGGTATCTCATCTCCAAAGGAGTCTTGAAGTTATGATTAACAGAAAAGGTGAAGTTGAGTTAATTCAGTTAGCTTAGCTGAATGTCTAAGAGAAGACAGCAGAAAGCTATGAAAATTTAAAAAAGTAATCACTTAAAAGGTGGAAAGTGCTGTTCATATCTGACATTATTAACATAAACCCATTCCTCTTTTTGTGCTAATAAATGGCAAATCATCTTTGAAATCAGGAAAACCTTTTTAATGAAAGATAAATCAGGAAGTAGAAAAGATGTATCTCAGAAAAGGTATTCAAGTGGGATTTAAATGGTAATAAAAACTGCAATTTAGGGTATTTCTTCCATGTTACAGAAGGGATTGAACTGGGTAACTCAAACCACAGTGTTCAGTGGTCTCTATTTCAGAGGATGACGGTATTTTAAAGACTACGCTTGCTTAATTCTTTTTAAAAATAGAAGAAAATACTATGCAGGCCGCATGCAAAAACTTATATACACAAATATGATAGAGGAAGAAATTTGGTATTTATGTCTCAAACTAGCCCATTTAAGCTCATTGATCCCTGTGTCTCACAGATACCTACATTTGGCTGTTAAAGTTCTCCAGACATAAAAGCTCATGTCACCTAATGTTACTGTCTAAAATGTAGAGATCTAGCTTGAGCAAGTGTTATAAGTTTCTGTTATATTTTATGGAGACGAAAAGGCATCTCTAGAGGATGATTCATTGTGCCTATCTTAGAAAAGGATTGATTTCCCCCTTGAGGTAGCTATTTCTCTTCATAAAACATACATTTTAGATGACTGATCTTAAGTATTGTGCTTCCCCTATCTAATGTTCTTTCAGAGAGATACAGAATGCCTTTTTCTTGACATGTGAAAAACTCCAAGGATGGAAATGAAAGGACCTATTTCAATGCTTGACTGTCCTAATAGTGAAAAAGTTTTTCATATATCATGTCAGAACCTCTCTTGTTTCAATTTATGTCCACTGTATTTCAAATAAAGCTGATGGGTATCATTTTTCCCTATTCTCAAGAAGCGTGCTTCAAGTACCTCTAACAAATGCTTTCAGTAGTGAACTCTCACAAGGAATTGGAGTGATGATTGCTGCTTTCACCTTAAATGGGGTCACAGGACAGAGAGAAGGAGGAGACTGTGGTTCTTTTCTCTGTCCACAGTATAAAAATGCAGTGGTTTTACCACTCATCCGAGAATGTGCGCAATATGAGGTTCGAATCCTCCAAAAACTGCTCGCATGTTTTACATGACACAGTTTCTAATAAATTGTGAAATTCCTGCTGGCAGAGGGTCCACAACTCCAGCCAATATCTGAACTATTCTTTACAAGAATAGTGCTGTTCATTTCCCATAAAGTATGGAGTAATTTTAATATACTGGTTATGCAGCCTAAGAAAACAGACCAGAAGGTGGCACTTGATGGAAATTTTAGTACCTCAGCCTAGAACGTAATCCTGAGAAAACTATATCCATGAGGTTTAACCTTCCAGAAGCCCTTGGGGATATTAGCCTTATTGTCTGCATTGATAGCTCTGTATAATATGTTCCAGTCTTCGAAGAAAACACCACACTGCTATCAAATCCATTTCGTCCCATGCGACTACAATTGTGATTCAATCATCTTTCATCATTTGAACACCTGTTTTCCAGGTTTAGACATAAATGTCTGCGCTTGCAACGTACATAGCACAAAAAGTACTTTCTGCAGTGCTTACCCGATTTTGGCACTGAAAAAAATCCTGCTTCACTCTGAGGCTGCAAAAGCAGCAAAAGTCCAATATAGAAACAAATACAATGAAATAATGATATTTAATCTGATATTTAAAGACACATTAACTTGCTGCTTCTACCACTTCACTTTGAAATATTTGCATACAGATCAGTGTATAGTAATCATAAAATTTATCCCACACACTAACAAAAAGTACAACTGATAATCTGTGATATTAATCTAACATGAGGTATAAAGTACTGCCATTTTAAAAATGTTTAAGTTAATTTTTTATTCCTGTTTGTATCTAGGATAAATGGCTGCATTTTAAGATTATTAACTACTTCAAGCTCTGGAATAGAAAAGTATTTAATATGAATCACAAAAGGATTCATTTTTTTGTAATTTTTCATTACTCACATGTATCATGATGTTATTGTTAGCATTCTGATACACAAACTCAGGCACGAGCTATTTTGCTATTGCTAGAGTTTTTTGCAAAGTAGTTTTGAATTATCCAGGCTTGTTTCACAATTATATTCTACATCTGATTTTATTTTCAATTGATCAAGTTGTTCCCAAGTCATAGAAGTAATTAAATTCCTGTGAATGCGTCCTTTATTTTTACCCTTTTCTCCCAGCATTACAATTAAAACTCTACCCTGTGTGTTCCTTAAAGTATATCTGCACTAGTTTTTTCTCACGTCTCTTCCTACTTCCTCCTGGTCCCTTGTATGGTGCCCTGGCTACTTAGTAGGGATAGGCTGGGAGTTTATCAGCCATTCTGCTGGCTAAACAGAGAAAACAAATATTAAACCTCTAACGCATCTGTTGTCTCTAACCAAACTTTGTCCCTTTGAGAGCTCTTACTCTTGTTCTAATTCAGTCAAAATTACCCTGTAGATTCAAAAGCAGTTATGTGAGCCAAAGAATGTAACATACTGTGATCCTATAACATTAATCTCCTTAGCAAACTCAACTAAAAGCATGTCTACTTCTGAAGAGTGAATGAAATAAAAGCAGATGCAAATATCACATTTATAGCTTGTGGTCCTCAGATATGTGTAGATATGTACTGTACATACTATGTGAGAAATAAGTTTTTAAAATGTTTAAATCCTGCGATTTAGAGTGTGATAATTATGGTTCTATGATTAAGATTTTGCCATATGCAATGGCAAATATAGGAAATCCATACATGATTAGGACAGGTTTTTCTTTTATGTGACTCTGAGGAAGCTTGGATTCAAAATATTGCAAATCCTGATAACGTCTGTTTATAAAGGACATCTTCTGAAACATGATAAACGGTTGTGTTTTTATAAAGATTATCACAGAAACTGCAGTTGTCTGAATCTGTTTGTAAGATTTCTACATAGCTTTGTGTTCATGTAATGTATGATTTGGCTGCTGTATGTCCTTTCTATAAGGTTTGATAATGAATTATCTTCTTTTTGTTTGCTTGTTTTCTCAGTGAAAAAAGCAATTGAACTGAAATCAAGAGGAGTCAAGATGTTGCCCAGCAAAGACAGTAACCACAAAAATTCTGTCTGTAAGTTGTTTATACTGTTACCTTTAGTGACTGCATATATATTTTGGAGTCCTATTAAATATACAAATCAAAGTGAGAGGTGTTGGGAAGCTATGGTCATAAAGTGGTTATTATGCTTTCAATTGTCACTGAATTAGAACTCTGCTGGTAATGCTGAGGGTGTAGAAAGCAGAATATGGTCTTGTAATATCTGAAAAATATGGGTATGTAGGAAAAAAACCCATTTCATATGTCAGGATATTTTTGTATATCAGGATATTTAGAATTCAGAGATGCAAGGCAAGTTAGCAAATCCAGGCAGAACAGTGCCATATAGAATTTATTAATTCACTGAAGGCAGTGAAGGTATCTTAGCGTTTTCTGGATCTAAGTTTATATTTTCTGATCTTTTTTCTTCCCCTCAGTTAATATCACAGCTCTAATTCTTCCCCCTCATTGCCACACTATGTCCTGGTGATTGCCTCTTTCCACTCCTGTGATATAGCACATTAGGGGTTAAGAACTGCTGTAATTCCCAACTTCTCAAGAAGATGGAGATCCCAGCATCACCTTCCCTTCATTGCAAGCTTAGTGCACTCTGGAATGACACCTGTTTAGTCCTTCTACACCTTTTTCCCCAGATATAGTGTAAAGGTAAAATCAAGATGCTATATGTAGGACTATAAGGACATTATTTTTTTCACTTTCCTTGAACAATTGACAATCTGATTATTATCCTGAGAGCTCTTTCTCCATTAATCTTGAAACAAGAAAAATAAGTAGATAATAAGTAGGTAATCTCATATTTTGGAAATCAAAGAGTCCCTTAGCCCCAAAAAAGGGGGTAAGGCCCAGAGGGTAAGCCAGTGCTCACCCACAATTCGTCAAAAGTGATGATCACTAAAATGTATTTGAATAAATAATTCTTCACGTAGTAGCACTGAACTCAGTGGAGTAAAACCTAAGGTGTTTGCCTCATTGTGTGCTATTCTGCAAATAGAGAATGAGGGTCTTGAAGGCTCATGTCCAGGGGGTGTGATTTGGTCTCTGTGTTTCTGTAGTGCATTGTTTAATGCAAAATAGGTGTGTTGACATGCTCACTGCAGCAAAAGAGGCATGACAGTTTTCTGCTTTAAGTATTGCACATCGACGGTGTGGCATTCAAAAGGAACTTTTTATGCAAGGTGTAGCAGAAAAGGTTGATCCAATCTCTTTGGTGTTTGTATCTGAATGGGTGATTATTTCATTATTTATAAGTTACTTCTGGGAGCTGTGTGATCTCTGCTTACGCTCAGAGCACATGCTGTCAGACACCACATTTAATTACAGAAGGTGGAAGTAAGACAGACTATGGAAGAAATTATTATAAGACAGTCTGCTGTTTACTTCAAATGTAATGTCTTTTTTCTCTTTTTTTTCTTTGAGTTTCAACTTGTGAAGCTTTATTATCTGCCTTTTCGACATAAATCTAAGAAATGCATTATTATTATTACCATTACTTTCACATATATGAAGTTTATAAAAATAATAAGATTAAAATATGAACAGTTGAATTCAATGTATTTTGCTGCTCTCTATAACATAAGCCTTCAGTATTTAACCATTTTTCTTGCTAGTCATTATGTAGATGGAAAAAGTAATTGGGAATTCAGCTTCAGAGAACTGATAAGAATGGATATTATCATTTGAAGCCAATTAGCAACTCTCTAAAAAAAAGTAAATTGAAGACTACCACCTCTCCCCACTTTAGTATGTTAGATCTTTTTAATATTCTCTTTATATGTAACAGAAAGCTTACTTTTTAATTTTGGATTATGAGGGGTAGACTGAATGCGAATACCGGCATGGCAAAAGCTGTGAGGGCATGCCCTGCAAACCCCAAGATGCTCAGGTTTCCCACAGCTCTTCCTCCCAAGCACAACCCGAGAGCAGCTGCAGAAACCATTTCACAGTGGCGCAGTGGCAGGAGATGTTACCAATGTACTGATAATTCCCCATGGAATGCAGAATAGTATTTCAGTCATGTACAGGGATATCTCACTCCTCTCCTCATGGACCTGCCTGGATTCCTGGATGCTTGCTTTCAATTGCTCTGCCGTCCTTTATACAGAGTCAGGTCGCAAAGCATAGCTTTGGGATATAGGTGCCTTGGTAGATTTGCCATGGGAAAAAAAAAAATTATATATTGTGTCACTTCCCAGGGAAAGAACAGGTTTTTGCCTTTTTTTTTTTTCCTTTTGTCCTTCTTTGGTATGCCTTATCAACTTATTATTATGCAATATCAACTTATTGGTTGCCATAATACTCTTGCCAGCTAGTACCCGTAAGCAGTGGGCCAGATGCAGATACAGAGTCATGATTAATTTATGCAAGGAAGTGGGAAAAGAACGGGAATGATAATTGAACTAAAATGTGGTCCTGGCTCATCCAAACTTTGCACTTAACAAAGTTTTGGAACAGTAAACTGGGAGGAAGTAAATGGACAGGCAGTTCTGATGGTTACTTTTTCACAGTTGGTCCTCGTTAGTGCATGAGCTGCCACAAACGCTGGCCAAGTCCAATGGTAAGCAGATTTCCCCGTGGTTGTCTGAAGCTGATCTCTCAGAGGAGCAAGGAGAGAGCTTTAGCTTATGAATCTGCTTAGGGGAAGTAAATCCAATTACATCTGGCGTGGTGTCCATCTGTTCAGTTGCAGGCTCAGTCTACTCACTTTTGTTCCCTTACTTAGTCATTCTGATATATTCCCAAAGGGAATTATTTGATCCATCATCACTCACTCTCGTTCTAACATGGAATAAGCTTGCAGAGTTTGTATCCCTAAGGCTTGTAGCCTTTTTCTAAAACTGCTATGACTATAGTTTGCATTGTAACTGATTAGATAAAAATTTGGTTTGATTGCTGGCTCTGGTATGAAAGTGTTTTCATGGCAATATTCCTGCCCAGCAACTCTGTCAAAGGGTGACTACTACCTCTAAATACCTGGGCATTATCTCTACACTAGAGAGGATGTACAGCGAGTACCATGTACATCCAAGAGAAGGAGAGCCCTAATGAAGTAGGCCATGAGGACAGACCATCATTAGGCAGCCACAGTCCTTTTCAAAGGCATGTTTTCTGGGCAAGTAGGAGACCCTTGTAGTTTATCTTTCCAAGTCTAGCCTCTAGATACCATACATACCATGCAGTTACTGCTGGTTTTTCCACTGTGTCCATTCCTGTGAGGGGTAACGAGTGAGTGCATATCTTGCTCTCTTCAGGACACCCGTTTAGAGAATATCAGGAAGGCAGGGCCGTAACTGGCACCTCTCTGAATCTTTGACCCCCATGTAGCCCACAGCAGCTCAGAGGCAGAGCAGGGTTAGGAGAGCCCCAGCAGCCCCTAATGCCCCCAGCCCTAGTGGTGCAGTCCCAGGGCAGCCTCCCGCTTCCAGGCCTCCTCACCAGCAGGAGGACAGAGAAGAGGAAGCTCATGGTGAATGCCATGGAGGTTCAGTGAGGTGAGAGCCATCATATAAGTTGAAAAATGGAAATGCTTATAAGGTTTATGTGGTACATGCAAATCTGTCAGTGCAGTAATGCTGGAAGGGGAAGGCAGCAGCACGAATGAAGTGTCTGGGAGAGCTGATTTCCTGGCTTTGCTCTTGTTAAAATGCAGCGTGGATAGTGGCTCGAGTCACACAACACAGCAAACTGCAAGGAACGTCCACATTCTGGAATAGCCACAAAGATTAACAGATGAAGTCTGAGTGATTCTTTAAAAAATATGGCATTCATATGGCACCATGTTAACAGTTCATAGAAATTGCTGAATAGTGTGACTTAACCTTACTTTTCAAAGTATTTAGTGTGTGAACTATTGTTTTACAAAGTGAGAGGTCTGTAGGTAATGAGTCAGTTAAAACCTCTTAAACTTCACTAAAGCAATTTCAGGCTTCTGTAGTATTATTTGAAAATAGATTTCAGAATATCAGTAAAACACATGTTAAATGGTTTGAAGAACATGATTTTAGCATAAGATTAATACATCTTCTGAAAGCTTAGCTACCGAGTTTATCTAAACAGTTCTTCACTCGGAAGATGATAGAAAGAGCTTTTTTAAGACAAAGATTTTTGCCACGTAGAGCCAAAGAACAAATGAGTTTACAGACTAAGTATTGATTGCTTGCAGCACATTAAGGTGAATTAATGGCACATGTTGCTGAGACTATAGTGATCAATACCAAAACAGGATTCCGTTGCTAATTCTGTGTAAGAAAGAACGAATGACAACAGTCGTTATTTATTTTATTATTGGGTAACTCTGAAAAGAGTGGCTTAGTACATTGCAATGTAAAGTTAAGAATATGTTCATGGTAAATTTTTAGGATGGAATTTTGTTGCTTACCAATATATTCCTCACATTTTAAATAAATTGACAGTTTCATCTTCTTGACATTTGGCTACTGGTAAATTTACTTTGATAGAAGTAAAATGATGACTAGTAAAAGTTTTACTCTTCAGTTAATGAAGGAGTATTTCCCTAAGAAGGACAATATTGGACTAAATAGTTGCACTTACTAGCACAATTTTGGTTTGTTCTTATCCCTTAGTAAAGAAGAATGTATTTAAGAACTGTAAATTTTGAAAAGATCAATATTTCGAAATCAATTGCAAACCAGCGTACAATCAACTTAAACTGATACTACAGGCCCTGAAAGTTATCTCAGGTTACAGTTATAAAAGATAAAACTATTGCTATTTACTACCTTTTTGTAATGAAATTTATAACTTGTCATGATATAAATATAAATTTCTTATTATTGTTTGATATTTACATTTTCTTCTTCATAGTTTTCCCAAAAATATTTTATTGATTAATTATTTTTTCCCAAAGTACTTTAGGATAAATTAAAAACTGTGTTAAAATTCCATATTATTATTTTTGGAATACACATGTGAAGAAAAAATTTCCACCAAAAATTCTAATTTTTTTTGTGTGCTTGCATTGTATTGAATCCTCACAGTTAAAGGAAAAAAAAAATTATATTGAATTTCAGTTTTCACAGACTATCATGTGCTGTGTCGGGGTCAAATCATAATTAAGAAATACTGTTAAATATT
>JAOXNO010000024.1:97539925-97559188 GCA_028565335.1 Limnodromus scolopaceus
CTGATGGTTTACAGTCTCGAATTTAAAACAAATAAACAAATAAAATGGTATCAAAGCTATCTCACTCTCCAAAGTTATACTCTAATCTTACAAAAGTTTAAACTAATCAAGTATTAGACTCTAATGCATTATGCTTAATTAATGATGATTTTGAACACTAATAAACATGATGCAAAATTAAAAAACAAAGTAATTAAAGGTACTTGTGTGTCAAAAGATCCTATGCTTTGGATCTTTTATGCTTACGAGCTCTCAATATGCAGTCTGATTTTCCCCGTGAATATTTTAAATAATGCATGAAACTGTATTAAAAAAAAATATATTAACTAAGTATGAACACTAAGGTAAAATAGAGTGACCTTAGAAATTAAAAAGAAAAAAATAAATTATCCTCCTGCCAAGTAGAGTTTGTTCAGTTAAACGTTCAGTTAAAAATAAAGGAAAAAGAGGGAAGTAATAATTAAAACACTGGCACTGTTATACAACAGGTTAAGGGACGGATCGTGGCATCTTTAATATTAAAAGTATCCTCGTTATACAGGTATATTTATATTTATATGTATACATACACACACACATATACATACACAAAATTGTAGATAAATATGTAACACATGGTATTCCATTACACTATTTACTATATATCTAATAAGAGATTAATGACTCTATTTCCCCTTTTTCTGGGTATTATAGGATGAAATTGGGCAGTAGGAAAAAAATAAATAACTGCAGCATTAACCTCTAACAGTTTTATAAAGCTTTAATAAAACAGGAAGGATAATTACCCTGATATACTTTGTCCTATCATTGAATGCAATAATACAGACTTGTCCAAGTGTTAAAGAATGTAGGATCTTCAGAGAAGATGAGTATCCCTATGCAATGAGACTCTACAGTGCTATTTTACTAGATTGTATAAATTGCTTCATAAATCAGGTTAGTAAATTATACTTGGTGTTTCTAAATAAGCCTTCATCACGGCAGGAGTTTAAATATCTTTTAAAATACTGTGCAAAAATCTTGCTGTGAAGAGAACTACTGCCTAAATATATTTCTGAAGAAAAGCATAGCTAGTCCTACAAGCCAAACAAGGTGCTTCATCAATTATTTAATAAATAATTTGCATATATAATTTCTAAAATAACCATGAGAAAGCATCTATTAAAATATGTAAAACAAAATGTAATCTGATTGAATTATAGATGGTTTAAATGAATTGTTATCCAGCTAGGAAGCTGAATCTGACATTAAATAATTTTTATATACAATTACAGAACATTACTGATTATCCAAAGTGAATGTTCATACTGTAGGCTAAATTGACATTGAATTTTGTTATTTTCAAAGTCAAAGACTTAAGAATAAGCAACCTACTTTTAGCAATTACAATCTTGTAGAAATTAACTATTCATATGAAATTTAAATATAAGCCTTAATACTTTTCTATAGCTTCGTTGGTTTAACTGCTGTGCACAGCTCTGGTAAAAATATAGATGTGGGCAGTAAATAGGTTGGCAAAATGAAGTCTCTGTAGATTCAAATAATGTATGTAAATTATGAACGCATTCAGAACTTGTGGGTGGATGAATTCAGACTTCTGGAACATAAAAACATTAAAACAATTTTAATTAAAGGAAGAAGTATGACAGTGGTCTATTCAGTGAAGGTGTGCTGCAGAATACAGATACCCTTACTGTCAAGTCTTTTGGAAGAGTCAGAGGCTTCCCACCTCCTGCAAGGAGATTTCCACTTTCCACAAAGGCTAATATTGAAGTTTTAAAAGTTTAACACTAGCTGCATAGCTCATGCATGTTGAATATGTATTCAGACCCTGGTTTTCTAAATCCAAATTGTGAAAGGATATCTTCAGAGTTTGATAGAAGGTCTTAGACCATTTTCCTTCTTCAAAATTCATTCTTTACATTAGGAAACACTTCAGAAAATAATCTCAGCTGTGTTGGCATAGCATCTCACTGTCAGTTGTTAGCCTGTCACACTGGAACGTATCTATTCCTGCAGCTCTTCTGAGCAGAACTGCAAAGTGCCAGTGTCAGATATGTTTGGAACATGGGAGTTTTGTTAGGTGACAGCTAATTTATCAGCTTCAGGCCGGTTTGAGCCCAGTACTCCTTCACTTGGAAAAAGTAAAAAATTTACACAACACTTGAACAATGTATCAGTTTCCTCAATGATGTGCATTGAAGAGCTTGAAATATTTTTGGAATTGGACAACAAAACCCAAGAATGATCTGAAATGGAAATAAATACATTGGGTTACATTTGGAAGGAAAGGACTAGTTGCTGATTTAGGGAGAGAGATTATTTTCGGCATGATGTGTCCTTCCACTGATTCACTGAAATTGACAGAACGGGTTGTTCTTTAAGAAACAAAAAATGGTTACTCAACTACATAATTTTAAAAATAAAAACAGAAAAAACAATCCAGAAAAATCCCCAAAATACATGCCTATGTTTTCTGTTTTATGTCAGCATACTCAAAAAGAAGGGACTGTAGGTGTGGTGGTCTGGCTTGTATGTACTATACATGTATATATATGTTTCTATAATACAAGCCATCTGAACTCGGGTAAGAGTGGCAAGATCACTTTGTCATATATCGAAGAAATGTAAGTTTTAATATGCATGATGGCAATCAAGAAATGTTTAATTGTGAAAGGTTTTAATCTAACAGGAAATAGTTATATCTCAAAGTCCATATTGTTCTGCTAATCCAACTGTTTATTTGATTTCTGTCACCTCACTGTCACAATATTTTCTGCTTCAGGCTCCTAGCATGAAAGAAGTTCTCCTGCATAAGCAAAAGAGATGTGTGAAAAATGTATGCATACCTTCCCCCGTTTAATGCTTGTGAACTGAAATCTGATGCTCAATGTCTCTGCTAGAGGAGCTATAAAGTCAGTGAATTATCAAATTAAAAAGAGCAAAACAGTATGGTTTCTCTAAGCTGGCATTTCATGTGGGGCATATTATTTTATTCAGGATGCTGCTTTTTATTGCCATATCAGCTTTTCCTTCATGTTTTTGAAGTCACATGGGAAACCTGTTTTGTCCTGAGAAGTCGTGTTTCTTTCTCAATTCTACCAGGCTTTGTTTTTAGAAGTCTGAAAATGCATCCACAGCACAGAATAACAGAGGCCAAAATAAACTCTTTTGTCATAAAGGACAAGCACTTATGTTAAGATTAAAAATATAGCATAAAGCAACACCACCTGCTTGGATATTACCTCAAACCAGGACATATATCTATGGAATCAATTAAAAATTGAATCCATATTTTAGCATATGAAAGTTCAAAAGCACTTAAAATATAATTTTTGTATTCTTTTGTTTTGTTTTGTTTTTCAGTTAAGTTAATCATAGTCATTTCTGGTTTAGTCGTGAAGCATAAGTGCTAATGTGTAAGACAGGCTTTCTCATGACAGAGGATGAGGCTTTCTGGAGAGGCAGAGCTTGTATCTCACATCACTGTTATAAAAACAGAACGGGCCCTGAATTTCAGTCAGGTTTACTATAAAATCATTTTTCTGTTTTTCAGTGTTTCAGTTCTTACTCTTCCATTGCTCCTTGCCTTATTGTATGTATTGCATCTTAATTTTTTTCAGAGAAGCCCATATGGTGCTGTGTTTCAGATTTGTGACCCAAACAATGTTGATAACACGCCAGAGTTGTGACTATGGCTGAGCAGTGCTTACACAGTGTTCAGGTTTTTTCTTTATCTCATTCTGCCTCCCACAGCAAGTGGGCTGGAGGTGGGAAAGAGTTTGGGAGGGGACACAGCTGGGACAGCTGACCCAAATTGCCAAATTTTCCAAAGAGATGTTCCTTGCCAGATAACAGTAGGTTTGGGAATGAAGATGGGTAGTCTTTCCAAGATAGGCATTGCTAGGAGAATTGCTGGGCATTGGTCTGCTGGGGGGGGAGGTAGCGAGTGATGCCTTTGCATCACTTAGGCATTTTTTCCCCTCCTTTTTTTTCCTTTCACCTGTTAAACTTTTTCTCAACCCACAAGTCTTACTCATGTTTGCTCTTCTAATAGTTTCCCCTATCCCGCTGGGGAGGGGGTGAAGCGAGTGGGGGGCTGGTGAGTGCTTAGTTGATGGCAGATGTCAACTCGCCACAAGGTAGAAAAATTTCACTAACCATGACATAATTCCTTTACCAAATCAGTCTCTTCCAAATCTCTTTGCCATGCTATAGCCTCGTTGTCATGTCAGATTTTCCCCCCTCTTCATGTCTTTACACAGTCATTTCTCAATCCCAAACTCTGCCCAGAGAGCTTCAGTCTCCCTCCATCTCATTATTCCTTCATTCCTCCCATCTGCTAATCTCCTTTCTTCCCCGATTTCTCTCCCCAGCTCTCATTTATGATTATCAACCTCTCTTCATGCTCTTTGCCATTCTTCTCCCTAGCTGTCTCAGTGTATTTCTTTTCCATATGAATTTTTTTCGCTCTTGTCAAACTCCACAGGTATTTTCAAACCTTCTGACTGTTGCATTTAAATACAGCTCTTGTTCCCTCTATATCTGAATCAGGCAACTGGCTTCTCCTCTCAGGAGGCTTGGTAGAAGAAGAGTAGGTGGTCATACAGGAAAGACCATCTCTCAGTTCAGAACACAGAACTGGATTTTCAGTGATCTCTGAAAGTGGAGAGTATTACAGGTGATAGCACACCTCAAAATTTTTTAGGTTTTGTTAAATTTGACATATATTTGGGATGCATTTGTTAAATGTTGTTTCTATCAATCACCTTGAATTATTGTTTTCCAAAGACCTCCAATTCAGCCATTTTTAGTAGATTTTGGAAGAACAAAATGCACATCCTTGACACAAAGGTCACTTTCACAACAGATCTAAGTTTTGAAGTATAGTGGTGCTAATATATTCCATGGGAAAGGTCAACGTCATTTTTTTTAGTGTGGAGAACTGGATTTTTCTCATGGTGCTCTCAAAAGTGAATGAGTTGAATAAACAATAATAATTTCAATTTAATAATATTTAAACACTAATAAAGAAATCCAAGGCAGACGTGAAAAAGAGAATTTAAGCCCCAACAGGCTCTGGTTGATAAAGGTATGTACAAGTGAAAGAAGAATTTTAGCAAGGACATTGTTCAGCAACTTTAAAACAATTGAAAGCATCAGCCCTGCCTATAATCATTATCTGTTCTTAGTTCCTGTTTTGCCATCCACTGAAGTCCCTTCCCTAAAACGTATAATTAGACATTAGTACTTCAGGCTTTAGAGCTTCACTGATGAACCGCTAAAATATTCAGGCTAAATGTCACAGGCGTTTATCAACTAAAGGCATGGGAACTCAAAAACTCAAAATTCACTTTTTAGGGAATCTGATAAAGCATATATAGAGAACATAAGAAATAAAGCAAAGACTGCATATTTTCTTGGATGGTTTTCATTAGAACACAACAAAAGTAAAGTAAAGAAGTGTGAACTAGCAGTATATCAGGACAGGGTAGATTAATGCAGTCAGAAGTCTAGGAATTCCTTGGCTTTCCGAAGATCCCCAGTGGTGGTTCCAATGGTCCCTACGGGCCATCCACTTTGGCTAGATCCTTCCAGTTTTTATTGTAAAGTATGCAGCAACCAAGCAAAGGGCACGACTTGGGTTCTAATGTCCTCAAAAGAGGAAAAGCTTGCTTCACACTCTTCTGGGTATGATATAAAGGGTTGATGGAACATGAGCTCCATTTTACACATCCGTGATTTTATCCCTACTTGAGGAATTTACATATGAGTTCTGCCATAAGTGGCATAGGTGTGACTTGTGAGTTATCTCCATCCTAGCTCAGCTATTGACTTTGTCAGGTAGGGTAGCCACAATTTGCAACAAGATAAACACAGAAGAGGAATGAATTTAAAAAAAAAAAACAGCAAAAAAACCCAAAAACACAAAACCAAAAAGAGAGAAAAAAAAGAAAAATGTAATTAATATCTTTATTTCACAGTTTAACAGACAAACTAGTGTTTACATCACTTCCACATTTACCTGTAAACATAAAAGCTTGCATATGGAAGTAACATTCACACATATCTATAGAAACACTTCTACAAGGTCTTAGAAACCTTCATTCTCCCTAGTAAAGAGTCATTTAGGTTGTTTCAGTCAGCGTCAGTAAAAGAGCAGGGTAGATTTTGTTTTGGCTTCTTTGCTGCTTGTTCCGATAGCTTCAGTTCATTAGTGCAACCTCTTTGGTAGGCTGTTTAGTAGGTACGTTGTTTTAGCAAACACCCATTTTATTTCTAAAAGTTGTCTACAGCCCTGTAATTCTGTTTAGTTGAGTTTTTCTCCCTTCAAGTTTTTATTGCCTCCTGCTGACTCAATATGGGATAAGCACTGATAAGATTTCTGAACAGTACATTTAGCTGGAAATAGCAGAGGGTATAAATAACAGAAAAAGTCTCTCTTGGTAAAGAAATTAATGTGGTAAAAATGTAAAAACAGGAAAATTGGTGATAAATAAGAATAAAGCCATGAAGACTTTTTGGATGAACCTTAGAGAAAAAGAGATGTTAAAGGGACGTGACACAGTTTGTTCTAACAGCAAGCTTATTAACACTTCAGGCTTACAATGCAGTTCTCTACCAACTAATAAAAAGAGTCCATCTGTTACACACCAGGTAACTAAAGCTCATGAGGAAAAATGCTTGGCAAAAGGAGAAGAGACAAATCTGTCCAGTTATCTGGAACTGGATTATGGTATTGTAATTCTCCAGAACTATAGCAGCTATTTTGCATTCCATATTAAAGATTATATACATTAAATACAAGTACACCAGTCCTATTGGTCTACTTGCATGGCTATTGCTTAGAGCATTTCCGAAATGTCTAATCTGATCTAACAATAAATCTTTTTCATGACACACTTTAAATGCAAAATAATAACAGCATGGTAATTATAGGTATATTGGAGAAGTGCAGTGGCTTCCTCTCACAAAATGTAGGAACAGCATCTCAACAAGTGACATGTTATTGTTAATGCCATATACTTTTAAAACAATTTCATACTCCTTTCTCACCAAAATACGTGTACATTACATTAAAATAATGGGTTTGATAAAAATCAAAACCTAGTCCTAATTTTTCATGTTGTTACTAATGTGTTCTCCATGTCTGTTGGTAGTCCTGGCTAATGTTATAGGTAGACTGTGTTTAAGGAGACAATAGAGTTGCAGCTTATATTTTCTTTTTCATTTTTCTGTTTCATTTCCTGTATAGACAGAATGAAATGTTTGTTAATGTAGTTGTTTATTATTATGCAATTTAAACTGTATGTTAAGCAGTTACACATTACCTTGCTCTTCCTCAACAATCAGATAAAACTTTTGTATTTCTCTGGTCTGTACAGGAAAGGCTATTGGCACATTCACCCTTGCTGAAATCTCTTTAATTGATAAAATCTCAGCTAGAATTCCTGGATGCTCCATGAGCCCCACCTGCCTGCTGCTCCCCCTTGCAAACCATGCTGCTGTGGGTAATGTGTTCCCCTGGAGGAGCAGAGTAGCAGGATCAGCTTTAATGCTTCTAGAATGTCATCAAGTCTCCATAAACAGTAATACACAGAGAACTCAGAGATAATTATAGTTGTTAATATTTAAAAGCTGTATACAAGTGGCAATATGTGTAGGTTTAGCACGTGGACTAATTTGAATGCCTCTTCATGGACACAGAAAAACACCCAAAACATCTTTTACAGGAGAGAGAGAGAACAATTCCTTTTCTGGATCTAAGGGTCAATCTACATAACATCAAAGACTAAAGCATTTATAAGCAATATCTGGGAAGAAATAGTTTTTAGCATCAGAAAAATGATCCATTTTTCCATTGATATTATTCTAAAATGATGGTTGGCTAAATCATTATTATTAAGTTTTTAATTTTGAAAATTAAATAAAACTAAAAATCAGTCTAAAGCAGAAATGCATAAATTATTTGTGAAATTTATGGAACACAGGAAGGGGGGCTTAGGCTGGACAGTGTTGAGTAGCCCTATCTGTAACACTGTAATCAGCTCCATTTTGAATATTTTTCAAATAATTATAAATAAAACACATATTTAATTTAGATACACATTTTTGAAATTCATTATTAAAGGGTTTTAACTTGTGGCCTTTAAAAAAAGAGGAGAAAAAAAGCTGTCAGATTCCATTTCACAGTGTTTTAAGTGGAAAAAAAAATACTGTCATAAAAGCTTAACTATAAAGACTTGAATGGTTATATAGCTGTTTAGAATTCCCCATAGACAAAGGGCTGCACACCATTACCTGTAACTGCTTAGCTGAGGAAAAGTAACATCTTTGCATTCAAAAGAAACGGGGCTTTTGAGACCTGATGAAACAATATGCATGCAATGCCAGTACGAAATACGCGCCCCTTGCTTCTCACAGTTTCTACCCTTGGTGCCACAACGCGGAGAAGAGCAGGCTCAGTCCTTCAGTACGGTGGCAGTTGCATCAAAGATTCACAGCATGTTTGCAACAAAGAAAGAAAACAGGTAGAAATTATAATCTAAAGAAAATAGACTACCAGCAATAAGTCTTTTCTTGAATGTGTATGTCCTCATTCTTCACAAGGTAGAGAACTTCTACTGATAAAGATGGCAAAAGAGAAGAAAAATATTAATTGAGAGATTAAGACTAAATACCAATTTTGTGGTTCACATATCTATTATTTGACAGTTCCTTAGGAAAGTCTGTTGTTCCTTCTCTTGAAACGGAAAAAGTTTGGCAACATTTATCATATTATATGTACAACACCAATTTCTACACCGAAGATCTATTCAACAGGGAAAACCAAAAGGAGTACTATTTTATGACAGTCACATAATAGATCCTTATTTTAAATATATAACAAGTAAAAAATGCAATAAGGAAGAGAGGTAAAAATTCCTGATACTAGATTCCTTTGACAGAATTTAAAAGAACAAAGATTACTTCGAGTCTGTCCTATTAATGATGTTGAGGTTAAAAAGATTAATTTACATAACAATAACTTAACCTTGCAGCTCAGCAGACTTGCTAAGGCCTCTGTGATACTATCTTTGGGTTGTAAAGCCCAAGTGATCATAGGGATGTGTACTACAGTTTGACTTTATTACTTTTCATCAAAATGATTTTTTCCATTTGTGATTGAACTGTCCCCTGGAATACAAGCTATTATGGAGTAATACTTTTGTTTTTCTTCCATAAACTCTTCCAGTTGCCATAAAGATATTTATTTAACAACATTTTGGACCCAGAGAAAAGGCTTTGTCCCCTTCCTCCTGGGACAGTGCCCTAACCAGCAGGCTAGAGCCACTCAGCTCTAACTTTCTGACCTAGGGGTAAGGAATTGAAAAGGTTTTGGAAGAACCCTGTTTCAGAATTGTTACTAGCCTACTAGCTATGGCAGTCACATTACAAAGATAGTTACAGGTATCTGATCAAGTCAGAGGAAGAAACTGAGTAATTTATTTTTTTCCCCTGGGTAAGCAGTCTCCCCGTACAAGAACTGAGCAATACTGTCTTCTGCTACATATTTCGAATGACAAACAAGCCTGTTTGACTGTTTCTGGGTTTACTTTATCTATATCAAAAGTTCACCTTAACAATTTAATGGTTCAGTTCATAGAGAATTAAAAAAACACAACAGTTCAATGTTAAGTTACTATCCCAGAATGAAATGGTTCAGCTTTGAATTTCAAAATGAATAATTTCTGTAATATTAATATCCACAATGCTTGTCACCTTTTATTTTAGCAATCTCTTTCCCACAAGTTGGAACTGTGGGACTGCAAGTGCAGTAGAACTGGTTATTTATAGATGCTGGAGGAAGGGTCATTAGTACTTGAATATTATTCCTGAAATCTTAATAATTCATCAAGACTCAGTCTTAGACAAAATTTTCTAAATCTTATAAGCAAATAGTAAGATGGTTTGCACCATCACTGAATTATTTGTAAACAAACTTCTCGGAGCCTCAGGAAGCAGTTAGCATTTTGAAAAACTGGGAGATGCCACATGTTTGAATTGCACTGAAGGAATGCCTGAATTTAACTCCAAAAATAAACACTGCTTTAGGATGCATATATGTAGAGTCTGTTTATGTTTGCCCCACAATTTAGCTGGAGCGCTAGTTTTAATTCAGAAATGTGGTATTAAATTGTGAACACAGCACTGTGCTAGCAGAGCTATAGAGCTTTTGGGTCAAAACTTCCAGCTGACTTGGGGCACTGGCATCATGGTACGTATCTCAGGAAAAGACTGCAGACATGCTTTATCCAGTAATAAGGCAATTTATAAGCACTTTATTATAAACTTACGCAGCAAAATTCAGCAATTTTGTTTTCTTTGGAAAAAAAACCTACACAAAGTTATTAATGTCAGTTTAACTTGCAAATACCTCTGTTATAATCCCAATCCAGCTATTCATGAAATATTGGATTTATTTCTGTATTTGCAATTAATCCATTTCCATATTTTTAAACCAAGGGCATATTTCACCATGTATAAGCATCAAAACAAACCCTAAATTTAAACCTGGAAGAACCAAAGTAAGTTCAAATTTTTCTCACAGTACCTGACTTAAAATTTCTTTTTTCAGAATTCTTCTTCATCCTGTTAAAATACCTATGCAGGGAGAACAATGTAAATACATACATTTACAATGGTTACGCAATGCATTTACATCCTCTTGAGATAACCCTGTTTTCTTGCTCTGTGTGCTAAAATCCAGTGAGAAATATTGGTGAGAAACACAAGCTAACTCTTTGTGCTGATCAAAGATGACTTATATTATGACACCCCTGTAACTGGCTCTGGTGTGCGCTCCAGGTCACCTGTCAGGGTCTGTAACAAACAACTGCCTACTGCATAAACCTCTTTCAATGCCTGAGAAATAGAATCTGGTTTTAAATCTTGCATATTTGATAAGAGTACATTTCTCAACAAAGATAACGGAAACTAATTTTTTTTTTTCTACACTCTCTGAACAAGCATAAGATGAAATGGATCCAGAGGTTAATTGGATCAAAATTAAAATACAAAAGTTGTTTTGTATTTCTTCCTGGCTGTAACCCTGTAAAGGCACTCTATTAGAGTTGCAAGAATATGACACTTCTCATTTCATCACATGGATTACTTCAAACAAAATGTTTTGAAGAAGAGGTATATTTTTCAGTTGAATTTTGAATTTATTTACTTTTCTTGGTGCTTATAAATATTTTTCCCTTGGTCTCATCTCATGCAAAGCTCCACAGGAAAGTGATTAAAAATACCATTATTAAGATCTGGGGTTTTTTTGCTGTAGGTTTTAATTTCTTTCTTGGAACAAAATTTGCTTGGTTTTTTTCAGTTTTTTGTTTGTTTGTTTTCCTTTATCTGTTCCTGTTATCAGGTGCAGGCAAGATTTTATTTTGCATCTCCATCCCTTGTTCTGTGCTTTGGGAATGGTGTTCATGCTTCATTTTTGTGTCTCTGCAGTGGATGTGGAATAATTCCTCAATATACCATCTCAGAGATCTCTTTTCCACAGTAGTCTCTCATATTCTCTTTCTTTTCTAGCATAATCTTAAAATGGGCAGGGGAAAGCTGTGGTTGGAAGAAGAAGTATATGAAGTCTACTAGCTTGAATGGTAGTTATTAATCTTGTTATAGCTATTCAAAATACTTATTCAGGGTGTCCTCTTAACTGTACGAGATCCAGGGGCTTCACTTAATATATTTTGGATGCCTGTCCTCCACTTAGCTTTCAGATGGTTTTGTGCTTAGAAGTCATCCAGTAGGTTGGTTCTTAGATTCTTAAACCAGCTCTTTCAAGATACAGTCAAGAGTCATTGGTTTTAATTTTCTCTTATATTCTAGCTTGCTTCTGTTTTTGACCTGTTTTTGAAGCAGCAGTCCTAGTTTTGTGGTGATAAAAATAAGTAATGCTAGATTAATACCTTGTTCTTCTTCAAACTGTTAATTTAAAACACAAAATATAACTTTTAAACTTTTTTAAAGTCTTTCTATATGGCTTGCAATTTTTATGTTTCTTGATGTGTTCTTTTTCATTTCTGTTTTTCTTTTTGTCAATTTTGTCTGGTGTGACATAGTTATAGATTTTTAATATGCTTTATATTCAGCAGTGTTCATATTTTGTTCAAGAAAGTGTCCTTCAAAACCTAGGATACTCATAAAGGTGATGATCACTCTGAGATTGAGTAGGCAACCTGGTCTACTTATGCCAGAACTACCTGGCTATGGTTAAATAATACGAGATGCTATCTTGTTTCACACTGACTGGCCTCTGCTTTAGCCTCTTAATAATGACATATGAGAAGATGTTTTTCATTTATTCCTATGATCTCTTTTATCTCTGAAATCTGTTCAAACCAATATGGATCATACAGTTTATTTTTCTCATTGTCCTGTGCATCGGCTCTAAACAATTCCTTAGTCCCTCAGGAAAGTAGGTGGAAAGATGGAATTAAAATATGGTTTCTTGCTTTTAGAAGTTCTACATTTCTGCTGTTATGTCTCTTTTAGCCTTTCAGTATTTCCTTTTTGCCTATGACAAAATAGTGAGGGCTTGCTGCTCTGCAAGGGACGTGAGACAAGAGCAGGGCGGAAAAATAAGGCAGGTATAAGCAACAACTGCACCAAAAAGGCATCAGGATGCAGGATGGGAAGTCCAGATGAGGATCAGGGCCAGGGCTAGTTGTCAGGATCAGAGGCAGGCTGGACATCTCCCAGCAAGGCCGCAGTTCGGAGGCAAATTTGAGGCCAAGCCAAGGAAACCAACCCTGTTTTTCTGTCGGGTCCTCACATAGGGTCAGCGCTGGGGAGGTCCATGGCAGAGCACAGGCTCATCTGCTGCACAGCTGCGACGCAGCACGGAAGGGGCCAGTGGTACAGTCACAGCTTAGGAGCACTTCCCAAGGTAGAAGGAGCAGGCCCTCACTTCTGCTTTTTTCCACAACTGCTCTTCCCAGCAGAGGACCTGGCCTTGGACTCCTCCAGCTCAACTCTCACTTAGCCACATTGACTGCGCCACGCAGCTTGCTGTCGTCGGCAAACTTGCTGAGGGTGCGCTCTATCCCACTGTCCGTGTCTCCAGCAAAGAAATCGAGTCTTCAAATATTTCTTATGCCTTCTGTTTCGTTAATGAATGAAGAGTAATTGAACACAGTTATCAGAAAAGCGTAAAGAAACAATTTATAATTCTCTATCTAAATTTACTCAAAGCTTATATAGCTGCAAAGTATGGTAACAACAGTAAAGAAATTGACTTTTTCTTTTCTTTTTTCCCTGTTAGCTTATTATAGAGGATTCTCTAGGTGTTTGTCAAAATGAAAATTATGTTTTTTAAAAAGAATTTTAAATTTCATTAGTTTTAAAGCTGCAAAATAAGAAATAAAAGAGATGGTGATTTTTAATGAGATTTGTTTCTCCTCTGGATAGTATAACTTCTTTTATTCCTGACAAATTTTAAGCCTAAAAGATGCTTTTCCAAGTCAGAAAAATGCATGAATGAGTATACTGTAGTAAAGGACACTTGTCATACCTGATAGAAACATCTTAAACATACAGAGCTCTAAAGAGAAGGTTCTATTTTGTTGTGCTCTCTCTGTATATACACATATAATGTAATTATCAATCATATGTGTTATTTATAATTATATATAAATATACTGTAACACATATATTGTATATTTTACAATATGTATGTTACAAAATTAGAAAATATTGTTATTTGTTCAAATCAGTCTCCATTCAAACACATGGTGATTTATAGCTTTCATTCTCTGCATCAGTTTTAATACTATAGGCCATAACATAGCACCTGTACTTCAGATTTTAGGACGCAGTGTCATTGAAACATAGTGCTGGAAATATAGCACAGTCAAGTTATTTTACTGAAAGGCAAATTGTGGGCAGACCTCTGTACTTTAATACTTTATCTCTTAACTGTGTTCACTCTTTGAAAATGGTTATTTTATTTTAATTGAAAAATGTCTTTCCTCATTCTGGAACTATGAAAAGTTTTGACCTATGTAAAGTGTGGATGGTGTCAAAGGAGGAGTATTCCTTGGTGAAAATCACTTCACCTACTCTAATCATGAATACAAAGTACGTGTGGGGATTTTTCTGACCACCAGTGAGTGAATAGGGTAAATAATCTATGGTTGCCTGACAAGACGAAGAGATCTCTGGTATTTTTCATCCTCCTGCATTTTATTCCTGTTTTTTGATCCTGCATCTGGCGTTAGTCAACAGTATTTCTCCTTTGCCTTTGAGTACCACATTTTACTACAAAAAAATGTGCAACAGTGCTATAATTTCAATATGACATCAAATCGTAGTGCTTGGTGGGAGGTTTAGTGCATTTCTATGGAGCAGAACTGTTTCTGTTGTATATTTGCAATTAATGAAGAGAAACCAAAATAAAATGAGACCAGTGTGGGTAATAAAATCTCTCCTACCTGTGTACTAACTCACTAACATTGCTGTTCGGAAAGACATGTTCTGGAGGCACTGAATTAAAAGAGACAATTCTGAAACTGAGGATCTTTGTATAACATTGAGTGAAGGTCACGATGTTCTCGCTTTTCATGGTCAGTGATACTTCCCACTCAAGATAATGATGTGAGCCCGTGAGAAACAGCAGCAATACTTTTCAATCAAAAGCAGTAAGGTCAAGACAATAGAGAAAAAGTATTCTCAAATCATGAGCTATTAGAATAATTTACTGCTGTCTTTAATGACCCAGGTTTAAGCCTTCTTGAAAAATACATCCCAAAACAGAGGCTCTTTCATCTTTGAATGAAGGAGTAGGGTAGAATGTTCTGCTACGTAATGTTGGGTTTGATTACTGGTTTGAAGCTGGAGGTCAGAGGCATGATTTTACCACTTTCTGTTTTCTTAATAAGTAGTTGCTGCCAGTACATAAATGATTTGGGTACTATGTTCCTTAATGAGACAATTGCTAACACAGGACAGAAATTCTTTGCTTCCTCCTTTCCTTTTGTCTAGGTTATTGACATAGAATAAGATAATAAGCTCAGATACTTTTCTGCTCAATTTCTCAAAAACCATGAAACAAATAATCTTAACGCCATTCTGCTGAATAGTGCTAATTGTGCTCTGAAATAGCAGTCAGTTTAGATTTCTTAACATTGTATCTACAGCAAATAATGTTTTGCTTTTAATGTTGATTGTTCTAGTTATATAAATTGTATTAACATAATTAAAGCAATATTTTAGAAATTAGCCCTAATTTAAGTCAACTTCAAGCAAAATTCAAATTGCCTGCTTTTAAGTACATTGCCCATTGCCAAGAAATAAAACATACATTCATGGAGGCTTTATTTCAGCTTACTTTATTTGTAGTATAGGATGAAGAATAGATACATTTAAAATGATGTAAAGATAAATGTGTCAAAGCGTCATGCAGGATCGGCTGATTTACAGTAAAACTGGATATATTCAATGTATTATTAACATCATTGAAATTTTAATTCAACAAGTGCTTAGTCAGGTTTGTATGTAACTAAGGATCTATTATAAATCCAGAACAACAAATAACAGCAGGAAAAATATCAGAAAGACGAAAAGCAAACAGAGCTTAAAATATCAATTAAAAGATAGCTAATCCATCAGCACACTCTCCTTATATCCCATGTGCCATTTATTTGCTGGTTGGCTAGATGAAAAACACATGCTAAATCCTTTTGGTCCTGAGAGATGTAAAAGGTCATCAGATCATAGTATTCCACAGACAGCAATGATTGGAGTTTTGATATATGTAACTCCACTCAGTGGATTTACAATTTTAGAAACTTTGGATCATCTCCAAGAAAGCTCCTGTCCACAGAGAAAGCTCAGAAATATCTAAAAGCTGAAATCTAAGCTCACCAAGCTAACTCTGAAACTGGAGGCAAAGTAGTCCCTGTCCCAGGTAATAAGCTTGAGCTGAGTATCTTTGCTTGAATTAGTGTGGACCCAGGACCATGTTCACACAGTCATGCTGGTTTCAGGACTTGAATTATTATTTGAAGATTATTTTCTGTGTGATGTAAGGTGCCTTTGGAAATGCTTTGGACAACTACATGATACAGCATTGCGAGGTGTAGATACGCTGTATGCAACCAGACAAAAAACAATGTCTAACCTTTGAAAGCACCGCTAATGACTTTCCAAATTAGATATTATATACTATTTTTTCTATTATTCTGTCCATTAAGGTTTTCATTATGCACCCCTACATGACAGCAACCCGAAACATGTTCTTTTGCCTTTGATCATAAAGGATAAGAATTAAAATCTTGAATGTAGAGAATAGCTGATGCACATCACATTAATAGCAATTGCTCAGGAAAAAAAAAAAAGGAAAAAGGTATTTCTGACTTTGTACAAACTCTGCAAGAACAAAGTTGTCAGACTTGCCTACTCTGGGCTTGTCTTGACCTGTGTCGTGGTTTGGGCTGGACTGGCCACTGAAACAAATGACAGATGCTCTCTTTTACTTCTCTCTCAATCAGAGGAGGGAGAGCTTCTCCCTTCAGGGAGAGAAGGATGAGAGAGAAAAGAGAAATACGAGTTTAAGAGAAACTAAATTAATGAAAATATTAATAAAATAATAAAAAGAAAATAATGAAATATGTACAATGTATACACATCCATATTGAGCTTCCAGGGTGATGATCGCATCACAACCAAACCAAACCAAACAAACCCTACTACTGGAAAAAGAGGAAGGCAACTTATGAAGAGTATGGCAGTCAGTTATGGTTACTTGGTCCGCTAACAAGGTTAAATAAACTTATAAATTTTTTTCTGCTTTCAGCTGTTGGCAGGGGTCCATAAAGACCATGCAGAGCAATCAAGGGGTGATCTGCTAAGTCCATTTTCTTTCCGTTAAGCTCCCTGAATCATTTCAGAAGCATTAGCCACTCTACTGCTGGTGGCTACTGCGACCACTGATGCCACTGGTGTGGCAATACCAGCTACAAATGCTGCTGGCTGCGCTGGTCTCTGCCCATCTGCCCTTCCCAGCTACACTACAATGTAGAAAAAGGTATAAATTCCAGTTACAGTGGGTCCTTCTATTCCAAAGACAATTATGATAGTTCCAGTGGAATACAATTCATCTTTTAAACAGCGTGATTAAAGACATGTAGGACATCAAATCTGCGTCTAATTTTTGACAGTACTTCTTTGATCTGTCTGATAAGTAACTGCATTTCAGTTTAAAGGAGCAGAAACGCGTTGTCTGGAATGTGGCAGTGTGTTGCTTCCTATGGCTCAGTTCAATTAGTGCAGTGGTTATGTCGCCTGTCTGACGTTTTTATATATATGGATGTCAAATAACATAGCCCTATGTCAAGTGTTTTTGTTTATTAGTCTGGGGACCACTGTCCTACAAATCCTAACACAGTAATAAAATATGATTGCTACAGTCGCAACCTAACTAGATCTTACATGTTCCTTTCTTCAAAGGAATGGAATTGGCTTTTCACATCAGTAGTCTACATTCGATTCATATTTCTATTTAACAGCTGGATGCTGTCATGGGTGAAATGAGACTTGTCAGCCTCAGAAAGAGGAGCAAGTATTCATCTCTAAACTGATCTCAAAATGAAATTCTCATTTTTAAGAAACTCTGGGAGTGGCAACAAGATTACAGAATATCTGTTTCGAGTTATCTAGGGAAAAGCATAATGACTTTTGAGCACGTTTCCGTGCTGAGCTAGCTTCAAAAGGCTCACGCACAGTATTTGATCATTTCTGTCAATTAATTACCATGAGCTCCATTTTACACAGATGTAAAGCTGAACTGCTCTGAAATTAGCTAGAAATGGGACACTGATAAAATGTACCTTGGACTGATTTAAAGAGACAAGGGACATTCTTCCATCAGATTGGAAGACTTCGGAGATTCTGACTAACACAGATACTCAAGAAGGACTATTCAAAATTTATTAAAAGTTAAATGAATTCTTGGTTGAATTACTAATACCATCATATTACATGTAAAGACAGAATATATTAATTGATCCATAAACCAGTGTATTTTACATGTGATTAAAAAAAACCCAGACCACCACGCAACAGAGCAGATCATAGATCATATACAGAACAATATACCTTCACTCATGGGTGCAAACACCTACATCTTTGAATTCATTTGGGAAACATGCTTTAATCAATAAAATCTTGGTTTTATGTAGCGATAGACTCTTTCAACTCTGTAAGCAGCCGTAAGGAACGCATGGTGATTTTTAAAAGGTGATTAATGAGCAAAACCTCAAAAAGGAAGTATTTGGATTTCTTTTCTCCTTTTCTATTGGGGCCAAAAACGATTTTTGAAAACTTCTCTGGGTAAGCTTGTCTCGGTTTACTTATACTGTGAAGACCGGAATATATTTGAGGAGCCAATATAACCTCTTTGCCCCTTTCCCTCAAGAATTAACAGGTTGACATGGATAAGTTGCTGACTCTGTATAAGAAAGAGGGAAAGGAATTATGAATTATCAGTTTGGCATTTCTCCTGAATAAACAGACCCGCCAGAATGATTGAGGTTACGTATTCAAGAGAGGATTGTGTATCTGACACATAGATGCCATAGAAAATTGTGATAAATTACTTAGGGGTTTTTTTTATTATTATTGTCATAGTGAGAAGAGTAGGAGGGAACATGTTGCAGCTGACATCCACCCTGCTCATCTCAGTGAAGGGGAGAAAAGAGCAAAACTGAAGTAATGTTTTAAATGTTTGTGCTGTATATTTCAAAGATATCCGGAGTTGGAGCTATTGTATACAGCTGCACACCAATGTGTACAAAAGAAAAGCATTTATTTTGACTTTTCTACTTAATTTCTCTGTAACTTGAAAGTGAGCCTGTACAGAATTAACAAAAATGTTGGAACATGAATTTTTAATTGGAGAAATGCTCTGCTCTAAGATTGTTCACTTATCTATGATATGGTGGTTTTCTCCTTTTGAATATTGTCCCTAATTACAGTGATTGTACGCAGACAATTTAGGGCATGAGACATTTTTGGTTTTATTTCACATATGCTCTCAGCTACTCTGTGTAAAAAAAAATCAGGACAAATTATGTACTGCTGCTATTCTAGTTCTTGCACTTTCGTTTTAAAAGCATAATTCTGCCTTTTGGATTAGTGCCATATAATATCATTCTGCAGATTCATGATATTTAAATGTCAATTTAGGTCATCTTAATAGCTACTGGACACTTTCAA
>JAOXNO010000024.1:97560116-97574057 GCA_028565335.1 Limnodromus scolopaceus
CGTGTAAAAAGAAAAGCATTTATTTTGACTTTTATACTTAATTTCTCTGTAACTTGAAAGTAAGCCTTTACAGAATTTACAAAAATGTTGGAAGACGAATTTTTAATTGGAGAAATGTTCTGCTCTAAGATTGTTCACTTATCTGTGCTAAGGTGGTTTTCTCCTTTTGAATATTGTCCCTAATTACAGTGATGGTACGTAGACAATTTAGGGCATGAGACATTTTGGTTTTATTTCACATATGCTCTTAGCTACTCTGTGTAAAAAAAAATCAGGACAAATTATGGACTGCTGCTATTCTAGTTCTTGCACTTTGGTTTTAAAAGCATAATTCTGCCTTTTGAATTGGTGTCATAGAATATCATTCTGCAGATTCATGATATTTAAATGTCAATTTAGGTCATCTTAATAGCTACTGGACACTTTCAAATGAGGAATACAGACAATTGCATTTATTTTTTTTAGCCAAATCTGGAAAATTGTTAGCAGCGTATGCTTAAGAGAAAAAATGGTACTGAATTTTCTGATACGGTCTTTCTTATACAAAATACCATATCTTTCCTGATGCTTACAGACAATGTCACAATCATTTTCACTGAGCGGGAGCCTGAAAACTACATACAGAAATATAACTACTCTAAAAAAATACGTGTCATAAATCCTGTCTCTGGAGTTAGGCATTTCGTAGTAGGTTGTCAGAAAATGCTTGATTGTACAAAGGATTCACAACTTTGAAGTCCTCCTGGATGGGACACTCAAAAGGGAGTGGAGATCAGTACTCTTTCTTAATAGACATAAGCAGATCAGCAGAGGGAATAGTCTGTCTTCTGAACAGATGTAATTTGCACAAAGTAATGCAAAAAATAAAATAAAATAGTGCAACCTGAATTTTAGGTGCTCAGAGAAGTGAATGGCCGTGATCTACTTTTGGATTTAGCCTTGTAAATGCTACTTTAAACGTGAAGCCCTCTGTGAATTTAGAAGATAAAATGACTCCTGGAGGAGCCATCTACTATGGTTATGTATTAAATATTAAATTAGGAGTTCTTGGTTGCTGTAATTCTTATGCAGCTTCTGGTGTATCCACAGACAGATCGCTTACAGATTTAACTTACAGAACTTTAACTGCAATAATACAAAGTTTAGTTGGAACATACTTGCTTTATTCTTGAGAGGATTGTGCATCCCTTACAATCGTTGTAGCTAGACATTTAATATTTATTCTAGGCAGTTAAATACAGTTCTTAGAATGTCAGCACTGTGCTTCAATTACAAGCACTACCATATAGTGCAGATTTAGCCCTAGAAACTTAATTTATGTATATTAATGTAATAATTTATTTTATAACTGAATAAACTGTGTCTTTTATTGAAAAAATACCACTAAAACTATTTAGCTGAAGTATTAAGCACAGAAATCTGATCTTTAAAATTAACGGCTTTGTTCTGTTAAATTTTATGTCTTTGAAACGCCTCAGCTCGCTCTTTTCCACTTGAACCAGGAGATAAACAATTATTAATAGATTCTATCTCTTACTGACCCCTTCTATGATTATTATATTATTATTATTTGATTTGAGGCAGGTAGAGCAAATGACAGAGCTTTTATTGACCTCGCTCAGTTTCATCCATAAACATAATCAGTGGAAAGATTGAAAAGTTAATGATCGTGCTATTTAACATGCAGAAAAGAATTCAGTTCTGCTGTCACCGTCAGCATGTTTGCCCTCACGTTACCTGTGTGTCACGGTGGACAGTTCTACTAAACCTGCTATATACCAACTTACAGAACTCCCATTTTTTCTCTTGGTATCAGAACATTATTTCCCTCAGCAAGTACCCAAAGAGAAAAGCAACTGCTACTCCTTTATTATTTCAATCATCTGAGTCATTGGCAGTTTTGCCTTCTAATCTTGTTCATTAGAGCCGTTAGAAATGTTCTAAGACTTGTGAAAAAAAAACATTCAGGAACATATCAACATTCAGGAACACTGAAACAAATAGTGAAAAAGAATAAAAGAAAAAAACTAACACGCTGATTGAGAAGGAAAGCTGTTTAGCCATCTGTAATTCATGGTTTTCTTCAGTTTCTCTTGGGTGAACAGCAAAGTAAATTGTGGCCAGTATGCACTGTTTAGTAATTAAGAGAGACATAAGTAGCCCCCTCATATGTACTTCTGGATCCTCCAGTGAGCCAACAAATTATTCAAGGGGAATAAGACATAAAAATAATACAGAAATTAAAAATCATCAGCGATGAGTGGTCAGTTAGAGCAAATGAAAAAGAACAGGCGAGGTCAGTGGCCATGAGAATGGTCTCCAGCTCAGAACAGGATTCTGAGCTTGCGATGCTGTGCTTCGTCTTGCTCTGTCTTTCAGTTTAGTTCAGTTGAGCCACCCCTTAAACACAGTATAAAAACCTTCAACAAGCTGCAGTCTTTGTCAGTCTTGTCCGTGAAAACTGCTCGTGCTGACCTTAATGCACGGGATTAGACTTTTTCCTTGAAAAGTCCTGTCTCTTACAGAAGTTCCCAACACTTGCTGGCATCCTGTCCCTGGTCCAGTAACTTCCTCCTTGGTCTTACTCTTGATTTGATTTAACGTTTGACAGTGTGTCCAACGTCATGGAGAAGTAAAATATTCAGAGCGGTCAGAACCCTGAGTGAGCAGCCTCACTCCAACCGTGCTCTGTATTCTCACTTTGTGTAACAGCACGATGTATTCCGCTCTTCAGAAATTTAATCTTCCGTTCCATGGAACAGAGGCAGTTCCATCCATTTGGAATCAACATCTTGGAATCTTTCTTTCCAGGAAGACAAATACACTTTTTATTCCAGAACCGGTTTGAGGTAACAACGCTCCTCCCAAAAGGTTACTCAGAAGATCATTTAGCAAAATACTGGAAAAATATCTAAAAGTATTCCTAGAATATCTAGAAGTATTTGTAGAAGAATAGCTCAAGAGCAGGCTAGAGACTTTAGGGGGTAACAAAGGAAGCCCTGTTTAAGCTTGTAGAAATTTCAAGACCTCAAGAACTGCTTATTTTATCTATGAATTCCTAATTGTATCAGAAAACGAGTGCTTGCTGCAGTATCTGAAATTCATGTCTTTCACTGCCTGAGTATCTTTGTCGTGTTACACAACCATACTCATTCTTACGGATTTTTTTTCTCTGACCCAAATAACTTCTGCCCCCACCCCCAAATGTTTCAATTTCAACAGGGAAGAAGGGGAGAGAACTAACCACATCGAATTACCAGTAATTTAATGACCTGGGCATTATACAGAAAACTAAAGAGGTTAGCTTGAATTAACTAAGCTAGACAAACTGCATCTCTAATCTTGGTGATATGTTAGAGAGGTATTCTGAGCTCATCTGCTCTAACTGTGTGAGAGAGAAAGACAGTACAATGCTTCGTCCCATCAAGAGAACCATTAAGAGATGTTGCTTCTTAGTAAGTTCAAAACTGCAGCTATTAAGTAGAGGAGAGTAGGCAGAACATGAAACCCCCTTACAATTTAAATGGTTACAGCTTTAGAGAGCAGCTCGGCTGGAAACTTCAAGAACAGTTCTGGTCACAAGCTTCCATGTTCTACCTGGGTTTCACCTAAGATGTGGTCCTAAGTGGCTTGCTCTAAAGAGGAAGGCCAGAGAAGTGAATTTTTATGTACCAGTTTATCTTATTTTCGATATAAACAGCTCTACCCTGGTAGACTCTCTTATAATAAGTTAGCGGTTTCTAATCTTAAGCTTTTTCTGAAAGTCAAAGCCTGTTTGATTAAATACTTTGGACAGTGGACCAATGTAAATAAATTCAATGCAAAATCCTAAAACTTATATTGAAAAATGACATCATCAGTGCAATTTGTCCGTGGCTAACTGTTTTGTTACCTCTTCAGATTTGTCACACAGTGCTAAACTTTTTACTCTGAAAAGCTAATGAAAAATATAATAACAGTTACCAGACTGAAAAAGCAGGTATTACAGTGATTGAAAAACCTATATGAAATAACTACTTAAGGAAACAAGAATTTTATTTAAACACAGTAATTTTAACCCTTATTGGCATAAAAAATTAGAATTTATAGTCACCTTCAGGATTATTACAGAAATGGCAGTGCTCAGTAAGATGCTAGATATCTCTTTTTAAAGGAAAAGAGAAAGACTGCTTTGTGAATCAATAAAGTATGTTATAAAGTGGCAGTATATTTACAAGTAAATAGCATTGTAGGGTGAGTTTATAACCTGACATTGGTGAAAAATGGAATTTTCCAAACTTCTAAGGCACTGAGACAAAACAACATGTTGGGTTTATTTCTTTTGAAAAGAATGCTTCTGGATATCCCATAAAATTGCTCTTTACTACTGGCTCTTCATCAGCTCTGTCGTTTCAAAGTAAATTACTGAATTTCCTACATTTCTGAATGAAGTGGTGCTGGAAAAAACCCAATTCTGTTTACTCTGAGCTATGGTTTTAAGCCTTACACATAACTTGTTGTGTAGTCTGCAAAGGACAAATGTATAATGGTAATTTCATTTTTAAATTAAGGTATTGCTTTCCCCTCTTGCCATATGGTGTGAAAAATAAATGGAAATGTATCTATTTTTAAAAATTTTTTGGTTTTTAACATTTGTCTATGAGATAAAAAACTGCACCCCCTTTTATTACTGGTATTTTATCTGTTGACTTCACTGAGATCATGGTTTTCCATTTCCTTCTGTTTGAGTATTATATAATAGTAAGAGAGTAAAATACTTTCTCATGACTGGAGAGAAATATTTTGCAGTCAAAGTTTGGTCTGTAATTGGTGCAAATTACCTGCAGCAAGTCATGAAATAACACCGGAATCCAAAGTACAGTGTGAAAAGTAATGACTAAGGAGCTTAAAATACATTTATATTAATGTCTTTAATGTTAAAAGAACTTAATAGATTTGATGACTATAGGTGAGTGCTGAATACTTTTTTCTGTAAGTAAGCCACAAACCCAGCACAATAGAGTGGTTACGCAGTGATGCGGGAGAGTTTTTCTCTGTCTTCCTCTCGTGACCTTGAGCAATGTAAAGATATGATATAGATCATTATTTAGGACCAGGATTGATGAAGGAACAATATATTTAAATTGGTATCTTCCATAAATTGTAAATTAAAATGAAAAGACAATAATGGGTTTGTACATTTTCAGGCATGGGTAGCTTCAGGCAAGTCTTAATGGGTGACAGATTTTGCAATCTTAAAGTACTCTTACAGTGGTTTATGGTGTTTATTCCTTAACTAAAAGCAAGCAAAAACTGTATTGAATCATTGATGAGTGAACTTCACTAACTGGAAAATTGCAGATTTTTAGTCCCATCAGACTTTTCTTACATCTAAGTTAATGGTACCTCTTGGCAATAGTAGCTTGTGTGTGCACCATCAGCTGAAGGAAATCAGATACGTGCTTTCAGTATCTGATTTTTGCAAGCTCAGTTGTCAGTTCCTGAGGTCTGATGAATTCAACACCTGTGAAAATCTGGTGTTTGCAATTATCAAAGAAGTCTCTATCTTTCGTGATGCAGCTTTATCTTTAGTGAGCCGAGCAGTGTCTCAGGAGGTTTGCGTAACTGTCTGTGCGTTGTGGAAGACCTCAACCAATTTCCCCCCGCAAAGTATATATGTGGTGAATGTATGATTCTGAACTGTAGCTTTTGTGTGACTTGTAGGAATTTCCCCATAGATATGGGGGAAATAGAAAATATTCCAGTTCCCAATATATTATGTTTCATAGGGAAAACAGATTTAGATTATAATTTACTGGTAAAACTAAAACTCATCCTTTTACCTCTACCCTTTAAGCAGCATTTTAATCAGGCTAAAATCCAAATGTTTAACTTCACTAAAAAGGTAAATATTTGACAATTTCTCCCCACAGTTCCCAAACATGGAATTTCTTAGCTATGTGAAAATGTAGTTAATTAAATTGTTGTATTGATCTAGAAGTAAATATGAAAAAAAATGTTGTTATGAGTCATCAGGCTCTTCATGACTTCAAGAAAAGCTGGACTAATAAGCTCCCAGACTGACTGAAAGCTGTGCATCTGCTCAGCCTTAAGTTGCTTCATTAAGTTGGAATAAATCTTATATTCAGCTGCTGAAAATAGAGGTGGATACAGAGGAGAGATGGTCAAATTCCCTTGGGAAACCCAGACAGAGAAAAACAAAATGAGAAAAAAAATGTTTTTCTTTTTTTTTTAACTGCTGATTCACTCTCTAAAAATGGACAAAACCACTATTAGATTTATGTAAGGGTGATCTTTCCTCAGACCTTGTGATCACTGAGGAATAACAAAGAGAAGTGGGACATACCAGCTATTTCGGTTCGGATTGGTATAAGATTACTGGTAGAAATCCCCAGCTTCTGGAGAAAGGAGTGACAGAAATACATCGATAGACTACAGAGATCATGTATTGTAACCAAGTATTGACAGCTGCACTCCAGTGAGATGATGATTTCCAAATGTGTGAAGGCACTCTGGATGCAGTCCTGAGTGATGTGCTCTGGGCAATCCTGCTTTAGCAGGGGAGTTGGACTAGATGATCTTGAGAGGTCCCTTCCAACTCTGACAATTCCGTGATTCCGTGCTGGAGCTTATTCAAAAAAAACCAAAAGGAATTATTTTTAGCATGTGAAAAAGATAGCTTTTTTTATAGTTTCTGTTGCAGAAATGAATTTTTTTTCATCTGACTTTTCAAAGCAAGAGGGATAGTTAAACTTTCCTTAGAAATATTTTCAAAGCTAAAATACTCTTATCGTGAGAAATACTGGAGAACTTAAGTTTTAAATGAAATCTAACAGCTGTTTATTGCTCGCTGAACTAATAGGACAATACTTTGGAAGATCTGGTAATCCTTTTGAAGAAACACAATAGCATCTAGAAGAGTGTTCTGAGCCCAGATTCACCTGGGCAGGCTTTGGATAACAGTCTCTCCTTGTATAACTGCCCAGAATTGGCCGTATGCGCTTATGCCGTCGGGTGTCAACGCGACCAAGTTTTCCTATTCAATAGTATTTAAACTTTATACTCAATTCATAGGTAAATTAAGGAAAAAAGAGTTTGAACTAGCTTCTTGAAAGTAATTATGTTGTTGAACTGCAAAATTTCCATTACCTGTCCTTCCTTATTTATCTCTTTCTTCTTTTCTTTTTCTCTGGGTTTCATTAATCTATCAGTTCTTCATTAGAATAAATTTCATGCAGGTTTATTTCTGTTGTCTGTAACAAATCACTGTTATTCTATTTCTACGGAAGGAGTTACTTAAAGCCTATGATGGAGAATACGGACCATTAACTCACTTTGCTAACAGTAGTTTTCCTGTATCCTACAAGCCTGGATGAAACTGTGTGGAAAAATATTACACAGCTCTCTTTATATTTCTTTGTCCAGTTGAAATATGTATTTTTTTTGTCATGGTAGTTTGGTAGCAGCTATTATTTCTGCTCAAATCAGTATTTTCTATCATGTATTTGTTCTTATTTAATTTTAAGGCAACATCTGTTACTAACTATTTGCTTTCATATACCTCTACAAGTAGTGCCCTTGTATCTCATTATTAGAGTTACAACTTAATACTTTTAATTTATTTCTGTCTGCAAAAGAAATATCAGGAATTAAAAAAAAAAAAAGAATTAAATGCAATTTATGTCATCTAATTTGGTGAAGAGTTCGAGACAAAACAAGCTATCACTTTTTTAATGTCAAAATTATGCAGATGAAAATTATTAAAATAACTAAGTGTGACTTTTTATGCATATTTTCATGTAAAAAAACCTGGTTTGCCCTTTTCTGATCATGCCATAGTTTTAAAATAAAATCTAATACAGATGATTTGCTGTATGCAAAGACATTGTTTATAAGCAAGCTTAATCCTGACCCGAACTCGCTGCCCTATTATTTGCAGTAAGGTGCTGTCTTTAAATGGCTAAAGCTTATGGGCTGCTAAAAAATGCAACCCATGAGAAATGTCATGTGTTCTGCAAACAAAAAAAAGACCTCTTGCTGTATATGCAGTCTGACATTAAAATTATTCTTAAATTCATTCTTTTATTTTGATCTGTATAAGTCAAAAACTTTGAAAACTTGAAATTATGCTCAGGATGGGGGTAACTGATATTTTAGAGCAAATGCAGGAAAACTTATGGTGGAAAATTTAGTTCTATTAATTTTGCCTGTGAATGCATTTGAGGGTTGAAGCTTTTGTGCTCTAAAATCTTTTCATCCTTTAATTCCAACTTTCTAAATTCAAAACAACCACAATATATTCAGTTATTTACACAAAGATAATCTTTTATACCTTTTCTCCATATATTTTTTATGTCAAGACTTTAATCTAGATGTCTTTTTTTCTTTTCCAGCAACCTTATTCATCACTACATGAAACAAGCAATTTCTAGTACACTTGATAAACAACAATTGAAATGCATTTAATGACCAAAATTATGTCTAGAACTGCTAGGATTTTCTTTAATATAAATCAACCTTTTCAAAAATTAAAATGTAAATAAATAAAAATCTAAGGAGCTTAACAAATAATCAAGATGTGGCTCCAATACATCAATTAGTGCTTCTAATATCTTGTTTCATTGATAAAGTGTCATTGCGCTTATGTGTGACTTCTTGGCTGAAACAAGGTTGATATTTACATATGTCAGCTTTTATTTTCATCATAATAGAGAGATAAAGTATTCATTCATTGTAAAGTCTTGTTCAGTTTACAAACTTGTCAGTCTGCCCTAGAAAAACTGCCATTTCTCATAATATCTTTCCACAGTGAGTTTTAGGATCTTTACTCTAGCCTCCATGCAGTATTTGACAAGGCCTTCTTGTGGGTGATTCCTGCAATTTGTGGCTTAATTTGAAAATTATTCAAAACAAACTATTGAAGGAATGAGTGTTACTGGGTTTATGTAATTATTTTTTTTTTTAAATCCAGAACCTTTCTACAGGTTGGTGATATCACCAGGAGAATGAGTAAATATCCAAACAGACTACCAAAACTTAAGTTTAAAATTTTAGGTGTTGCACCCTGAAGCATGAAACCAAATATTTGTTACTAACCTAATGGCCGCTGAAGAAAGATACATAGTATAACAAATCTATACGTAATATTTTTTGCTTCAAGGTCCACCCTTTCAAAGCATTTCATCACATGCTTTACAGAGCATAAGTAGATCATTAATATATATTCAGATTCCAAATACATCTAAAGCAGGGCACCTTGCCTGGAATATAACTGATATTATAAGAAGGGAGATCTCATGTTGCTTGTCTTGCTGCATGAAACATATATTGTACGATCCCTTCCTGCCTAATACTGCTCCTTGGTTAAACGCTTGCCAAATGCCAAGCTAAATTAGAATGGTAATGTATCTGCTAATTGTGTTTTATTATGATTAAAACTTTTTAAAGTCTGATTTCTACTACTAGTTACTGCCAGTTGTTGTTCTTTACCATTGTGTTAGAATCAGAATACGTGAAACATCTTATAGCAGTTCTCCTCTTACTATGTTATATACCAAGTAAAACAATAAAGATGACCCCCAGAGCTGTGGAAACCCTAGTCTACATGATCCTAACTGAGAAAATGGAAGAAAACATGTTGATTCATTCTCAGTCAGTAAAGAAAGAGTACACTTTTTATCAAATCAAAAATTAAATCACCAGTCTTAAACACAGAGGTTGTATATAGACTGAAAAGCTGTCCATCATGTTAATGAACTCACAGCTCATCTTCAACTATTTCTGCAGAAAAGCCTGAGAATACATAAGTTTTGCAGTATATAATAGCATGGCATGTCAAGAAGTTCCAGAGTTAAGTTGCATCCACTGAGAATCCTCTGTCTCTACTACAGACATGTGTGATGGTTGAAGCATCTTTGATGTTCTCAAACCCTCTGTTAAATAAAGAGAAAGGCAGAGAGTCTGTGAGACTGTTCAGTAACTAATATTAAAAAAACCCCAAAAACAAAAAAAAATCCCACCACCAAAACTGAGTAGACTCTTTCCTTACCGTGTGACTTCAAATGCTTTTTTCTGATGTTAGTCTCATGGAACCCACACCATTTTCTGTAGCTGATGGCTTCTTGAAGAACTGTGTGCAACTGGGACATAATGTGAAGAATTATCTGTGTAAAGCAATAATCTTACTTTGGTATTTTCCAGGATTACATACTCTAAAACTTCTTTTTAAAATAGAGAAGGTATACTGGGAATGTACTAAGAATATATTGAGAGTGGCTGGTATTATTTAGACTGGTCCTAAGTTTATTTGCCATAAATACAGGTTTATGAATGTTTAGTTTATATTTACAATACAGAGGAAGATTGTTAGTGCTTTAAGATAAATGCTACTAATTAGTGCATAGCTATGCCATAGTTTGGGCATAATTGATATTTATTTCTAACTTTTGCAAGCTTTAAATAGGAAAATTACCTTCCATTTTCCTTAATACCTTCCTTGTTTTGAAATTTTAAAATTCTAAAATGAAAATAGAGATGATAGTTAAAGTATAGGTAGTCTGTGAATGAGCTTTGAAAGTAAAGAGAAGCCATTTAAATTTCATATGATAAAGAAGAAAATGTCAGAAGATGCAAAAAGCATGAATAACTCTATATAGTATCACTTTGAAAGAGTACAAGCAGGTAAGACATCGGTCTTTCAAGGACATACAAAAGCTTTTCTTTAAAGGTAAAATAGCGAAAGATTGAGTATGTGACTGGATGAATAGTAGATGACATATCTAAGAGATGCTTTCAGAAAGGCACTGCAAGGTTTAAACATATTTTGGAAGTGAGATACTCAAATCAAAGATGATTCTTTCCCCTCCCACGTTATGGCACTCAGTAGCAGTGGGTAATAATACTTCTTAGTGGTGGATAAAGGAGAAATCTGACAGGATTAAAACAGAGGAAGATAAAGGTCTCTGAAAAGAATTCACTTGGGCATCTTTTCATCTATTTTCAGTCTGAATTATAACAAAAGTTGGAGCTAAAAAAAAAATTAAAATATTAAGATCTAATTTTTAGATAAATTCCAAAATACTAGCAGGTAAAGGTTTTAAGCATATTAACATGTAAAAGTATATACATACATTTATAAATGGACTAAAGGACCTGGTATGCCTGAACCACTAAAGGTAATAAATGGTTTTACTTATTCGAGAAATTTGTTCCTTTTTTTCCCATCTGGAAAGATAAAATCAGACAGGCTTGTTTTACAGGGAATTGGGTTTATTTTGTTATGACAGCATGTCATGCAACCACCATCTGTTAAAAAACACTTGACAGTTCATTGGGGAAAGCAGAAGCTAAAACCTGGGCCATGTTTAACCAGGCCTGTAGACATCCAGGAAAATGTGCCGAGTTCCAGCCCCGTGATACCAGCATTTCTCTGGGTAAACAATGGCCTGAACCACCCTTGCCTGATACTGGTGGGAGAATGCTGCCACAGAAGGTGGTAGTGGCTGAGAAGAAAATTTTGCAAAGGTCAACATCCATCTGGGGAGATCGTTCTGTGCTACGAGTAAGGTCTCAGCTCACTTTTACTGGTGTCCCAAACAAAAATACTTAGGCATTCTGTATGTCTGTCTGTAAAAGGAGGTAGCTTCACTGCAATATGTTTGTGCTGAAAACAGGCTGGCAAAGGCGGTGTTCTCCACTTTGTACCAGAGTTGTTCCCGTAAGGTTCAAGTTTAGTAAACTTGATGTGTTGAATAACCGTATCAGTCATACAGCTTGTTTTCTCGTGTAATTTTTCATGTAATTCAGTAGTCAAAATTGAACCTCACCTCCACTAACGTAGCTACATTTCTGTGCTAAAAGTAGTAAATAGTTGATTTTTTTTTTCCTGAAGAAATGTTAGTAGGAAGATTATTTATTTTAAGGAACACCAGTGTAGAGGCAGGCTGCTTTTCTAGCGAGACCAGCTTTTCACTGTAACAGTATTTCAGTGCTGACACTTTCCAAGGAACTACAGAATTAAATTCTCAGAATAAAATGTGTGTTTACTAGCTAGTATAAACTTGTTCTGGAAGCCTTTATTCACACACACAAATCTTTATCAATCTAAGTATTAGTGAAATTATCAGTATTGGGCTCTTGGTCTGGAGTGTTTTCAAGATGGTGAGTTCCAGATGATATACTTTTGTCCAGCTGAGCTGGGTTTTTACTCATGCTTGGGTTTTTATTTATTTATCAGGAAATAATAAGTAAAACATATTTTTAATTGTGCCTGCGAAAACACTTCTGAAATTATCATAATCTCACTTCACCTAGTTTAAAGAATGTCTTCTGGGACAAACAGTATACAATACAATAAGTAATGTTAAAAAGATGTGAAGAATGAGATTATTCCTTTCCTTTTCTGTATTTTTAAAATATTCTATATGCCAAAATGAAAAAAAAAAAGAACATAGACAAATGCTGAAATATACCGTAATTGATGCAGTTTTTCTACTTCAAGAAGAATCTATACTCGGGTAAAGCATTTACAAGTGCTTTGTCTTAGTTATATTTTTGTAGTGCTGTAATGCAGTTTTTTATTTCTTTAAATCTCCTCTTGTAAAATTTAGGGTTTCTATATAAATTAATTGTTGCTGATGCTGCCAAAACAGACAGAGATTTATAGCTCTTACCATCTGACTGCATGTATCCTGCTTGTCACGACTCCTTTTGCCACTGTATCTAATTTGAAAGCGTATCACTGTGCGGGAAACCCAGCCACTTTTTACATCTGATCTCTCATCCCCTTTCAGCTGTAATACTGCCATCTGTAATCCACTCAGGTTTGTGTAATTTATTTTGTGCAGCTAAAATATTCCAGCTAACTATTTTTTTTTTATTCAGGAAGAACGTTCTGCCCTATCCTTAAGGGTTTCCCCAAAATCTTTTCAGATTAAAAATGTGGTTCACAAGTTTCTACTGGCTCTGTTCTTCTGTGAAGGGAACAGAAAGACAGGAGGCGTGTAACCAGGCATGGACACACGTGTGTATGTGCAAGATAGAAAGCACATGTGTGTTTGGGTTTTCTGTATATTCACAGTGGGCTTTGTTACTTTATGTCTTTTCTTTATGACTAATTACTTTTAATTCCACATATTCCTTAAATACCTTTTTTACAAATGAAGAAGAAAAAAGTGTAAATTGAGTGTTCAAATTGTTTTGAAAGGACTATAAGGTTATATATTTCTGTACATAGTATTATTTAAATATCTGACAGTCTGGAGAGAGAAGGAACAAAGGACAAAAGGAATGGAACAGTATAGGATACCTTCTCTTTCTATTCCTGCCTGAAAGCAAAAAATAGAGATTCTGAGCCTCGTTTGCATGAGCACATATTCAGCTGGTTACAAATGCATTTCTCTGTGGGGTTTTCTGTATATTCTTGAGATTAACTTTACCCTCGTAAAATATTTCTGTATTACAGTTGGGTTCTTGATTTTTGTCTATTCCAAGTCATATTCTGGACAGAGCTTAAATGAGATTTTATTTTCTTATACTATCTTAGTCGTAGAGTGGTATGGTGTGAATATTTCAGAAGGTGACTTCATGAAATGTTGTTTTCCCTGTCTGAGCAGGGCTGTAGATCCTAGTATATCCATAAAAATAGGACTGACCATGGGTAATGAATCATTTATTTTCCAACAGAAGCAAAACATGGGTGTTTTTTTATCACAACCAAAGAAAATAAACAATACACCCAATAAATCAGTTATATGGGCCTTCAAAAGAACGGTAATAATTTATACTGTTTTAAGAAAAAATTTTGAATATACATATGCTTAAATTGAGGCCATGGAAGTTAACGTATGGGCAAAGTGATGAGTCATTTTTACAGCTGCATGTCTAATTTTTTTTTTCCTTTACTTTGCAGTGACCCAGGGTGGGGATGCAATTGCATCTGAT
>JAOXNO010000024.1:97577941-97591126 GCA_028565335.1 Limnodromus scolopaceus
GCTTGTAACAAAAATAGCTTTTAAATTGTCAAAATAGCTTTTTAAAATTAAACAAAATTTCTTATGTTTATTATTTCATATGGATTTTTTTCTTTTTAAAATGTAGCTTCTTTCAATCAAATTCTAGCCTTCTTTATAAAAGCACAAATTTTGCTTTGACACAGTTCAGGTTTAAAATAGAAAAAGAAAAAAAAAGGAAACTGATTTCTTCCCCTTGTGGAAAGTTTACATACGGAATTTACAAAACAAAACAAAACACAACCAGTGCCCAAAGATTTGATCAGCAACTGGGAAGCTAAAGATGTGAAAAACAGACATTTGCTGTTAACAATTATAAATTAAGTGAAGTAATAATTTCCTTTGAAATCACAGATCAAATAAGTTAAAATACAGCTTTAAAAGGATGCCCGCTTTTTAAATGGAAAATTTCAAGCATAATCATAGAATCGAATCATAGAATAATTTGGGTTGGAGGGTACCTTTAAAGGTCATCTAGTCCAACCTCACTGTGAGTGTTTCCAGGGATGGGGAATCTACCATCTCTCTCAGCAACCTGTTCCACTGTTCCACCACCCTCGTTGTAAAAGATTTCTTCCTTATAACTACTCTGAATCTCCCCTCTTTTGGTTTAAAGTCGTTACCCCTTGGCCTATCCCAACAGACCCTGCTAAAATGTTTGTCCCCAACTTTCCTGTAGTCCCCTTTTAAGTATGGAAAGGCCGCAATAAGGTCTCCCAGGAGCCTTCTCTTCTCAAGCATGAACAGCACCAACTCTCTCAGCTTGGTGTCATCTGCTGAGGGTGCACTCAATAATGCCACTGTCTGTGTCATTGAAGAAGATATTGAACAGTACTGGTCCCGGTAGAGACCCCTGAGGGACATCACTTCTCACTGATCTCCACTTGGACATTGAGTTGTTGACCACTACTGGCTCAGTCACTGGGGTCTTCACCTGACTGCCATTGACTATTCAAATATCACGGAGAGTGGCTTTGCAACTACATCAGCCAATTGCCTCAGGACTCCGAGATGCATCTCTCAGATTTCCATACGTTCAGGTTCCTCAGGCGGTTGCAAACCTGATCTTCTCTTACAGTGGGAGGGAATTTGTTCCCCCAGTCCCCATCTTGCAGTCCATCCAACTGAGAGGCGTGGGATAAGGTTGCCAGTAAAGACTGAGGCAAAAAGTACTTGCTCTTGAAGGGTAAGAATGAGTCGGATGTTAGTGAATCAGATTATTTGCTATTCTCCACAGCACAATTTTAGCCACTGAGCTTTCTGACTGCCATCTAGCAGTCCCCGGGTGTCTAGGAATCAATGACTCAGAAGAACCAAACTGAGAAATCTGCTTTATCATGATCATTTAGTTCACCGCGTGGGATTACCAGGCACAGATGTAAATGTGCAAGAAAGCTAACAACAAAACCCATTGATTATGATCGGGAATAAGGAATGTCAGAAATAATAAGTGGAAGCAGAAACGTAAATACTGTTTAGGAAAGCTCTATTTGAGATACACAGTAACTATATAGAGTTTTTAAATTTTTCATAGATGCTGGTCAGCATTGTTCAGTAAGCAATGATTTATATATAAAAAAAAGAATAAATTGTAAAGCATTCCAAACAGACACATTTCAAAGTTACAAGTGTAACAGTCAAATTTATGTCCTAATAAAAGTTATAATTTAGCATATTTTTAACACAATATTTCAGCTAGGTCAGGAATATTTAATGAGTTATTAAAATTTACTGAAATTAATATTTCCTGATTGTACATGTTGATAAATTACCCTAACTACTTGTTCTCTCTTTTAATAGAATATGGAGAAGTTGAAATTATTTGTGAAGTAAATTTTGTTGCCTGAAAGAACAGTGATTATATATTTTCTTAAAACATATATCTCTCTATGCATTCATCGAAATCATAGTTTAAAGGATCACACTTATTATCACAATTGCTTTGTATTTCTAGCCTTCTTTAAAAGGTGGACAAAATAAATAGTAGACCTGTTCCCTATAGTGTTTTCATGAATATAGTAATGATGGAGTAGGATTTCCCACCTTAAATTCTTTGTTTAGACCTAGAAATAGTTTGTCATTTGGTGCTATTTAGATTTATTTGAGGAAGTTTAAATTTAAAATACATTTTAATTGTTTCCTTCTTCCTCCCATTTTTCTCCTAGGGTGGGTGCAAGTGTGCAGTTCTCCTGTGAAGATAATTATGTTCTGCAAGGTTCTAAGAGCATCACTTGTCAGAGAGTGACAGATACACTGGCTGCCTGGAGTGACCACAGGCCAATCTGCAGAGGTAGGTCTATTTTGGAATTTTTCCTGAAGTTTCAAAGGGTAATTTATAATTTCTGCTTAGAAATACAATGAAACAATGTCCAAAACAAAGCAAAAAACCAAATATACATATATATAATTTATTTTGATTGTGTTTGCGTATATATATATGTTCATATATATCCAAAGATCTTTCTGTGTCTTGAAGCACACAAGCAAAGATGCAGAAACAGTATCAATTTAGGGAGCTAATTTCCTTTTTATAGTTTTCATTTCACTTAATCTTCTTTTTGTCCTGTTAAGCATATTTTAAGTAGAACTAGTTAGTTAGGTTTAGATTAAACTTTTCCAATTAAATTCCTAAATAGGAGCTCCTCACAATCATATTGTGTTCCTGCCAGTCCCAAATATTTACATAGTCCTCATTTTTCGGTAAATTCCCTTCTCTATCATCTATTGTGATCAACCTTGCAAATGATCTAACCTTCTGACTTCTTTTCTAAATGTTTTCTCATTATGGTCTGAACCAAATAATAAGTTTCTCCCCCTGCTTTTAAGGAGGAGAGGGGGATATTTGGTTGTAAGTTTTTCCAGGGCAATCTACTGCCTGTAACGAACGCACAGAATAATATTTAAATGCTGTCAAAGCACTCCAGAACTGAGGTATACAGGAAAAATAAAGAGTATGTATCTATATACAGAACTTTTCCTTTTTCTCAGCAGAAAAATTAATTTGGGTTGCACATTTGGATTGTACATGTTAATTAAAGTCTTAACCCTAGAAATGTGCTAACCTCATGTCCTCCTAGAATGAGACAACCTGGCCAGGGCAGGCACTGGAAAACAAGACAACTACCACCATTAATTAAAAAAAAAAAAAAAAAAAAAGAGGAAAAATCCCCAATCAGACAAATTGGTTTACATACTTTATTTATCATTTTGAGCTATATCAAAGAGATACTTCTTGTACTCACAAAATCTTATACTGAATGCCAGTTACAAGGGCAGCAAATGATAGGGAGACTGTCGAGGGAAGGATTTGTAACACCTGGACTAAACTTTTGCTTGTTCAAGAGTGAGCTAAAGCCTAATCTCACTTATATAAAACTCATTTATTTGTATGAAAAGGTTTCATTATCTAGTTATTTTATAATACCAAAAGAAAAAAACCCCAACATTCTCCTGTTGCCAAAAGAGATTTTTTGACTTGTATAATTACATATGTGACATACTTGTAAATTATGCTTTCTTCATTAAAGAGTATAAACAGTTGTGGTGGGCTGACCCCAGCCAGCAGCTGAACACCTGCCCAGCCACTTGCTCGCTTGCCCCCTGTGGGATGAGAGAAAGAACTGGCAGAGTAAAAGCTGGAAACTCGTGGGTGGACATCAACACAATTTAATAAATGAAGCAAAGCTTTTCGTGCAACCAAAGCAACATAAATATTTTATTCACTACTTCCAGTTAGTGAGCAGCTGTTTAGCCATTTCCTGGAAAGCAGGGCCTCGGAACAAGTGGTGGTTGCTTGGGAAGATAAACCTGTAACCATGAATGTCCCTACTTCCTCCTCCTTTCCCTGAGCTTTATTGCTGACCATGTTGTCATATGGTATGGGATATCCCTTTGATCCATTGGTGTCAGCTGTCCTGGCTGTGTCCCCTTCCAACTTCTTGCCCACCCCAAGCCTACTTGTGGGGGCAGTGTGAGAAACAGAGAAGGCCTTGATGTTGTGCAAGCTCTGCTTGGCAATAGCCAAAACGCTGGTGTGTTACCAATACAATTCTAGTTACAAATCTAAACCACAGCACCATACAAGCTGCTATGAAGAAAGCTAACTAATAAAAAGGTCTGTAAAGGTGGCTCTAGGATAAATTATTACAAGCTATGTGTAACATGGGTAATAATACATAGGCACATCTATGTAAAGACTGGACAATCTAAAATATAGTAAAAAAATAAATAAATAAAAATCATACCTCCTACTCTTTGCAGAGCAGCAAAACAATGGTGATTTGTGTCTCTGTAGCTAAGTATCTAAATGAAAAAATCTAAATATATCCTCTCGGTATTTGGTTTCACACTACTGCAGAATAACAAGTCAATGCAACTCCACTGTTCGCTCATTTGGTGGGGTTTTTTTCATCTCCTGAATTTATTCTTATTTGCTAACACATTGCAGAAATGAGCTGAAGTAATCTATGTATGGTAAAAGTAATGCTCAGCAGAAAGGGGCTATTTGCTGCTGAATTATCTGTGTGTTATTACTAGTGTTTGCTGTTCCTTCCAATTTATTATCTGCAAATACCTCTATTATGCTTTACTCCCTCCAGTAAACTTCTAACAAAATAGGATAAATTAGTCCTCTACTTCTATTAAAATCTCAGTTGGAAAAACATGATACTTTCCTCAAACATACTTCCAAAATTGAAGCTAAAATTTCACGGCAGTCTGAGGGTCAAGACAGCCAGTCTCTAAAAGTTACTACGTTTTTTCTACACACATATTAACATTGTTTAGGCTGAATGGTGTATAATTCTTGTACAATTTTACAACATTGCGTGTGGTGCACATTTGTGGATGGTGGGAAAGATACAAGGTTTATTTGTAGTTCATATTCTTCCTAATCCCCTTTCTGACCTTCAAGATGCCAGTATTCATGTCACTGATACAATGTATTTAATAATAAAATACACAATACAAAAGCTCTTTATCACATTTTCCAATTGATCATCAACTTTAAGTGGGAAAGCTGATAAACTGCATACAACTAGTGTGGGCTTAATGACTTCAAGCCTCTGAGATTTACTGAAGAATCTGAACTTTGCATGTATCTCAGAATGGTGACTAACAAAGTTCAGAATCCACGAAGCTGACAAATAGTCAGAGGAATCATCTGGCTGTTGCCAAGTTCCTTCATTATTTACATTAAACAGCATCCATGTAACGACTTTACTTGCAAGGGCACAGCAGGGGGCCCTGGGGAGCTGCAGGGTCTGCCTGAGACGGCAGCTCAGGGCCAGGCCCGAAAGCCAGGGCCTGTCCCACCGCCCCAGGCGGGCCAGGGGCAGCCCCAGCATCGGACACCGGGCACCTCCCTGGGGGTGGGGACAGCCCGTGGCCAGGCTGAGACATCAGAGCCTGGATGGGGGGTCAGGATCAACAAAGTCTGTGAGCAGGCACAGGCATGGCTGTGGCGGAACTGTGGGCAGCTGCTCCCGAGACATTGATCAGGCAGAGGCTGACAGGCCACGCCCAGCCTGAAATGGATCCCCTGGGCCCGCAGGCAAGCAGTGGTGGGAGGCCCCCGTGTGGCTGGTCAGGGCGGGTGAGACCTCTTAGAGCCCTCAGGAACTGAATGGTGCTAATGTAAATGTTCCTAGTTTTCTTGAATTCCAAATAAAAACCTTACAGCAATTCATTCTGTTTTCTCTAAGTGATATACAAGGCCATTTTTGTACAATGTTTTGCAGTAACTCAATTTCCTAAACAGACCTCTGGGCACAACTTCAATTGCAGCACTTGCTTGGCTTCTGTGGTTTCTTTCTTTCTTCACTTTTTTTTTTTTTTCCTCCCCCACGAAATTCAAATAGGAGAAGGATAAGAGAGTAATAGCTTGACTGAAAAAAAGATCTGACAGAGACGTTCCCTAGCCTTTCTTCTTTGTGGATAGCTAGAAAAAGTATAAACTGTATTCAATAGCTTATTGCTACTAAGTTACACCTCTGAATTAGTTCCTACTGTGATAGACCTTGTGCAGGGTGAACTGAAAAGAAATTAATAAGTATTAATTGTCTGCTAGTTGCAGTGCTGGAGGTATGGTGCCTCTACCAGTTACTGCAGTTAGAATATCCTCTATTTCAGGTCCTATGAATCTGCTTTTTTGGCTTTTTTTTGTTCTAGCAATTAAAAGAATCTATTTTGCTTGATACAGCAATTCTGTATTACTAGCAGGCAGCATAGAGTGGCATACTTCAATGTGATTAGTTCTTTTTCTCCATGTTAAGCACAGGTAGCTTGTTAGTAATTGTCAGTGAAGATTTGGTAGAATTACCTATGTGAATGAGGGTGGGTGGTTTTTTTTTTGGCTTCTACTGAGATCGTTAGGGAAGATTTCCATGTGATGTGCCTGAGACTTAAGTGAAATTCATGAAAATATATTAAGACAGTTTCTATCATAAACATAGAAATTTTCGCAGAAAACTGATATAAGGATAGAAAATCTGAAAGCAATTTTGCTCTTCTTTCCTTATTTCCTATTTGTACCACACTTCTTTTAATGTGGACGATCAGGCTTCCTCCAGACAAGTTTTTGAGGTTAAAAAATGCTCATATTTCATTCTTCAGAATGGAGGCAGCCACAGAGAAAGATGAAAAGTTAAATTTTCCAAAGTACCAGAAATATGTTGGGTACTTTTATCCAATATTCAGAGAAAGAATGACCAAGTTTTTAAGGAATGTAGTCATTCCTCCTGCCAGTACTGAAATTTAAGTAACTGAAGAATCTAAATTACATGAAAAGTTAATGGAAATTATATGGATGGATTCTGAGATTCAGATATTTGAAGATATTCAGTATCTAAATACTTAGAAATGATGTGATCTAGACTCTCTATTTTAGCATGTTGCCAAAGTGGTGTAGTACCATAAACGTGACAGTGGAATTTTTAAATATTCTGAGTTCTGTAACTGCATTTTATATCCCTGGAACTTCTATGACTAAATATTTTTAAAATACTTTGAGATACTGAAATATTTTGAGTAGTTTGAATATTTTGATCTATCCCTAATGCTCTTTGTAAAATAGCTTAATTTTTAAAGTAATTTATTTTCAAATTGTTAACTATATAGATTTGCTGAATGTGACAGAGGAATTGTGACGGTTTCGCAATTGAACCTTTGCTTTACAAACATCAGGCTACTGTCTAGAAACATTTTATATTTTTTTCTTTCTAATTTTATTCCCTCTGGTGTAAAGAGCTAAGACACAACAGAAGTCCACAGTTAGGGTAAGGATATACTGTTACATAGAACTAAACATTGTGATATATTGTTTTTTTCTCTCCAGCCATGGAGAAATCATCGAGAGGACATACTTGCCCTTCTTAGATTCATACAGAGAAGGCTCCCTCCATCCACTTGGAGAGGGTAAATCTCTCTCTAAACAGAATATTAATATGATAATTCTGATAAATTTATTTACATAGAGTAAGTTAAATGTTGGGCTGATTATTTGAAGAGCACCAGTTTCCTTCCTCTGTAGGTCATTTTTCAGGAGTTTTCTTGACTGGCTCAAATATCTTCAAAGGTAGATTCTTATAAAACATATAGGCTTAATACTTTCACAGCAAGTTGTAATCAATGCTATGGCAATTTTATAATGTTTATTTTAAACAGAGCAACTGATCAAAAGTAACCTGTTTTGTTGTTTACCATTTTAGCTAGAACATGTGGTTCTAACTTACGTGGACCAAGTGGGATTATTACATCACCAAATTACCCAGTTCAGTATGAAGACAATGCACACTGCGTGTGGGTCATTACAACAACTGATCCAGAAAAGGTATGGTTTTTCTCTTTGTCTCAATTTAAACTGTATAAATTTGGATCTCTCTTAAAATAATTTCATACATATTTGCATGAATGTATTAACACATGCAAGAGTGTATATTCATTTAAACACAAAACTGACCAGAGATGTTAAGAAAATATATTGAACATTAGAAAAAAAAAAAAGGTAATATCTGTGAAAGTCTCCACTCAGACTAATAGGCCTCAAAGTTTTCAAGTTTAAATACATTTTCTAATGAAATACATAACATCACATTCAAAATCACACATTGTTAAGTGAGTTGATGGTGGATTTTTCTTGATTATCTTGATTTATGTTGATACTTACTCATTGTTGAATCTTAGTATAAACAACAGACAAACCTAAGCACTTTGTCTGATCATGTTAAGTGTTTTATTGCCTATGTCATTTCTCTTTACAATCCACTGTTTTCTATTCTAAATGTGTAACTATAAATAATTATGCATAAAATAGTAGTCATAATTAAGTATTCTTATTAAACTGCAGTGTATTGAAATGCATTTTTAGTTATGTTTCTGTAAAATCAATTTACTTCCTCAAAAAAGGACAGAGACCCCGTACCTGTAGGAAAAAAAATATGAAGTAACTAAATCTTTACTTATATTTTACTTTTCCATAGTGAAATGCTGAGTAAATTAGTTACAATAAGTTGAAAAATATGCAATCTCTATGTACTTTCATCATTACAAAACATCTGTTTCCTCTGCAAGTTTTTACAAGACTTGTATTCTTGACTTTTTTAACATACTTGAGGAAATAATGTTTACCTTTATCTCACCATAAATTAATGCAAATGTTTAGCTGTAGAAAAGATAATTTTGCCGCAAACTTTCATAGCATATTATTGAGATGTAAACACTGTTTCTTTGTAAAATCGGTTGAGTTCCATTTTTTTAAAGCAGATTAAGTGCCTTGGTAAAGGTATGTATTCAGGAAAAAACAGGCAAAAGTAATCACATTGCGGAACATTTTACTGTAGTGGGTCTTCTCTCTGAAGAGAAAGGGCTCTCTTTAGTTCCAAACTGAACAGGTATATTTTATTTAGGGTAGCAATTAGAAGTGACTATATGTCACTGAATGACATTTGACTTCAAAATTATTAAATTTTAGAGAACGTATTAAATCACTTTGCATTTGTTAATATGGACAAGCATTTAAAATGCGAAAAATTTCTGATCAATGCTTGTACTCAAATTTATATTCAGTAATATGCAGTCTCTTTGATTCTGCAAAATGCAGTATAGTTTTATAAGAGAAAATTTAAGTGTGCATCAAAAGAAAATAAGTGAAATTCATACTCATAGAAGAGTCTTGGCGTCTTAGTGATTTTTTTATTCAAAAGTGTTCCATTAATTTTTCATTTTTTATTTTTCTTTCCTTAATTTTCAAGAATTTTAATTAAGCGTTGCTTTTCATATTTATAATGAAATGAAGACAGTAATGTCCTTGCTGATTGCAAGAAAATTTAACCAGAATAATACAAAAAAATGGTACTGACTGTGCAGTGCTATTTATTAAACTGTACAGTGTATGTTTTCTATGGAGGCTAAGATGTGAAAAACAGTAAATCTCAGTCTATTATAATAACGCACAAGTTCTATTCATTCTGTACAATATGTCTTTCTCAATGGATTTAGGATTTTAGTAGGGTAGAACTTAATGAGATTGGTGAGGATTAATTTATTACTTTGTTCACTGGACTCGAAAAGTCACTCTTAAGTAGTATTCTGCAGGCAGGTTGGTAGTCCATCAGTCACAAGAATACACTGAAGGAATCACAAACTTAGATCAATTCTTTTATTATGTTCAAAATGAAAAGGTATGAGTAAAAGGCTTGGAGATTTCACCCCAAAAAAAATTCCACACTATTACATCCATCTGGGTGGGAAGTAAAGAGATATAACAGACATACTGACAATCACAATGTAAGAAAAAGAGGTGGAGCTTTAAGTCTTTCAGTTCCGGACAGGATGGGCAATAGGGAAGGAATTGTCTTTTTATTAATATTTTTATTAATCTAGCAGTGCAACAAAGGAAGATTATTTTCTTAACTTCATGTATCTTGGAAAGATGGGTATTTGCTTTAGGACCATGACCATTGTGAATGTGAAGTCTTAAAATCAAACATCTCTAAGGTTTACAATATCCTCAAGTTGCTTTCACATAAAGTCTACGTTATCTTTATCAGTGTGTATCAATATGAAACTGATATCGGGACTTTTATCCCCAAATAGCTGAATCTAGAGTTAACACATATCCTTTGGGATAATAAAAAGTAGGGCAGAAAATGCTTTTACTTTACAGAGTATCTGACTGAAATGTGACTTTTTTCCTACTTCTTCCTGAAGAAAAATATCTTGCTGGCATTTTGAAACCTGTGAACTTTAAAAAATCAATTACAAAAATAATTTCCAGGTTTCCAAAATAATAAATTGATTTTAAGATGTGCTGAAAGTTGTGCAGATTTTCATCCCTGACTTTTGTTGGAGTTGTGAATGACAGAAATCTTGAAAACTGAACTGTGTATTGAAGGTCTGATTTTAAGATTAGATTGAGGAGCCTACTCTTTTGCCCTTTAGATTTGAGAATATTTATCGGAATGCTTAGGGTCTGTGATTGATTTTCTTTCCCAAGAAGGTAGACAGTTCATGACATGGTGTTACTGTGTATTTTAAATTACTTTTGACTTATTCTAGCAGTGAATTTGTGTCCTTTCACCAGGTTAGTTTACACATAGAATTTTACAAGGTAAGACAATGGTTCCTGTTAACATTCAGTGCAGTCTAGTTAAAGAGGTGCCCTTGCACAAAAAAAAATGGAACATAATGTCCTGCAATATTTTAAAGAATAAACTAAAAATAAAATTGACACATAACATTTTCCAAATTTTGCATTCTGGTGCTGGTGGGGGGAGAGTTTTAATGCCAATTCAAAATGAAAACAAATTTCAACTTCCTATGGGGACAGTAGTATAGTTTCAGTTTTAACCAACCAGATTGTTGTTAGTTAAATAGTTTTGGACTGTTTATTTGCCTTTTTCTGAGCAACACAAAAATTTGAGTTAAGCTTGATTCTTCTCTTATTCAAAGGTATTTCTGTTAATGCTCTGCTTAATTTGAAGAGCTGATTTTCTTCTCTTACCATTTATTTGTTTCCTTTGGGTCCTGCTATTGTAGCTTCTGATCAGCATCCCACTGAGTCATTTATTAGACTTGCAAATACTTGCTGTAATTTTTTGTAATTCTACATTTGTTTAGTTGTTCTGTTATGCATTTTCTCAACTTTTTAGAATCAGTTACTTTGTACTGTTTTTCTGTTGTCTTCATCTCTTTCTTGCTGTTAGTACAATCTTTTCAGTATCTTCTAAGCGCAATTCTATCTCTTGCTGTTTCAATTCATTCTCCAGGCTGCAGGTTTTTTCATAAGACTTACTGCTTTGGATTTCCTGCTGCTTTCACTGCTTTGGTAACACTGCTGGGTACAAGGGCTCCAGTTTTCAACTCCAGTGTCTATGGGAGGGCAAGGTTTGGTGCTGTTTCAGGAGTGATGCCTAGTTTTGTGCAGTATTTTCCTGACTGACTGCAGATTATAGTATAGTAGATGTGCCATGGGCTGCAATAGTTCTAAGTTTAATGACCTGATAAATAAAGAGTGTGTTCCAATTGCAGTTTGTTGTTTGTTTTGTTCTGTTTTGTTTTTTCCTGAAGAATGTACTTTGGCCACAGTACAAACCATAGACATTAAGTATCTGTTTGGGCCTTAACAACTTTCTTCTTCTTTACAAAAAAAGGTATTCACTGAAGTTGCATAATTGAAGATACTGGAATTAGAGGGAGGGTGGGAAACTTCACATACAGTTCTATGGGGCTGAGCTTTCAGGTTTTTGTATAAAGTTGAACCATACCTTAGTATCTTGTCATAAAATGGTATTTCTGATTTATTGCCTTTCAAAGCGCATAGCTAGGGAACTTCAGGAGAACATTCGTGCTCAGGAAAACTTTCCCCAGTTCACAGCTAGGGAATCCACATACTGTTAAGGTTGACTTTGAGGTAATTTCTTTTAAGATAATTCATTTTTGCAATATGCTCTGGAAGATTAGCCTTACTAAGCAGGCTATTATAATACACATGAGGTTGTCTTGCTGATTCATGGATTGGGTCAAAATTTGTGGTATCTCAGATCTCATCCATTAACGACATCCCTGTCTTGCTCAGATTATTACTTCCATGTAAGTAGCTTATATGTAATATGTAATAATTTGCAATATATTCAGAACCTTTGTTTCAATGGGCAAGTCTGCTCCAATTAGATGCCATTATTGTCTTTACATTATTTAATATTAGAATGGTTTTTAGAAAGTATATCCATAAATAGCCTGTTTATTCAAAACTTCATTACAGGCAGGGCTCCTCATCCTCTGAGTGGCTGCTCAGACCATCCTGCCACAAGTAATAGAATGTTTGTCAGCGTGTCTGACATCTACAGCACCTGTAGTCTAACACTACACTCTGACTGGGGAAGGAAGCTCTTGCTGGGCACCACGTGTCACGTCTCTACAGAGATTACCAGTGTGCTGCCACAGTACTGATTTTTATCTGTAGAACTTAGCCTCTCTTATTCAAAGAGTTTGGGGTTGCAGAGATCCCGATCTCTACAGAGAGAGGTCAGGATGTAGATCTAAGAACTACTTTCACTAAACTTTTGTATATTCTTGGCAATGTATAGACTCATGCTAGTGATTTACTCAATTCCTACTATTTCGTAAGTCTCAGGATAGATTTAATAGCATGAAATAAAAGGTCATTGTGAATTTAGAATTGTGCCACCTAGACCGTACAGCTATACTAAGAACTCCCTGAAAGGATGATTTCCCATGATGTGTTGAAAATGGAAGCACAGTTTTGTGTGCTCTGTTGTCCCTCACACCGTGTTAAAACTGAATTTTGTACCATATGTAAATGTGAATATTTAAATTTGAATTTAAATTTCCTTAATTTTCATTTACTGGAACAGTGTCTTTGATTTTAGGGACATATGGCATCATTGACAAAGAATTCACACAGTTTAGAATTGAAATTATTAAGGTCTCAGTTATGAAACAAACAAATATGGTTAAGTTCCCTCCTGCTTTGAAATGGGCTTGTGTATTATTATTTTTTTAATAGAGCATTATAATTTAGAACACAAAGTATAACTAAAGCTATTACATGAGAAAGCTAACGTTGTAATATAACGATGAGATTTTAAACTTCCAGTGTCCTAAAATCTTGTACAAGACTTCCAGGGTAGCCTTGATTCTGTACAGTCT
>JAOXNO010000024.1:97592920-97629335 GCA_028565335.1 Limnodromus scolopaceus
CCTACTGGAAAAATCATGTTATATATAACTCACTACAGTATATCTTCATGCTCAATTTGCATTTAAATACATAAATTCTAACAGAATTCTGTATACGTACAACTGATGTTAGAAAAAAATATATATTGCACAAAACCAATCACAGGTTGTTTTTTTTAAATTTTGTTGCTGTGTTTTGTGTATACTTATTCAACATTATAATTTCTATTAATCCTGATATTTCTACCTTTTAAGACATCATGTGAGTGAGATGTAGTAGCATAGCTTCTATATAATATTTTCTTAATAAGCTTACTGAAGCTTTATTGGAAGACACTGTAACACAAGTAGGGCTGGAATAAAGAACTCAGATCTAGCATGGCAGACATTTTGGATGAAATTTGATTTGCACATACAGGTGCTACATGTCTGAACTCCAGTTATACTTGATGGACAAATAGTCAGTAGAGTCAAAACAATACTGTGTCTCATCCTAAAGCAGTCCACTAGAGACTGATCAGCTAAATCACTGTTTGGGCTTTGTTCGCTCTCACTGGATCAGAACCAAAAGGGATTAAGACATATGTACACAGCTTTGTGGAACAAAGTATGTTATTTTAGATGAAAGACATGCCTCACAGATTGAATAAGAAGGGTCCCATAATGGCCATATGTAACTAAAAGAAAGCGTCCAAAAAAAAATCTCCCCTACATTAATATATCTATTTCCAACTGTATATAACAGATATACATAAATCAAAATGGCTTTCTATATTGATTTTAGATGTCTTATTTGTGCATTCATTACGAGGTTTGACTCTTGCTGTCTTTAAAAACTGTTGGAGGTACTGATGGAAGAGGGACACTTGGGATCAGGATGTTTAAAGGATCCAAGCACAAATTTCCCGCAGCGCAGGAAAGTACTGTATTTCCTGGTATGTGGGGAAAGCTAACTGAATGAGCATTCTTAATGCTTTGGGCATTATTTCTGGTGGCATTTGCTTTATCTGTTTTTCTCAGCTGATTTCTAACATTAAATGCAGAAACACAGTTTCCCTCCTAAGGCAATTGCCGCAAATACATGCTGGCAGTTATATTCCTTGTTGCTTACTTTCCCTCTGACCTTCATCCTTCCGTGCTGTTTTCGAATGAAGGAGACTAACTACTGAGCCCTGTCTGTGTTCAGTATCTCAGATTTCCTTTCAGGATATCAGGTGGGTTTACTCTACCGAGATTTAGCTGTGGGGTATGAATTTTATGAGGCTCAGATGGATCTAAGTATGATATAGCTAGTTGGAAATGGCAATTTAGGGAAACTTTTAGGACATGAAGGAATGGAAAAACTGAAGAAGGAGACTTAGCGGTAAATTTGCTATGATATTATCTTTGATTTTACGTAAATCTGTATTTCAGAAAGGCAGTTGGAATGTATTAGCTGGTAATGCAATGCTCAAGACAAACAAATAATTCAGCCTCCAAACAAAGTGAATGTATTAGAATGTGGCAAAGTTTTATTTGTCAAGTTTAAGCAATATGTATGTGGCTTAATGGAAACTATCGAAAAACAAAAAACCCTAAAAACCTTCAAAGTTATCAAGACTATTTTGTTAAATATTGTAAATATTTTTTGTAAATTTGTAAAATTATGACATTTTAAAAGTTCTAATGCTTCTGTTTCCTCATGTTCTAATATTAGGTCAAGGATAAAGAAGAAAGAGTTCTTCCTTTCAGGAGAGGGCAATATGTAATATTTTCACTGTGATATGTTTGTACTGTATCTGCATGGATAAGAATTATACAAATCCATTATTGTCATTATTTTGTTGAAATTTAATGCGGTGAAGGTTAGCCATATTTGCCTTTCTCATAGATACACTTTTCCAGCCTGGATGGCTGTTAAATCCACCATTATTTTACCTGTATCTTGAGAAACAAAAAAAGGCTATTCCTCTTTAAATTTATTTATTTTATAGCTAAAACAATCCCCTATTCAAAAAATACAAAAAACCACACAACTGTAGAACAGGTAAGCATGCCTTTTTGTTTTAGTATTGCCAGAGTTGTCTTTAAAGGTTAAACGACAAACAAAAAAAGACCACAAAACCCCAACAACTACAGTGACTACACTTTCATCATCGGTATTTATAGCCACTGCTATGTGTGTACTTCTGTTGCTGAAAATTAGGTTCTTGCCTCCAACTTTTTTCTTAGAGGAACTTATCTACTGCAAGTGCACTTAGAATTTCTTCATTATATCCTTCCTGCACTGTGGTTTTTGTCCTTTCATCTTCCTCTGCCTCAGTTTCTTCTTCTTTGCTGTTTTGATATCCATCAATATATTTCTTTTATCTTTTAGCTTTAAACTTTTCTTATTTTTTATTTTAAGTATTTTCAGAAAGGAAAAGATTCACATACAAAAATCAAATATAGAATCCTAATGATTATCATGGTTGAAATGGAGCTTAAACACCATGTTCAACTGAAATTTTTAACTTTTTTTTAATCAGACCGAAACAGTAAGTTTTTGTTCATAGTTTCTTAATGCAATTACAGTCTTATTCAGTGTAAGAATGTACCAGCTGTTGTGGTGACATATTATTCCACAAAATATATACATTTAGTTTCTTCATAGTGAAAGGACTTCAGACAACTGTACAAAATGGAGAATCAATCAGACTTCTCAAGCCATAAGTGAATATCCATTAAACATGCCTAAATGTAAGACGCTTTCTTAAGTACTTTGTATCTACACATTATAAAAGATAAATGAACTTATTTGTTATTACTCCTGCATATACATACACATGCAATCTCACACAGACACATGTAAAATAAACAACTGAATGTTTTACCTACACAATCCCAAAGCATATAAATATAGCAACATACACTCATTAATATTCTTTCATTTAATTCAGGATATGGCCTGACAGGAAAAACTCAGAGCATGCATTAGATGAGAACATTGTGCCATTATTTAAAAAAAAAAAAAAAAGTAATAAAATAAAAATCCCCAAACCTATAATTAAATGTCCACATACTTTTCTTATTTTGTTTGTTCTACAAGTCAGTTCCCAATTCCCATACTAGAACTATTATTCAGTATTACATTGTCAAATGTATAAATCTAAGATATCAAGGTTTATGTGTAGATATTTTTCCCTGGAGGTTGAAAATGTTTGCAGCTATTGGGAGTATAACATATCTGACAATGTTCTTGGATGTTGTCTTTGTTTATATATCCTTTTTTCTTTTTTACCCTGTTTATTTTTTTCTTAGTTTATCAGGTATTCTACATAAATTATCTTTGTGCAGACCCTGTGCAGCCTGATGGGGTTGATAATGAGGATGACTAAACCCACATTTACTGCACAAGGAGACAAGTGCTACAGGATAATTTATGCACTTACAGTCCTGGGTTACCTCATAGAACATGTTCATTTGCTTTGCCATGAAACACAGGTGGTCAAATTTCCTTTGTGCATGATGCTCCCTGTTTATCTTCTCTTTTAAATCTTTTCTTGGGTACCTTTTGTACTACTGGGAAAACGCCGGCTGAGAACCCATAGGCAAACAATAGGAAATTCTAAGAAATCCACAGACTGCATAGTGAAATATATATATTTGGGGAAAAATAATTAGATTACTTTAAAAAGACATGAGTGTTTTCTGAAAATTATTATGATTCCTTTAATTTTTCTTTAGCAATACTATAGATTTGGTGTTTGGGATCAAGGTAAATAGAAGCCTCCAGGCATTTACATAATAAATTACCATCAGCACTTCCTTTAATTAACTCACTTTGGTACATTACTAAACAGGAGCTTCATATTATAAGAGCCATTGGGGAGAATAGCTGGAGGACCAAATCACCACACGTATGTTAAGTTGTGCAAATCTCAGGTTTCAGAAAGGTGATGTTAAAGGAGAAAGACAAAAGTAATTCTACTTACTGGAATTTTTACTTTGTATGGGAAATATGATAGAGTTTGCAGTAAGGTATTATAGAATAAAAGTTTTTCAAAGTGTCGTGGCAAAAATGGCACTGGAGCTCATTTGATAGCTGAGATTCAGCATGAAAAAAGCAAACTCCAAGGATATACTGCGTGGCCTGTATTTTCTCCTCCATAATTTAAAGCCTTTAAGTGCACTGCCTAAATTAGTTCTAACTGTTTAGGATCTTTCTGTCTTCAAAGTAAACACCTCAAAGTGTGTTGTAGCCCATTTAAAATCAGTTTTTCCTCCTAGCTTTCATTAAGTAAAATAAAACTGGAATGATCAACGCTGACTGTGACAGATGGACAGTGAACTTCTCATATATGTAAACATTTAGATATATCTGTTTGCAATATGAAGGGTTACTAATGTCTAATGGAGTAATGTTTTAAAATTTTGGAAATGTAAATTAAATAATTTAGTTGGAGCTCTTTAAAAAATATGAAATGCCACACAAATTTAATGCTACTTTGAAGCAAATAGAGACAAAAATTAATTCCTAAAGTGTGATCTCAACAAGAATCAAGGTAGGTATTAATACACTTACTGCATATCGTGAAAGGGATTAACATAGGTTACCACGCAGATTTGTCAGCTGCTTGATCCAAGAAAGATATGGGTAGATTTGAAGTATGTTAGAGAAGAACAACGGTTCAGCAGTTGCTGAATTGTATTCATCTATTTTTTAATAAAAATAGTTAAGAAGCACCACCACAAAGAGTCAGAACCAAGATCATGATCCTTCCTATCCTCAGCTCAAATTAGCCTACTTTAGCTTGTGAACATTGACACTATGACTAGATCCCCAGTACAGTTAACAGACTCTTTACACAATCTTTTAAACATGGCTTTCAATTCAGCAGACAATCTATCTCTAAGACCTCTTGGGAACTATCATGAACCTTAAGGTCTGTATCAGTCAGTCTGTCACATGCCTATGTGAGAGTAATTTTTGAAAAAGTCTAAGTTTCTTAATACTTAAGCTTTGCAAGAGTATGCAGGGCAAAAGTTTAACTACCCTTGTAAAACATGGCACTGTTAGCTTCTAAAAATATCCCCCATAAAGCTTCAAATGTGACAATAGGTTTTAGGAACCAGATCTACCCATGCGCTAATGCTCATCTGTTGTACCAGAAAATATCAAGTGCTTGCTTATGACATCTCTGGTTATTTCTCTGCCTCAGTGCAGAATTTGACTTTGCATAAATGTCCAGTGTTTTCCGTAGGAAGCAAACTGTTTGAAGATTTTTTTCTCATTTTCTCATTTCTCATTTTTCTCATTTCTGACGTTTTCCAGTATTGTTACAAGATAGAACATGCAATGAAATGCTGAGTTCAGTAACCTGTCTCATCTCTGCATCCAGTGGAAGAATGGTTTAGACAGAGCTTGTCAGGTTGGCCAGCCTATTTTCATGCAGCAATCATCTCAACATTTTACTCTTCATTTATTTAATAGATAACTATTAGCACTGTTCCAGGCTCACTGGAAAGGATACAAGTGAAGAGGGTACAACACAATGCAGATGTTCTTTTGTAAACAGACCAGTGAAGGGTTCTGGCTGGAGGGCAGGGAACCTTGCAGTTTTCTGCACTGTCACATTGCCTTCGTGATGGCTTTGAGCGGTATAAACTCAGTTCCTGATACAGTGTTTAATCACAAACTCACAGGAAGAGCACTTTCACAAAGCCAGAGGAGAGTACATTCATATCATAACTGCAAATAAAGCAAAAGAATGTCACTGCAGATTTGCCTCATATTTCTTGCCCAGATTTTGGTTTTTCTTGCCAGTTAAACTTGTGCTGCGTATAATTTTATTTTTTTTTCCAAAGAGAGCTTTATGCCTTAAACTGAATAGTTAGTCCCTCTCTAGCCTTTTCGGTTATAGGCCTTGCTATTTTATTTGACTATTTCTAGGAGAAAGTAGATGTTTTAATAACTGGGCAGCAGAAGGTCCCCTTCCAGATTTTTAAAATGTGATGAGCCTGAGTGGAATTCATACATTAGAAGCAGCTGAGTCAGAATAAGCTCGCAACATTGCAGAAGTTGTGCCTGTGCTACAAAGCATTGTGCCTACTCTCTCCCATTTTTCTATGCACTAGATCCATATATACAGAAATATATACATACTTTTTTTTTTTTAAATCCAAGCTTTACCTTTTGAAGCCATAACTGAACTAGAATAAAATAGTTTAGATAAATGTGACTGTGCACTTTTTCAGTTAATTACGCCTTCATGCATATCAGAGGAACTGTAGTCTGTCTCTGTGGGGAAAAAAAAAGATATGATTGGTTAGACTCTTGAAAATAATGTAAGAAGAAAATTAAATTTAGCAGTTATTATTAGGAAATCTCAGTGTGATTCTGTGCTAAGTACAATTCTTGTTTTCTGCCAGTTTATTATGATATGAAGAGAATCTGGTGGCTGTTTTTATTACACTTGGTTAAATTAAATGCTAGTGTTATTTGCCCTATGGCTGAATTTCAGTAAGTTCGTATGCAAAACCAAATCTGCATTCAGAAATATTCTAACAGTTCTGGGGAATTTTTTTCCCAATGTTGCACATATGTCAAGAAGAAATGTACTGTTTCCACCTGAGTGTATCACGTGGTGTATAAAAGATGATATACATAAATATAATTTTGCAAATCCTCCTAGTTATTGAAGCATTTAAACACATCACTACAATAACCTTTGTGCATGAAAACATTGCTTATAATTTACTATAATTTTCTTATAATGAAAAGCTATGTGTCGTGGAGAAATCCAAAATGATACATGAAACTTCCCATCTGATAAAATTATCATGTCAAGAAAATCTGACTTTGATCAAATAAAGCAATTCCAAGATTAAATCTTAACTTGTTCTGGATCACCCCTTCTTTAGCAATTGGTGTCTATTTTCTCTCACCTTCCATTTAATGGACTCTACTGGTTTAGAGTGGAATAAGATCTATTTTTTTTTTTAACATTTTCAGAGCTCTCTGAGTGTTCACGTTCACAAACTTTAATCAATGTTATTGTTAATCACAAAACAGTATACAGATTTGACCTTCAGAGGCTAACAGCATTTGGCATCCTCTTCGTGATTGTCAGTTGTAAATTGTTTAAGGGGTTAATGTAGCTACATGAAGCTGTTTACACATTTCTGCTCTCAAAGATCATCTCTTTGCACCTTTCGTTGTGTCCCAGAACTCTAGTAACTCCTGTATCAGGTTAAAAGAAGCAGATGTGAGTTAAGAGCTGTGTAGTAACTCAGCATGTGCCCAGAGAGGGAACCACAGCACAAGCTCCCACCTTAGGAAAGGGGAGATGGTGAAGAAGCTTCTTTTCCTGGACATAGAAAAACATTTAATTTCTTCCAATTGTCTTACTGAGAAGAAGGAAAATGGAGCCAAAAACATTGCAGGTATTTTACTATTTAGACATTTAAATCATGAGGGGGGGTCATCGTGCCTTTTGAGTTTTTCATGCCTTTTAAAAAAGGTATCACCTGTTAGTATGATCATCCCTCTTTCCAGATGGCAGTTAATTAGGATGAGATTTCCCAGCATGGTTTTCCTCATCTTCCCCATAGGTGGTAACTTTATCATTATGACAAAAGGCAATATTTTTAACCTAGTGAAGAGTTTAATAATTTAAGTAAGTTATCACTGGAACATAATTTACTTATTAATCTTTCTGAAATATGCATAAGCAAAGATATCACCTGTGCACCATGGTAAAGCATTCAGAATTAACTGAGGTGTAAACAGAGGCCATAAACATCAGGAACGAGATGCAGGTGGCTCTCGTTGGTGTGAAAGATTAAAAGGGAGACCAGCTCATTACAGCAGAAACTCTTATTTCTGTCTAAGGAGGAAGACATCTTAGGAGTTCTTTCATCACTAATCAGATCTTATTTCAAATTTGCTATTGAAATGGGCAGAAGATGACAGATCGTGTAGGGCATGGGAAGTCTGAAGCTATGGAAGTAAGAAATTTATGTTTTTTCTGAATTTTATCAAGACTTATTTTTCTTTTATGGCTGTTCTGTTTTGTAAGGCACAGGACCTCTGTTGTTATGGAGTTCACAGACTGTGAACGGAGAGTTTCTTTCATGCAGATTTTAGCCTCTCTGAAGAAGTCATTCTTCTAAGCAACATCCTCTGTATTTAATTATCAGCATAAGTAGCTGGCAACGAAGTACAAGTCAAGAAGATAAAAAGTCTAATTTATTTCTTCAGTCAAAATTCAGAAGTTTCTAGAAGGCAAATCTAGGAATTTTAAATATAACTGAAAAACACATTGTGTGTTTAACACCTTTCTTGAGTTCACCTGGAGATCTTGCAGAAACTTGCATCTGCAGAGCATAAGCAGAATCTGAGAGCGTAGCAAAACGAGAGAGAGAGAGATAGGACAAGATCCCATTATTGTCTGCTGTTGTCCTAAGAGACTAAATTAGGCTTTGTTTAGATTAGCATTAGTAGTGCAGTGCACCACTAGCAGCTTTATAGTGTAAAGCAGTTGGTGCTAGGGGCCTGAGGTCCATCCAATGTGTATATTTCAGGGTTTTTACTGCTTGTTTAGGCTGAATGCCTGTTACTGGCTGGAGAACACCTTCCCACTTAGTTTCATCCAGGAAGAACTCAATTTATCTGCTCTGAGACTGCTCTGTGATGCAAACCAAAGCACAGTAAGAGGAAATGACTGGAGATTGTTTCAGAAGTGCACTCTTGATCAAAGCCTTAATGTGAATGTATTTTTAATGTTCTGGTACAACCGTCATAACCATAGAGAAGGCTGACATTTGCAGGTACTTTGTATCTGCAGGATCAAATTGGGTCTGTGGATAAACAAATGAATGTTCAAAAAAATCCTTTTAAGATTTTGTATTATCTTCATGAAATTCAGACACAAATCCCACCCAACAAAATAGTGTGAGAAGCTGCCTGGCTTGGGACGTTGCCTACAATGAATATATTCTTGTTACCCAGTAGTTGTTTGGTGGTTGGTTCCTTGGTTGGTTGTTTTTTTCCAGTGCAAAGGCGGCACACATGCAGAGTATGCACACTGGCAGTGTGTGTGTGTGATGTTTTAATTCAGTCTTTCACACAGTTAATATAATTCTTAATACTGTTTGGTGTTATCAGACTGTCAAATTAACAGCATCCTGAAATATCGTTCTTTTTAATCGTAGCTTAGATATCTTGAAACATTTTGATGTCTGCATTGTTTTTCTCTGTAATTAGGTGTTGTTTTTTTCCCTTCCCTGATTTTACATAGACTTACTAGTAGATTATATTTGCCTCGTGGTATCTCTCAGAAGAAGCTATTGCAATTCTATAGGTGAAATTCTAAATGCTTACAAATTTTTTTTTTTCACATATTATTCAGTTATTAACTCTTTAGTATCAGAAGCATTTCTGCTTCTACCTAATCTAAAAGGAAAGTATTGTTTGGGTTTTTCTATGTCAAACAATATATTCAATTTTTGTTCTAGATAAACTATCTTCTATAGAGGCTATTTTAATAAAAAAAATACTCTAGTAAATAGACTAATAGCCGCTTCCACTTGAAGTGAGCAATGGGATTCTGATATTTCCAAGGTTAATGTTCAGCTACTCCAAGAAACACTCTACTACTGTAGAAAGTCATCACTGATTCCACTTGTTCACTCTGCACAGTTTTTTTCCATCAAAAGCAAATGAACGTATGAGACTGATGGTACATTTTTGCACGTGAGATCCAACATATAGTTTAACAATGTATTCAGCTGGTTGTCTCTTATGAAGATGGACTACCTGGATGTGATTAATTTCAAGAGTAAATATATATAGTTAGATGTCTGGAGGCAGTCTCAAGGCTCAGTTGCTCAACAGAGAAATTTCTAGTTTCTTTTCACCCCAATTATGTCTCTGATACCTTAAACTATCTCAATTAGCACTAGTCACTTTATTGTGTGTGCCTTACTGAGCCCTCAATGCCTAAGCTTTAGTTATAACCAGGGGAACCTAGACAGAAATTCAGCTTAGCCTGAAGCAGACACCTGGCTGCCGGTCAGATAAATAATGCTTCTAGCCATATTTACTGCAGTGAGAGATACCTAAAGCACCTTTAGACACAAACAGGTAAACATCTACATTTAGGTGTTTTAGAGCTCATTCTAGCTACCTCACCATAGGCTTCTAATACCATTTGAGATGCCTTAAGTAATCCTTCCTGGCCTTCAGCTGTTGCTTCAGAAAATGGTGGACCTCTCACTATCTTCACACAATGTGTGAATTTTGCCTTATACTTTCAAATAACACTACCCAACTATTTAGAGTTATACTGAATTCCATCCTTGGTACTGATTTCTGCAACAAGCTTCTTTTTGCTTTAAACATTTTCTTTTTTTTTTCTATAAAAATGAGGTAGAAGAATCCTATTGCAGATGTCCTGAGTGTTTCTAGTTTCTGTGCAATCCTTTGAATTTGATCAGTATTCAGGCAATTAAGAAACCCTTGTTTGGTCATTTTTACTTGTTTACTTGTTTCCTTTAGTCACTTTGAGTCCTGTGAATATGCTGAGTATATCTTGATTGCTGTTTCAAAAATATTAACGTAAGAATTTTCTTATAAAGTTCTGTGACCTCATAAGCTTTGAAACATTTGTATTGCACCTCTGGTGGTAACAATCTTTGCTTTCCGCGTACTTACTTTCAATTCATGTGCTTGGGTTTTTTTTGTTTCTTTGTTTGTTTTTTTTTTTAATTTTAATTAGGCCAATCAAAATACAGTTCCTGAATTGGATCTGCAATAATATTGCTTATCTTTGTGGCATTTTATGTTTAACAGTGCGATTACAGACAATTTTAAAGAATTTACAACTTTTCATTTAAGCTCTGTAAAATCCTAATTATGGTTCCTAAAGGTATTGGATTATACAAACAGAATTTTACAAAAGAAGGGCCAAAAAAGTATTTTTATACAGGTTTTTAAAAATGCTTTATGGTAAAAATATGGCATTCTGCAGGAAATTTAATGCTTACCTGTAAATATGTCACTACACTGGGTTTGCCATTAGAATTTAGACTTCAATGTGCCTGGGCTTCTTGTTCAAGCAGTTAAGAAATGTGTGTTTAAAAATCAAGAGTATCTTTTAAGACCCTAAGTTTTTATATGCTTTTTTCTAGAAAGCCATTATAGTAGTATTTAAATTATCTTATCTTCCAAAATCCGAAGATTAACAGGTCAGATTTCCTTCAAAATTATATGACAGCTTTAACAGACATGAGTAATACTTAGAGATATAAGTATTTAATTATTGTCTTCAACTTTTATTTTCAATTCACTTTTGCACAGTTTCATCATACAGGGATCAAAGACTTGTGCAGTATTTTTTAACCCCTATAGTGTTGTTCCAGGTATTGTTCTATTAACAAATAGCTACATGTCAGTTTGAAACATAATTAATTCAGTTCACCTTAGAGAAATACCCTTCCTTCTTATTCTTCTTGAATAAGATAGATGAAATTTGCATTAGTAGATATGCAGTAATAGCTTTCAAAAAATCACATCAGTAATACTCCATTGTTGTTATTATCATTATTGTTATTACTGTGGTGTTTATAGAGTTCTATGGGTGCTAGCAGCTAAAAACTGTCAAAATTATACCAATATATTTTTTTTCCACCACTGCTTTGCATGCATCAGAATTCAGACAACCTGTAGTTGTTTCACAAATTAATCTTCAAAATTCTAAAGGCCTGGGGAAATCTGAAGTTTTTGCTTCCTGGTAGTAATCTGAATCCTTGTGCCTTCATCTGTGGCAGAAAACTGATCAGTCTATATATGCCTTGTAATTCATTGAATTTACTTTCTATTGGCGATTATAGAGTGGTATGGTCTGAATTAGCTACAATGAAACAGGGAGACAGCAAAAAGATACTGTATTAGAGAAATCAATGTTTTGAATGTCAATAACTGACGTACTTTTTGGTGCTGTGGGAAAATGCTAATATTACAGTCCGAAGGTCTCTGATGATGCGTAATGGGCAGAATTAATCACTACAAACCATTTTCTGAGACTTTCTACTTATTCATATTTGCCCTTGGTTCACGTTTTTAGATTATCTTTGCAATCAAAGAATGAAAAATGTTTTTAATAAAAAGGGAGCGGTGCTATTCAGTATAGAAACATTGAGAAAAAGAAAAAAAATCTACGACAAATGTTTTGATAGTAGCACTTCTGAATAGTGTTTTATAATAATGGACAATTTGTAAGAATAGAAACAAAATTGATATATGTTTGCATTATGATCTTCTAGATCGTACAGAATATATTGGAAAAATAAGAAATGTTTTATGCTATCGTTTCACACTTTTTTTTCCTCTGTGATATATATTCCTGTGATGTATCTTCCTTGAAAAAAAATGTTAATTTAAATAAAAACCCCTGAACATTAGTATCAAAATGACAAAATTAGTCTTTTGTGCAGCTGCCAGATGGTCACCAGATTCAAATATATTTTTCATACAAAGTAATGTGCAAAATCCCTAGGGAATTAATATGCTAGTAGAGCTTCTACTGAAATCATTAGAATAAATCTAACTCTCGAAACCTAGATATAACCTTTTTATGGAGGCTCAGTATATCCGTAGATGTAATTCAAGCATTTTTTTATTTAGCTAATAAAAATGTCTACCAAATAGACAGTGATAGTGATAAAGAGAGCATAAAATAGTTTGAAAATGACATTATAGATCCACATTTAGAATTAATAACATTAGGGTAGTCTCAAATGTATTTATTTTTTAGTATTGTTATCTAGATTTGTATTTCATAAAGATCCTTGTGTTTTTCTTTTCAAAAGTGATTAATGAGCAAACATATAAGCAGAATAAATCTCCTTTATTATGTCACATCTATATTTTGAAATGTTTCTTGAAAAAATTACTGCATGTAAAAATACCATTTCCTGTGATACAAAAGCAAACATTGAAGTTTGAGTTGACGTCAAGCATATTTTCTTTGTCTCACTCAGTTTTACTGACAACTTCTGTTTCTTAACAACAGGCAAAAGAGAGTGGCACAATAAGATCTTGGGCGTGTTAGTGGAAGGTATAAAGTTCTTCCTTTAGACACAAGCTAACCGGGTTAAAGCAAACAAAAACAGTAGTAGGAGTAGAACCAAAACAAAAATAACTTGACAGGAACAATCTCCTCTATTTCTGCTCTTTATTTTTCTACTAGTTTCTTTTTAGTGAGGATCAGTGAGTGAATGGTTATTTGCTCTTACCAATGAGATATACATGTTTATCGTTTCTTTATTCGTTTGTTCAGACTTTAAAAAGATACAAAGTGTACTGATTTACCAAGACCCATTAGTACTTGCTAGAAATCAGATGCCTGTTCTATTTTATTATTTCAGAGGTAAACATGACATACTTCTAATTTGATTTTAAGACTGTCCAGCTTTGAACATGATTATTTTTGTCAGGCTCTGCTTTTTTTAATTTTTTTATTTTAAATTTTTTTTATAAAGCATAGAGATTGCTGTATGTACCAACTCTTACCTTTGCCAAAGCTTTTATACTAATGTCTGAGCTTTTCAGCTAAGAGAGCTTGTACGTTTTGCAGAGCAGAACTACTGAACTGTAAAAAAATAAAAATCTGAAAGTGCTTTGTGCTCAGATTCCTGGTTACCTGTGGCTATGGAACAAAAACTAAAAATCTTACCCGCCAAATCTCAGCTTTGCATGAGACTTCTATACCTATTAATATCTATCACTTTTTAACACGTACCTACTAGCCAAGCTGTTCAAATATTGAAGAGGGCAAAAGTGCTACCAAATGAAATTTTACAGATGTCTCATTTTTAGCCCAACACCATTGCATTGGTGACATTACAGCCATGCTACCATGTCATGCTTGGTTTCATTCTTCACATATCAAAGGCCACTGAAGTCCAGGTAGACAATATTCACTGCTCTTCCCTCATCTGCCGGGCCAGTTCCTTCATCACAGAAATTCATCAAGTTGGTCAAGCATGATTTCCTCTTGGTGACTCCATGATGACTATGTCTGATGACTTTATTGTCCTTCATGTGCCTGGAAGTGGTTTCCAGGTTTAATTGCTCCATCCTGACCTAACTGGACAAAACCTTGCCCACTCTGACCTGAATTCCTTGTTGACTGCTTTGAACCACAGGCTTGACTATTGAGCTTTGAAGATCCCTTCCAACCTGAATTATTTTGTGATTCTAAGAAGAAACTTGAGTCACAAAACAAACCCATAATGAAACCAGGACAAATAAAATCTGTCAGATAACACTGATTCTACCTGCTTATGTAATTTCATAGAATTATTCTTGTTCGTTTGCTTTTTCACTACGCTCTATCTCAGAAGATGGAGTTATTGCTGATAAATTTTGTAAAGAAAGGTTTTAAGTGTAGACCCTCTAAGTGTGTTGTAACTCAGAGTTATTACTTTATAATCTATCAGCAGGAATACAATCAGATGTGAAGCACAAATTATTTGTTAATCAATGTTAATCATGCAAGTTCAAAATCATTTAAGTCTGATTTGGCCTTGCTTTTTTTTTAAATGTATCACAGCCTCATTATAATTAAAACTAATTTGTCCTTAAAACTTTGTTCTGTGAAGTGGAAAAGGTTATAATATTAAAGGAAAAATCTTGATTGGGGAGGTGCAATTAGTACTTTGTTCTACATTGTTCTACTGGAAATAGAATAGGTGTGAATAAAAGTCCCACTTTCAGTCACACTATCTGTATTGGTCACTTCACTGCCCTGTGAGAAAGGGATCATGCTCCACTGAACTTGCATCCAAAATAATGTGCCATCTTTTAGGTAACAGTGGAATGGAACTTCCACACAAATTTATGGGATGGTGAACAGAGTCAAGTCTTTGCTGACTCCCTCAAACATCCACCTCACCCCATACTCACCAACATTCCACTGTTGTTTTATTAATTTTGTTGTTTTCTCTTAATGACTAGATACATTATGCAGCTTAGCCAATGCATCCTAACCTGTTATTGCTGAAAACCCAAGCTGTATGCTGACATGATTTGTACTTTTCTTTCACTTGTATCGCTAAGAACTAGAGTATCAAATATATATATTAATATTTTTTGCAGGACATAGTCTCTAGTTGGCTGATATCTTGAAGATTCAGGTGAAAAATTGACACAGCTTTGCAGAGGTCCCATAAATGTTGATTAAAGAGGAAAAAAGTCTGCTGCAGACTATTATGTATGCTTTATTGTGATGCCTGACTTATTCAGAGAGGTGACTGATGATGTGTGTTCAGCTTGTGCTCTATTATGACAACCAGATCCTCTTCTAAAGAGCTGTTGCCTGACTAGCTGTCGTTCAGTAACTGAGCAGTACATTACACCTTTCTAAATGTACTGTCCTATTTAATGATACTTTTCTGATTCTTTGCTTTGTTCTGCTTTTTGCTGTGTTTTTTTCTAAAGGCAATCTCTTCAATTCATCAAGATGACTTTGCTTCCTAAACCTGTCTACCAGTGTACTTACAGTCTTTCCCAGAGTAGAAGCTCAAATATCAGACTTGCTATTTCAACATAGAGCTTGTTTAAAAAAAATGCCCATGAACAGAATTGTAAAAATCTCTATGTATCCTTTAAATCTGAAGTTGAAACCACTAACTGCTTACGCTGTCCAACCAGCTCTGACCCTATCCCATAACATTTTAAGTTAGGCAGTGTTTTCCAGAGTTTCCCATGAGGCTCTTCTATGTTGATGAGCCTTACTAATATCAAAAACCTTACTGAAGTCAAGATTCATAGCTGTTCTATTGCATCTTTTTTACTTTGTGAGGTTGGAGGACCAGAGTTACATGAAGTATTCAGGATGAGTTTTTACGCAGTAGCAAAGTGATGTTCTCTCCTTTATTTTCATCTGCTTATCTCTTAATTCAGTTTATTTTATTTTTGACTGTATTAAGTGCTCAGATTAAACTTTAGCGACATTATCTTTCGTGATGCCAAGGCGTTACCCTTATTTATCAGTTCAGAGCACATAATTTGATGTGTGAAGTTGGAATTATTTTTTTATGTGTGTCGTTTAGTATTTATCTGTATCAAATTTCATGTGCTAGTCACTCCATGTTTCTTTTTTCACATTTTTTTTCTAACTTGTCTTTACTATTTTGATAAGAGATCTGTCGTTAATAAACTTTCTCACTCTACTGATATTGCGATTCTCCAGATTGTGAAGTTGTCCGACATCTCAGCTCATTCCAGAACTCTGCTGGTGACTTTCTGTCGGTGATGGAACCAATAGTTTCATACATTTCTAGTTTCTGGTTTTTTAACAAATTTTTTGTCTGTGAAAGATTTTTTTTTTTTGTGTGTGTGTGCCGTGGCTGCCTAATTTCTGCATGAAGTTGGTGACAGACTTCGGGAAAAGCCTTTGGAAAGTCCACACGGACAACATCAAGTGAGTCATTTTTGGGGAAACAGCATAACTAACCATTCAATAACTCTAAAAGTTTACTAAATAATAGTATTTTACAAAAGCCATGGTAACTTTTCCCATGCATACCATCACTGTTCACTAATTTTGTTCTTTACTTCCTTGGCTAGCACAGAATATTGGATGTACAAATCCATATTTTCCTAGATAATTTTTGAAATTCTTTTTAAAAATTAGAATCCTCTGAGCCTCTTGTACCAAAGCAGTGTTAAAGAAAAATGTTAAATGCCACTTTTCCTCGGTCAGATATTTCAGTATTTTGCCTTCCTTAAATCTTAGTCACTTGCTATTTTTCATTTCTGTCTACTTGATCCGTAGTCACAGTCATCTCTAGCCATATGATGATGACTTCTGAACTTGTTCTCCTCTTTATCCTGTCTCCTGGGGCTTAATACGACAAGGATCTGACAGTTACTTGGCCGCAGATGTAAACTTCAAGCTAAAAAACGTGGGTTGTCTACAGAGGGAAAGGGAGAACAAGCAAACTCAGCTCTTTTTCTTGTAAACAAATGGCTTGTCCAGGCAGGAGCTGGCTGTTGCAGTCACTCTCTACCCCTCTTTCCCTTACCTTCTGACTCTTCTTTCCATTCAAAATCAAACCGGCCTAACATCTTGAAGAGAAATAGCATAAGACATCTTTGCACTGGAACTAGTGGCTAGTGACTTCAAGATGCAATTTGTTATGCATCATACTGTGTGATCCATGTTTTTTTCAGAGCTCTTTTTAAGATGCCAGTTAAGCCAGGCTCGCATTCATCCCCAGAAACTTCCAGTGCATTACAAAGGCAGCAGTTTCTATGATGGCTGTTCTTAGGTGCTGATGGGAAAGGTAGTTGATAAGCCCACATTAAACTTAAAAATATTGAAATCTTCTATTTATAGTTTTGAGCTCAAGTGGTGATATTAGACAGTATTGTTTCAACTGTTCAGAGAGAGGGCATGACTTTCAGCATCAAAGGAGTGTGCTGTCATACAGAGATGAAACCGGTCCTTTATTATCATCTCCTTTTCGATCTGGCTAAGGATCACTGTCAGTTCAAGGTCCTTCCTTTTGCTTTATGTGTCTTCATGGGGATGTTAACTACGATTGACAGTCATCTCATATGCAGAATAAAGTCAGTTTTTCTTATCTCATTGATTGATTGCTATTTAAATGTACAAGGAAAAAAACTTTTCATCATCCAATAAGATGCAATTTATGTTTAAGCATCCAGACCTCACAGCTGGAGATTGATAAGTCAGATGTCACTCCAACATAAGCCATAATGGAGCAACTTTTGATTCTTTAGCAATGATGGCTTTTCTTCCTTGAACAGATTCCGACCTAATAATTTTAATTCTCTGGTTTGTCTCACAGTCCCAATAGTAAAGCTCAGCCTGTCTGTTCAGATCTCACTTAAACACTGATGATGCTCTGTAAACCTTCAGAGACTTTTGAAGCGTCTTTACTCAATCCTTCTTCAGCAGGAAAGGAACAGTTCCTTTAGTTGCAGTACCCTTGTCATTATGGTCATGAAACTTAAGAGGATGCTTTTTCACTTTCTTCTCACCTCAAAAGTCAATTCCTTCAGGAAGTGCGTGTGGACAGCTGGTTACAGGAAAAAAGGAACCTGCATCTCAAAGGGCTAGATCTTATAGCCCCTTCTAAAGTGTGCAGGGTATTCCAGAATCTTAGGTGGGTTTTGGTGGAATTTTTGTCCTTTAAATGTCTGCGAGACTGTCCAGATCCTTCCTACATTATATTTTTAAATGCACCCAAGTTACCTCCTTTAGGCTGTGTCTAAGTTTCAATATAACTCTTGAGGCTCTCAGTTCTCCACACTCTTGAAGATGATTCTTTTATTATCACAGAAACGTGTGTTTCAAGAAATCATCCTTTTTATTCAGGTCTAATATTAAAAGCTCATATGAGTCATTCTCATATGAAAACTGACAGTCAAAGCAATAGCAACCGAAACTTGCTATGAGTTCCTTGCTTTGTATCCTTCTGCTGTAGGTAGACCGCCTTCTGCCAGTTACCATGACCTTGAGATATGTCTGTGTATCCAGATGACTGTCATTCTGACTGGCAGACATTCTGCCATCCATATATTAATAAAACAGCAGGAAATTATAGAAGCCTGTAAAGATGATGTACGATCTTACATCTATTGGTTCCATGAAGATATCAAAGACCCATCAGCACCTAACTAGGTTGTACAAAAGGATTTCTTGGAGTTGCTTGTAGTATTAACATGCATGTGGGTTATAATAAAACAAAATCAAAAAACAACCACCCCAAAACCAAAAAAAGAGGTTAGCAGGTAATAGCTTGAGACAAGTAATCCATAGCTGTACTCATTTATCTGCTAAGTTTTTCTTTTCTCTCGGCATCCTCGTTGCAGTTCCTTGATATAGGTTTCTGCAGAGGGGTAAAGGAAATAGTATTGCCTTTGGAAAAAAACCATTTCTTAAGGTGGCTAGGTATATGACTTCATTCTCAACAAGTTATTTGTTAAATAAATCTTGCCATAAACTTTACCACACCAGAAGTATCACACTCAGGGAAGAGTTCTCCATTTTATGCCCTGTGTTAGTCTGCTCAAATTATGATGTGACTGTTGTAATGTAGACTTCTTCGCAGCATAAATTTAGGAATGGCAACCAGTTCATTTCTGTGATTATTAGGCAATATTAAGGATCCATAAATATAGTGCCTTTCATAATCTTTTTTTCTTCATGGTATTCTGTCAAGTCCACAGATTTTGTGATCCTGGCCTAATTTTTCAGTCAAGTCTGTTAGAAGCACTTCACTTCTGTAGACTGAAAATTGTAAAGAAAGCTAAAACTTTAAATTAACCATGTGCATAATTAAAGAATATAGTCTGTATGCAATGTGACATTAAATTCAAAGTATTTAATGTTTTGGGGGAGCTGTGTACAGAATGGTAAGCTAAGTAAAAGACAGACATGAAATCTGATGGAGTTTTAAAAAATAATTGTATGAGTTAAAATAACAAATCCTATTAACAGACATAAAGTTAGTTACTTTTTGCAAAATAATCAGTAGTTATGTAATCAATTATTAGATAGCTAATTCCATAGAATTGGATCACTTCACATCTGACATCTGTTGTGACTGAAACCAAAAAGAGCACATTCTGTCTCCAGCTAGACTTAAAGCCCAAAAAGAAAGTAATGATGTTTTGATAATTTAAACTTTTTAGGTAATATCTTCATAACTAAACTGTACTTTGCATCTAGCAGTATTCATTAATAACTGTTTGCACTTGATAATGCCAATAATTTGGTTTCATGAGCATTGCATAGGGAGGGGAAAGGGAAGAGAAAAAGCAAGAAAACTCAAGATCTAATAAAACAAACAGATTAGCCAAAAGGCCTTTTAGAAATGTTTTTTATTTTTTATTTTTTTTTAGAATACTTGTTTGTCATATGATGCAAATATGTTTTTAAATGCCTAAAGTCTTTAAAAATAAGAACTCATTTTTTAAGACTCATTATTAAAAGGAATGAAATAAGAGTATTCTGACTTAGGATCCAAAGGGAAGGCTGTGATAAGTCTTTCAGTAAGTGGAAAGGAAATACGTACAAATGAAATCCAAAGAGGCTAAGTAAGATGTGACTTCAGTTTTTGTTTCAAATGTAGTAGAAATGTTGTTGATTTATACTTGCAACATCCAGAAAAACAGAAGCAGAAGTCTATTAGGATGTCAGCTTCTTGATAGATTACAATAGATAATTGATCAAGAATTTTATTGTCAGCTCATTGTGCATGCAAAATTTGCTTGCTTGAGGCATAAATGGTGTAGGTTTATAATATAAATAGGTATGGCACTTTTGATTATAAAGTGTTGCTTCACAATTTAAACTAAATCTCTACTTCTAGTTCATATATTTCTTCCAACTTTTAATGCATTTTGAAATCCAAATCTTAAATTATGCACATCAAGGATCATGAATACAAAATGAGTTTATATGTATGTGTAAATGCAAATTAAAAAAAAAGAAATTTGAGTTGCCCATACTGATAGTGGAGAAATTAATATTTTCAGAGAGTAAGTTTTTAAATGAAAAAATCAGATACTGAAAATTAGTTTCTGTTTCCAAATGTTTTCAGTTATGGCATAGCAAGCCATGATGTTTCTGGTTAAAGCTCCTTTCATTCTCAGATTCCTATAGATCATGTTCCAATATGCATGCTGTGCAATTCTACTGTCTCATGTACACTTAAGATATATAATAGTAAAGAGCAAAAACATATTCATATCCAGTCTGAATTAAGCTTTTTAAACCTACACCTAGCTGTGTCTTTGTTAAGACACAGGTAAGAGGAAAAACAGTTCTGTGACTAAGCGTAATACAGATTTTGGAGACCAAGACCAGTTTACAGCTTCTCACATCAGATCAAAGAATAATCTTTTGTAACTCTGTTTTGAATATATAGACAACAGGGGCTTTTGTTATAAAAATGGTACCAAGATGTTACAACTATTGATATTTGTAGAAGACTGTAAGCTCCTTTTGCTATAGAAATGCAAGTAATCATCACCATGAATCACAGTACTGTGGAAATAAAAGTAAAGGTTGAGCAATATGTATCAGAGAAATGCAACATAATTTAGCTGGTAAGGCTGAGTCTACTGTTATTTTTAGAACTCCTGATTGCAAAATTGTAACGCAGCAAAAAGAAATCAAATTCTTGTTCATGTGCTAAGAGGAAGCACACAGTATATATAAGTAAAGCCAAGAATTAATTGTTAGTATAATGGAAATCTTAATAGTTTAATTCAAGAAACATTATTAGTCTGCACCTAATTATTACAGAAAGAGTAAAATTGGAGTTAGAGTACTTTTACACAGAAGTCTAAATAGTAGTAATAATAACAATAACTCTAACATTATTAAAATTGTAACATAGTTCTTAATTTCTGTCTCTTGAGGTTATATTCACAATTCCATTGCTCCTCTGGGTCTTAAAACCAGTAGTTTTTGATTGCTGGAGAGGTTAATACCGTAAGTTATAAGTCTCTGCAGTCTTTCATTGGCATGAATATGATGATGACGATATTGCTGCTTTCTTGCTCCCCTAAGACCCACCTTGGGTCATTTTTATGTTTGCTAACACACTTTTATGCCTTTACCTTTCTTTTTTGATCTGCAGCTACAGATCACATTGGATCTAAATTTATTATATATAGTATGCTTTATGTATAGTAGATACTGGGGTTTTTTTTCTGCCTTCATTACCCCTATATATGGGTAGGTAAAGCTGTTGTGTTTGATGATATTAATTGTATTCTGAAGGCCAAAATTGCTTTCTGCTATGCGTGTCTAGCAATCTGCTATTTTTAATAGTATACTCTTTCAGTGTATAGATCTCAAGCAAGCACTGAGGCAGTCTGCCCAAGAGGTCATTGTTAGATCTCGGTGGGAATGAGCAAGGATGTGTTATTCAAGGCCTGAACATTCACAGTTGAAATCCAATTACATATCCACAATGAGCTTTGTTCCTGACTGCTTTACACCTTTTCATCTACAGTTACACTTGTTTTAACAGGTCTCTAATCGTTTACGCCTTAAGTGACTGTCATACATTTCACCATGTGTTTCTTTCAGCTCGTCCTGAGTGTCATTCTCTTACAAGATGTAGATGACCTTTATTTTTCATCAAAAGGTGTAATTATGGTGCATCTTGGGCAGAGCAGGAAACTGGGTCATTGTTCTTGTTGCACTCCATATCAGGTTTCAGTCAGAAAAGAACTGTAAGATGTTGCATAATTAGAAGAAGTTGGGAATCCCAATGCTGTAATTGAATTTCCTTTCATCATCTCACTGAATTCCTAAAGAAAAATTTACAGATCCCACAGAATCAAGCTCAAGCAGATAGATTTGACCTTTTTTTTTTTCTTTTTTCCTTCTTGTTCGCCACAGGCAAACATGAGTGTTTAAATTGTCCACAGTTTTTCAGCAACTGGGGAGGAGCAGATAAAATTTAATCACTGAAATTTTACATAATGGCGCACACGCAGTAACACAAAACTTTGGTACTATATGATTGCATGGCTTACAATTTTTCAGATGGCTTTGATTGATTTCTTTATTTGTTTGGATTTTTAAGTATGTTCTGGTACATCTGACTTCATAATTTTTCTCTTAATTTGGTTTTATAGAGCTTTGTGATTTCAGGTAACTGAAGTATTAATAAAATTCATTGTACTATCAAGGAAAAAAATTTGTGACATAAAAACAGATAAGTGAAAAGTTATTTCTAGTTGATAGGATGTGAGTGAAACATTAGAAGATCTACACATGTTTTGGCTTGCTCTTTTTCACTTTGTTTCATAGAAGATAGATTATTTTTATAGTAATAGCATTTATATGGGGAAGACAACCTTTTGCTTCACATAGTGAAACAATCATATAGTTCAATGTATACTTAAAATACATATTTAATGAAGAAAGAAAACATAATGGAAATTAATTTTACAGTTCTAATTTTCAAAATCATAATTACAGAGATTGTTTCAATATAAAGGAACCTGTGTAACCTGATATAATGTTAAACAAATCTCATCTTCCTGACACTAATTATTACAGAGCCTTTCCCTTTTTGCATTTTACTTTAAAGGTACATAGGATATTGTGTCTGGAGTATTTTCTCTCAGATAAGCAAAGCTTTAAGATACTGTGCTCCTGTTAATTCCCGTGCATAGCAGTATTGGACGGTTCGCATCATAGATCTTTTACTATTCCTTTTATCATTTAGGAGTATCCTTTCCTGAAGAGGGGAAGTGGAGAGGGAGTTGCTGATCTCCTTGGTACCCACTGACAGGATGCATGGGAATGATTCAAATCTCTGTTATGTGAGGATCAGTCTAGACGTTAGGAAACTGTTCTTTATGAAGAGGGTGGTCAAATACTGGAACAGGCTTCCTAGAGAGGTGGCTGATGCTCCAAGCCTGTCAGTGTTTAAGAGGCATTGGAGCAACACCGTTAATAGTATATTTTAGCTTTGGTCAGCCCTGAATCGCTTAGGCATTTATACTCAATGATCATTGTAGGTCCCCTCCTACTGGGTCATCCCATCCCATCCCTGATAACAAAGGCCATATTACATGTATTGCTGTAAGTTCTTGTCTTTGTATTTTACATGAAGGCTACCAGTACATTATTAAACATAAAAGATATCAGAGGACAATATTTATTATGCTTTAAAATTTATCGTTTTCATTTATATTGATAATTATTTTATCATTTTCATTTCAGGTTATAAAGACTTAATACCTTTTCTTGGTCAAATATTAAAACATAGTTCTAGCCTTCAGGGACGTTTTGTGTTCTGCTTTTATTATGAAGTGCTAGAATATAGTTTTATCATGTTTTCTCAAGCTCTCTGATACAATGCTTTTGTTATTGTTCAAGATAGAAGAGTTTCAGTGAAGACTAAACCTGAAAATGACTTATCCAAATCGATGTCCCCCCAACTGTATTACAGTCTCATTCTGCAGCTCTATGAGATAAAATAATATAATGCAGGTGTCAAAATTTATGCTAAATATAATAAATGCCTATGATGCTTATACTTTGGGGGATAGTCTACAGCATTTTGATATATTGCATTTTTACACTTATTGTTATAAACACATGGAAATTATGATAATAAAATATGGGAATGTATTATTGTCATCTTCCTTACAATATTTTTTTCTAGGTTACATAGACATGTAAGTCAAATTTGCATTGTTCTCATATCATAAAATATACTTTACTTGGTCACTGGCCCAGATTGTGTGAAGAATGTTTTACACTGTATTGAAGTTTCTAGCCAATATCTTCATGTTTCTAGATGAATAAGAATTTAAACAAGAAAGCCATTAAGCACACATCTTTGGAAGCAAGCTAACTTATTTAAAACTTGTCTAAAAGTCTTTCAAAATTATCTGTAAATACATTCTTTTTTATTTTATTTTATTGACAGCACATTTTACTATTAAGTAAAATTAAAATTCTTTTTCTGGATTAAATTATTTATGTTACACACTACGATTTAAAAGTAAGTCACATAGCACTGCAGAGGGAAAACTGCAGCTACCCTTTTCTAATATTCTCTTTACATTTTAATGGAGTTTTTACAGAATCTCCTCATTGTATATTCTTTATAGATGATGCCTAAGCAAACTGGCAAACTGTTCTGTTTACCCATATATAATTTGATTTAGATCCAAATAATGGTTTGTGCCTCATTGTGTTCTTACAGGGCACAATTACCTGCATATTTAAGCAGATTGACATATGGTTTTGAGACTAATGACCAGATATCTTCACTGATTCTGTTACCATTTTTTACCATATAGGTAAAAAGTATAGGTCAAGAGTAACTCAACTGCTAACAGATACAAAGATGTAAAATCAAGGTAGATGATATAAGAATCAAGCCTGTAATCCTTAAAGTCAATCATATTTACCATTTTGGCTTAACACATAAATTTCATGGCATGGAATGGCGCAGGGTGAAAATAAATATATTCATTATTACTGAGATATGAGAAACTTTTCCAATGTAAGTATAGGATTTGAGAAAGTACATTCAGGTGTGGGAAATTAGATTTTAAAGCTGACATAGGTAGACTTTTTATTACCAGAAATGTTAAATGTGCAATTAGGTTTTACATTGGGCTTTTTATTTTTTTGAAATTTAAACTCTGAGAAGTGTTGCTGAGCAAGGCTCAAAATTTATGTGCTGTCAAAATTCCTATGACTTTCAGGAGAAACTATTTTGTTTTCTCACTGTGATCACTCATAGAATATTAATATTTAATATAGTTAAATGCAAATACCTTAAGTAATATTATTAAAACCAATTTTAATGTTTCAACTTATAATGTTAAGAAAACTCTCCTATGTGGTTGTGGTGGGTTGACCTTGGATGGCTGCTAAGTGCCCACCAAGCTGCTCTTTCACTACTCCTCATCAGGACAGGGAATAAAAATAAGATGAAAAAGCTCATGCATCAGGTAAGGACAGGGAGATTTCTCACCAATTACCCTCACAGGCAAAATATACTCAGCTTGAGGAACATAAAATTGTTCCCAATTAAAAATAGAGAAGGATGGTGAGGAAAAAATGATAAAAACTTTCTCAGCCTTGATTTTTCTACATCCTGTGCCATGAAGCAGTGAAGGCAAGTGGGGAATGTAGGCTGCACTCAGTTTGTTAACAGCTCCTCTCTGCCACTTCTTCCTCACACTTTTCCCATGCTCCAGTGCAGAGTCCCTCTCATAGGGTACAGTCCTTCATAAACTGCTCAAATGTGGGTCCCTCCCCAGTTGGGTGTCACATGCTAACGTTCTTACTACTTCCTAGACTGTAGGTAGTTCAATCAACATGAAAATGCTCAAGTCTTCTGTTTAGTTCAACAGGGGTAGAATTTCAGCCTTGAATTTTGGTTTGCTAGAGTAATACAGGGAATTATATAGAAAAGAATTTGCTTCTTATTTCAAAAGTGCACTTGGGCCAACAATCCATGTAGTTGTATGTTTTAAAAACGCAGTAGGAAGAAAAGTTTGGGGGAAAATGCAACTTTCAAAGTTAGTTTAAGTTAATCTGGAAATATCAATGCCAAAATTTTGTGTTCATATTTTTTATTCATAATTTAAACACATGGGAAACTTATTTGCATGTTTTTATTGAGAATGAAGTTAACCTTAATATATTTAAATTTCTATGTAGTGTATAACATTATATAAAAACTGTTGAGAGTTATATAAAACCTTGGTATTATTACAATGCAATATCCATGTAATATTGCTACACTTTTATTATATGAATATATATTCGGCCATAGTTCACTCATTTTCATCAAGTACATAGAAAATGTTGTATGTATAAAAAATACATAAGCAATTCGTATGCCTTAATATTTTAATTAAGAGGTTTTCTGTATGAAGCAGCATCCTTATGACATAAAAGAAGTCAGGACACAAGGGATACAATTCCTTTGGCCATCCTCAGGTGTCTATTACTACATGAGATGCTCAGGTTTTCAAGATGTCTATGCAAGTCTAGCAGGTATGACACAGGAAAATCAATACCTTTCTGAATAGGCAGTTAGAGGTCAGGCAGCATGTAAAGGCATCTTAAATGCCAAAAAATATCTGAGCGTGGACATCTGATTTTAGCCCAAAAAAGGATAGACTATATCCTGACGTATTGTTTGCTTTTCTTGTAAAATTTCATTTTCATAAATATGATCTTCCATTATCACAGCAACATACCTGCTTTGTCAGAGTTTCTAACTTGGCTCAGTATGCTTCAGACCTTTCTATTTTCTCCTCTGTATAGCATTGAACAGCATTCGAACTCTGAGACTGTATACATTTCTAGCAAATTAATTCCACTGATAAGTTATATTTTTCCGAGGCATTTACTTCTATAAATATTTAGACATTTCCCTGTACCTCTGGAGGCTTTCCAGTATTCACTTCAATTACCTGGTTGCACAATACAGTGTGATGCCAAGATTTGTCACCCTTCTAAATGAAATAGTTTCTGCCCTTGGAACTATTTTGCAATAATAACAGGAAACCAACAAGCTGAAGTCCTCTGCTTCTCAGGTAAAACAGGTGCTTATGGACCTTTCTGCTACTTTTGACAGACTGTTAGTACTGAAGTAAACTATCTTTAAAATTAGTTTTGTAGCTATAGAATGCATGAAATATAGGCTTTACCCAACATCATAAGCCAATAGCAACATTTGGGTTAGAACTACTGAGCTTGGCTATGAAGATATAGATTTTCCATAATGAATTTTTGTTTAAGGTCATGAACACAAACACTACTTGGTTGTTTTGTTACCGTTACCTCCTGGATATTCCACTGGCTAACGCATCATTACAAAGCCGTATTAATTCCCTCAATTTATCTTGTACAATGATGAAGTTTGATTTTAGGACACATAGAATTCATTATTTTTAATATTTGCCTTTTCTGAAGGTTGAATGTTTGTCACATTTTTTCATGTTTTACATGAAGTTGAAGTAAGAGAAATTAAAATTTCAGAAAACTCTTGAGGAATTATGTTGTTAAATAAGTAATTTTCAAGGATCTGATATGAATTGCCTGAAGTACTACACAATAACAACACAGCTGAGATCTAACTCTCCGTATCTAACTCTCCTCTAGCTAAGGCTCTGTCTAGAGAATGATTTATGTTTGTATAAATGGATGTGTACCTGTGATATGTAACCACTTCTTCATGAAGCCCTTTATTTCTTGTGCTCTATCAAGCCACATATCTGCTTTGGCTTAATTAATGGAATTAACCTCTTTTTTTAAAGACTGTAGGAAGTAACACAACAGTTGAACATTGTAAACTCAGTATTTTTGTCATTGCTGTGTCTTTTCCACAAGTGGGTGCTGCTCACCATTTAAAAAAAAAAAAGTGCTTAAGATATTTTGAAAAAGATCTCTAAAGAGATAAGCACAGTTTGAATTAATTTTCATGAATGGCAAGGAAAGGTGGTAATGAATGCATGCTTTCTTGCTTTCTTTTCCATTGTTCTGTTAAAAAAAAGAGTACAGTGTTTCTTTAAAGCTTATACTCCCTTATTTGTTTCCTGCTGATATTCTGACAGTTGGAGCAGCAGCAGGAGCAAAAATGAAAGCGTATACTTGGCATTTTCCTTTGGCATAAAATGAGAAATAGAAGAATGTGCTACTATATCAGAGAATTGTCTTTAAAATTGTCCAAATGTTATGAATTTCAATAATTTAGTGTGAACATAGGAATAATTGTCTTCTCTTGCAATTCTGCTTTTTATCGTTTTAATTTTTATTTTCTCTGTCAAGCTGATTGATAATTCATTAAAAAATATGGCTCATGTAAATTTGTGAGACATTCATTATGCGTTGGTATTTGACTTGAAAAAACACCTTAAATGCTTTATACTATTTGTATATTGTCTCTATTGTCTGTGTATTTAGAAATTTACGTATATATAAAACAAAGCAAAAAAAGGAATATGTCTTAATGGTTAAAATGGTAAACTGAAATTTGACATGATGTCTAGACATTACTGCTGAAAATTAACATCTAACTTGGCAACAAGCTCCTTATCTGACTGACAACAGATTGTGGCAGCTCTATTAACTCAGAAATCAGCATTATGGGGTATTTTTGTGTCTCCCTCTACACAAGAAACAAAACTGTGTTTAATAATGTGCTCAATGCCTTACTGTGGATGTATTTAAATTGCTTAAATACATGATTAGTTATAGAACTATTTTACATAATCATCAGCTACTAGTAAAAATGGCACTTCATAGTAACAAGAATTTTATTTTAATTTTTGCAGTTGATGTTGGTTTTTTTTTCTAATTGTAACTTCCAGCCACTCTTACTATATACATATACATTATCAGAAAGCTTTTCCTTATAGGACTGTTGTAAGATCACTGCCAAATCACTTCTTAACCTTTACTACATAAAAAAAAAATTAATCCTGTTGTTGTTTTCCTTTATAGATCTCAAATCAACCAGCCTTAATTAACTTGCTGAGTAATTACTATGTTGGATGTGGAAAGTACATTTAATATAGAGAATTCAGATAGGCTATGTTATCATAGGCAATCCAAAGAATGAAAAGCAATGGGGAAAAGGACAATCTGTGTTTTCTTACCTGAGAAATGTTTGGGGCGTGAGGCAGGCAGCTAGTGATACTTGTCAAACAAACCACTGGATTTGAAAACTATGATATCTTTTGTTCTTGTGATTATACTATTTTTTCTTTCCTCTGTAAAACAGCATCAGCACCCTTTATTTTACATTATTACTATAATTTGCTTTATTATTACTGCTATTTGCTTTTTATCTGTAATTTCTATCAGGTGTGGTTATTAAGCTCATTTTCAAGTCATTAGTGGGGGCTAAAAGGAGAACAAGTTGATGAGAATGAGATCTACAAATCATTCCCTGGCTGCCCAGGAAGTGGTTGAGGCACCATGTCTGGAGGTATTCAGAAGTCGGGTTGACATAGTGCTTAGTGACATGGTTTGGTGATGGATTTTTGTCAGAGTTATGTTGATGGTTGAACTAGATGATCTTAAAGGTCCCTTCCAACCTAGACAATTTTATGATTCTGTGATGCAAATATTGAAAAATAAGCAAACTTGTTTTTATAAAACCTTTTTAAGTAACTGCAATGGTTGGATAAAGATAGTTCCTAAAGCTTTCAACTTTTCTTCAAAATAAGAAGCAGAACAATCCAGGTGTTATTTGTAAATTTACTGTCACTCAACAATAACTGGAGTAATTAAAATTTTGCAGGACAGGCCCTCCTTTTTAGCCTCAACTTTATTTTGTTTGGAGGCAGCCTATGTCAACTTGGGAGTTATGAGTTATTAATTTTGCATCTTATTAATTGCAGATGTACCTATGCCAAATTATGAATAATATTGCTGTAATTAATAGTTTACCTTTCAAGGGCTTTGAGGAAAAACAAATAACTTGTTTCATAAAGGAATAAGAAAAACAGAAATATTTTGCTGTCTTTCGCTTTACAAAATTCAATCTGGAGTATCAGCTACTCTTTCATTTCATTGCTTTAAGAGGAAAATTAGTCATTAAACATCCTCTATTTAAAAAAAAAAGTTTTCTAAATTCGTAACATTAGCCAGAAAGCATTACAGACAGTCACCAGTATATGGTATATATATTCTCTAAAGCTGGTATTGTCTTTTGACATTGCTTCCATATTACGTTGTTCTTTAAGTGAAATAGATACTCCAAGATCTGGTTTAAAGCTGTGGTTTAAGCATCTGGCTCATTTCTTCTAGAAATTTTAAAAAGATTTAAGAATCTGCAAGACTATGACAATATTTCCATGTTTGTGCCTGTAGCAATGGCTGCTTTCGGTTCCAAATCCATTTGAGCATGTGGTGTCTGTACAAGAAATGATAGTCAAAAACATTCGCATGACCCTATTACTTTCAATTTTTACATAGCAGCAGGGAGAGGATGCAAAGTAGGAAAATACCATTATATTTGGTGCTAATATGTCAATGAAATAGAGTAACCTGTAACAGTTGCAAACAGCTTTAATCAAAAGCCTTTATAATGAGCACATTTTCTGTTTACAATTTTAAAACTTCAAGTTAAGGATCTTAAGTTCTATTTTGCTGTTCTTCATATATGGTATTGTCATTTTACTGGGGCAACAAATAGTCTCATTAAGGATTTCCACATCTTTAAAGGAAGATCTTTTAAGGAGGCCCTGTTTCTTATTGTCACTTCTTTTTTTTTTAATTTTTTTTTTTTAATAAGACACATTTCCACTGGCACATGTGTGCTTTTTTGAAGTTGTTTACTTTATCTGCTTGTAAATATAAGAGACACCTTACAGGTAGTTCTCTTTTCTCCCTGTGTTTTAGAACAAAATGTACTGCTCTCACGTTTTACTTTGTATTTTACTATATTGAATGCATAAATTTCTAACATATTTAAGTGATAATAAAATAGGTCGTATTAGTAGTGAAATGAATTTGTACACCTAGACATTTTGAATATATTACCTTGCCATGCTCCCTACTGCTTCTTGCAGGCAGAATGTCCATTTAGAAATTTCTGTTAGTACAACTCTTCTGCTGCCTTTCCCCATCGCTTGCTATAGCAATTGTGCCAGCAGAAATATGAAGTGTGGGAGTGGCTAGGACAAAGGAAAATTCTTCTAAGGAAAAAGTAATTATGACAGGAAATTCACTTGCAGAGCTTCCATTAGGTACCTCCTTAGGTGGCTCATATTTTTAAGCTTTTTTTGTTTTCACAGTCTATTCATCTAATTGTAAGTAATCATTCTGAATTGCTTACGAGGGAATTTTGTCTCATACATTTCAGAAAGCAAACAGGATCATTGTTCTGTAAGAAGTATAATTGATCATCCAGAAACAAGTATAATAGGTTTGAAAATAATTTTTGTTAATGAAAATTAATTCTTTAATCGGTTCAGAGTGTAAGCATATTTAATGCTGATGATTAGATTAGTATTACTGGGGTTTTTTGAATTGTAAAACAACATTGAATCTGGAGAAGCGTCTCAGAGCTGCTTTTTCCCCCAGTATTTAAATCAATATTATTTAACCACATATGGGTATATTGTTTTTGCTGATATAGGTTCAGTCCTTTTAAGTTTTTTCCATGCTGTATTCTTACCTATATCCATACAAAACTGTCCTGCATTCTTTCTCAAAAATAAACCGACCAACAACCTTCCCTCCATCTAACAAATCTTAGAAATCCTTCTGATGATTCAGCATGTTATCTACAGAGAAACTCATTTTACCTAAATATGTGTATGTAAGCATTATTGTCCCATAATCATACAAACTACTCATATAGTTAATGGAGAGGGTGACCTGTATTCTGGGTGCCATTTTGTCCACTGACTGTAGAAGGAGCCATGATTAGACTGGTTTCTTAATGTTTATATGGTAAAATTTAGGTTTCATGAATCAGATTAAAGGAATTTAGGTTAGACCTCTTAACTCTCAACCACTTGAGTGTCTTTGCAATCCATTTTGTCTGTTATCGTGGGATAAGAATTAGCATGGAAGAGAAGATAACAAGACTTTGTTTAATAACATCTAATATTTCTTCACATACAATGTATTTCGCATGAAGAAACATTTCTTGTGACATTTCCTATAAGCTTAAACAGGTCTTTAAATCTTTCATTTGTGGTTTATATCCGATTAATCTTTTGTAACTTATTTTATTATTAAAGAGGTGAACATTCAGATTTGTTTTTAAATTGCAATGTAAGAGACTTAGTGAGTCTAACCAAATGGAGCATATTTAAATAATACATTACCATATTTTCTCATGGAATATTCTATCAGGTTTTCTCCACACACATAAAATAAAATTTGCATTACAAGTAAGAATCTTATATATGTAGTTATTTTTATTGCCAGAAACAGCTCTGCTTTTATGAGTCTACATATTTTTCTTGCTTTTCCTTGCCTTTCTAAGTCTTGATTTAGTAATTAAATTTTGCCTATTAACAGCTGTTATAATGTAGGAATACTAGAAGATACACCAGGAGCAGATGGATTTGTATATTATTTTATCTACAGTATATTGCTTGAAATTCTTGTGATTATTGAAATATAATGTAGATAATGCAGTACACTTCATCTCAAAATCTAGCAGGTCTGCAAAATATGCTGTAAAGGACTGTATTAGATCACAAAATGAAACATCTGACTTTGCCAAAAGAATTATACAGATATTGGTGTTAATAATGTTTGTCATAGCTATGGATATCCTAGGACCATTTAGCTTTTCTCCAAACCTCCCACTCTCTTACCTTTTAATGACACTCCTGTAAATATTAACTCCACTTTAAAACATTCAAGGAGTCTTAGTCCTGGAGTGAAATTTAGTGAACTTCAAAAAACATAAACATACAAATAGCAGAGATGGGAAAGCAAAGTATGAAAAAGAAGACATGAATATACAGTAAGAGGTAATATATTATCTTAGATGAATGGTAATTTTACTAAAACCAGGCTTTTCCCTGGGTTAGAAAATGAAGCAACATAGTTCATTGTAAGCCTTGTCTACTCCAGTAGTGTAAATTCCTTTCTGAAGTTGACTCTTTCCATCCCAATACAGAGAAATGAGGTGTGCTTGCTTTCCTTTTTAATACTGAAAAAGCTTAAACAGCTACCTTAGGTTGGATGTTGCCTTTTTACCGGGCTAAAGTTTGGATGTGATGAATTCTGCCTTGAAGATCACACAGAACTAAACTTAAATGGATGAAAAACATTGACTGTTTCACACTTTGCTACCAAAATAGCAGCATTATATGGCTGATATAGAAAGTCCAAATTGGACCCAAGTATTGTTTTTAGCCACAGAACGGAATAAAAGTTAATTGCATTTTGATGCAATGCCTGAAGTTGTGTGAAAGTCTGCCCAAGGGTATCTGCAAATTTAGTATAAAGATAAATGAATAGTTTTATGGAAAATCACTGTGACTCTCTGTGCTTCCATGTCAAATTGTCTGCAGAAACCTTGGCATCAAAATACAAAAAGGTGCAGTGTACAAATGTGTACACACATGTAACCTGCTACTACTCATCAATACAGAATTCCAAGAAGTGCTTGTCTTAGAAGTGTTCTTCTGTACAAAACTTAAATCCATGATCATACTTTGTTTTATCTTATCAAATTACAGTTTCAGTAAACTATAAATACTTTTTCAAACAATTCTGAGGCATACATTTTTAATTTTCTGGACAATTCATGTGCGAAATCATAATTTCGTGTTAGTAATTTATGTAAAAAAATTTCTGCTTCTGTATGGCTGTGCACCAGCTTCCTCCACTTTCTTATGAATTGACAGTTCATACCTGCCATATTGTTATTGTATGATTCAATATATGAGAATGTTTTGACTCAATATACTTCCAGTACTGTGCTATTTAATTTTTATATAGGGTCTTTATATAAGACCTCCCTCTTGCTATTAGTAAATACAGAAGTTTCTCCACCTCTGCTTTTCTATATATTTTTCTCAAATCAAATAATGACATTATGAGTGCTTCATAACTTGACCTATGGTAGCCAAATAATTTGTTTTAAGACTAGAATACACCAGATAACCTGTGGGTATGCTTTGAAATAACTGACTTATTTAATTTTAATAGGTTATAAAGCTTGCTTTTGAAGAATTTGAACTGGAACGAGGCTATGATACTCTTACTGTTGGAGATGCTGGGAAAGTTGGTGATACCAGAACAGTGTTGTATGTGTAAGTACAGAACTTCAACTATTATCATTGGGAATTTGTTATCATATTTTGTTTCCTCTGGGTCAGGAGATATCTTTTTTAACTTTGCAATTTTAATATATGTAATTTGTTTATATATTATTTTAATATATGTAATTTGCTTATATAATGTCTATATAATGTACTGTCAAAAAAAATTGTTCATTAAAAAAATTCACTCCTGGCCTTTAGTAGCACTTTTATAGGCTTTTATATCAGAGACTAAAAACCGCAGAGAACTGATTAGATTTTTTTTTTTTACAAACAAAAAATTTTCTTTTAAGAAACAAGTACAATCTGTACAACCCAAATTGTATTCACAAGCAATTAAAGGAATAAAAAAAGGCTTAGATTTCAACAAACAGAAAATACAATTTGTGTAAAATAAATAAAGCATCGATTAATTTCAAAATTTTTATGCTTAAAATTGGATTTGTAACCAAAATTTTCACGAAAGAACATAGGCCACTGTCCAGTAAAGTTAAACATACTTCATGCATTAATATAATATATTATAATATAAATATAGGAAGTGTAGGATCTACATAAATTTTAAGGAAAATTCTAAAGTAGATACCTTAATAATCTTAGCATATAGGTCTTTAACACTGTCTGGGCTAGTGGCAAGAATAGAATCCTGTACAGATTGATTAATCACATCTACTCTAACCGTCGCGTTTTGGTTACATATGCTCATTTCCCTTCCTCAATGATAGGAGCTTGTGGTCTCAAGATATTTTAGTTACAGTTTTAGAGGGTTAATTTCGCATATGAATCCTGATCAGAGAATACAAAACAATTACGGGGTTAATAAATCAGCAATGACTAAAACAATCAATAATTTTAATTCTTTTTTCAATCAATAATAAAATTGTTTATTCTTTATTAATTCTTTTTTATATTTTGATGTGTTTAAATACATGTAAATTATTGAAATGTTTATTTTACATAATTATAAAAATTTAGTGCACTTAACACCCACAGATTTTTTTTTTTAATTATTTAGAATAATTTTGGATGTGCAAATCTTAGGACAATATCTTCATTTTGCTTATGAACGTATATATCTATTAATGGCTACCTTCTGAACAATGATATCAAATATAAAGTACATGGTACAAAGTACATTTGCATGAAGTACGTGTTTCTTGTCTTGCAATAGCAACTAGCTATTGCTGAGCAAATTGAATTCCACGTTCCGAGTACCTGAAAAAGAAAATAAGAACAAAAATGCAACTGTTCTAAGAGCTTAGACTTTAAGTTAACAAGAAAAGACTTGTAGTGGGAGTGAGAATTTCAACATTCATTTTTATTTTTTCTTTTATTTTGCAGACTAATTAAATATTGCAACACTCTTTCTGGGGATGTTAATTTAACTGATTTTGACTGACAGAAGCGTTTGTAATTTTTTGGTTTTGTACTGGGGTATATTTTGGCTTGCAGGGATCCCAAAAGGTTTTGAATTTAGTACATTTGGTACCCCAAAATCGTTCATTCTTATTGCTACACTGTGAGTATTTCACATATCAAAGTTTCCCTTTTTAGTTATCAAGTAATTGTCAAATTTCTCTTTTTTTTGCCTTTCTATTTGAAGGGATTTAGCCTGTAGCTATGTACTCCACAGTTATTTTCCATGACTAAAACCTTAAAAAAATTATCTAAAATAGTCTTAGCTCATATTAATTGCTATTTTTGGTATCTTAAGAAGGCATCCCCTCTAAGCACATCATGTCCTATAACTATTTTTCACTTTAACATTTTGAAGATCTCTGTGGGCAGACATCCACTTCAGAATCTATCATTGGCATTTCTAGCACTAGTACGATGTTCTCACTAGAGACATGCAGTGCTATTCTAGCCCTTCCTTTGGTATGATTTTTGGCTAAAATTGCAACTGTTCTATCCTTATTACTGTATAGCCTATCACTTAGGATTACAGTACAGTGTTTGCCAGTCCCTCTTTACTGTAAATTGTATCTTTGATGAAAACAACGTCTATGAAATTCAATTTATCTGCCTTTTGGGTTGCAACACTTGGCACGTTAGCATTATCCTGAAAATCACGAAGTAAATGATTAATAACTTAAATACAGTGGAAATACAGGAAGGCCCAAACAGGAAACC